>NW_004624753.1:7499019-7519990 GCF_000247695.1 Heterocephalus glaber
GCAACAGTGCTTTTCTGCAGTCATGCTGAGTCCTCACACTGTGGTCACCCAAGAAGCTGGCTTGCTTTTTATTTCAGACCCTCAGGAGAGGATAATTGTTCAGTTCTTCCTGATTTGGATTCAAATCTATGCATGTGCTGTGTGCTTGTTAATTTTCAGTTGAAGCAATTTTTAATTTTTAAGAGACTTTGGAGATAACGAGGGTAGAAAAAAAAGTTCATAAAGTAATTTGAGCCCCTAGATCCACTGTAAAAATTTCTCCTATATAAACCCAAAATAGTTATTGCCATCATATTTTAGGCTATGTTACGTTGCAGGTGTGAGAATGCTCGTGTATGGGTGGTCTGTCATTTGCTGACCTCTCCAGATCTACCGCAGTGGGGTCACTGCCTCTACCTGGGCCGGAAGGGTACAGACAAGAGCATGGATTAGTCAGTTTACCCACAATTCACTGGAAACCCAGCAGTGCCCTTGAGTCCTGGTCTTCCACGTGGCTACCAAACATTCCCCAGTACTGGCCATATTTGCTCAGTTTGTGCGTGTGTGTGTTTGGGGGAAAGTTGAGACAAGGTCTTGCTTTATACATAGTTCAGGCCGACCTTAAACACACTATATTGCTTAGGCTGGCTTTGAACTCACAGTGATCCTCCTGTCTCAGCCTCCTGAGTGCTGGAATTACAGGTGTGAGCCATCACAGCTGGCATTGTTCAGTTTTTGTAACTACCTTTTCCCTTAATTGCAGAAGGGATGGTGGTCATAAAAGAGGAGTAAGTCCTATTTTTTTATTCCTTTGGAAATCAAAGATTAGGATTCAAATTAATCAGAAAGCTGAGAGAATATTAAAAAGAAAAAAAAAATACCCAGTTGACCATCTCATCTCACTTGGTTAAAGTTCTTTGTGGTTTCCTACTTTCATTTAGACTAAAATCTTACGTCCTTAATAAGGCCTACGAGGCTCTGCCACTTCTTCAGCTGCTCTTCAGTCCACTTGTGCAGTTTGCTGCCACTTCCTCCCACTCCGGCTCCCTCTCCTCACCCTGACACTCAGCACTCACTGTGCCCTGTGGTCCCTGTAACAGCAGTTTAGAGCTGGAAGATCCCAAGGTTTTTCCTACTTGCTTTCTTTCTTACAACACAGTTCTATCACTCCGTTCCTTTTCCTGACTTTTTCACATGTGCTCCTGGTCGTCCTTCAGATCTTAGCTTAATTGACACTTCCTCTGAAGCCTTCCTAGGAGTCTCAGTCTAATTTCTTTCTGTTTAACAGTCTCCATGACATCTTCATGGATGCATTCAATATGGTGTCATATTATTTTAGATTTGCTGTGAACCAGGCAGCTTTTGTTCTCCTTTCTGTAGCTTAGCCAAACATATAATTCTGCAGTCATTTTCTGTGGTCATTTCTCTTTCTTACTGAAGTATAAGCTTCAAGGAGGCAAACACAGACTATGCCCAAGCCTGGGATGTAGTAATAATGGATACTTCAAAAGTGAATGAAGACATCAGAGATGAGAATTTCTTAATCTGTCAGACACTAGAATGAGTTTTCACATTCATGAAAACATTCATGAGTTTTCATTCATGAAAATGTTTGAGAAGAGGGAAGACAACTCTGGGTTAGCATTTGCCTCTAGAGAAGGTATTCAGACATCAGAACAGAAATTGAAGTGGGTAACTATAACATTTTACTCCAATTCTGTGGGGTGGTGGCTCTAACATGTACAAAATAATCAATATTTACTTAAAAATTGACTATGACATTATAACTCTTTGGTGCTAGACTTTCAATATTTGCTTCATTGAAGACTGGATAATTCCCTAATCTACTCAAGCATCTATTGAGAATACTGTGTGCAAACTGGACATTGGCTCAGTAGCAAAGCCTAACACAAATAATACCCTGGAATTCTTTCTTCTATTTCTTTTGTTATGTTAGTAAGAATACTTGGCTTAATATATTGGAATGACCTTGAAGGTATAGAAAAAGTAAAACCAAGTAACACAATAATTCTACAATCTGATTCAGTTGTATTATAAATTTTGAGTGTTATTAGTATATAATGACAAAAAATTGTCAGATCATTAATCTTGCCTTCTGAAAAAAATCCTTTATGGTTAGGAGTCTTTTTGGTGGGCTCTATGTGTACTAAGGAAATCTTTCTTTTTAATTGGTTAAATTCCACTGCTGTCTGCTATCTCTCAGTCTTGACCACTTAGTGTAATTAAGAAGACAGAACAGAAGCACACTGAGCCTTCTTAAAGTTCTCTAGTCTAGTTTGGTGTTTCAGTCAGCCACAATAAATGGGTCTTCGGAGAGGGTATTTCCTGTACAGCTTTATGGCTTTAAACTTATAAGACAGCAGACATTTGAATAGCAGACACACATGCTAAACACAAAGCATCTTTTCTTTTATCTGATTTTACAAGACCAAACTGTCCTTGATATGCCTCACATGCACCAAGGAACAGGAGTCACATGACTGTTTCCTCACATTTCTTGTGCCTAAGAGAAGAGATTCAAGCTTTCAGTGTTTGCAACCTGAGATTTAAAACAGTCCAGTCCAGAATGGAACGTTTCTTTCAACAGCATCTGTTTGTGTGCAGGTTGGTAGTAATAGTAAGACTTTCAGAGCAGGATTTTTTTTTTTCTTTTTTGGTTCTTGAGGGCTATCTGGAAATTGTATTAGTAATTGTGATTAGCAGGCTCTGCCTGAATGTATTTTCCTGCTTAAATATGTGTCCAGTTGGCATGTATCACTAGGGCTGAACATTTTAGCACAAACTAAAAGTTGTATTGTGTTTCAGTAGTTTTCCTACATGCGCCTGCATTTGCCAGTGCGCCTATCTGATCCCTGTTAGCAAGGGGAAAAAAATGTAGTGACCTTCACCAAATTCTTTATAAAATAAATAGGCTATTTTTATTAAGGTTATCCTGTGTACTCTGAAAGTCTTGGTGAGTATACATATACATGCTAGAAGTACCTAAAGAATATTTTGTATTTCCTGTAGTTTTGGTTAAGAATTTGCATTCATTGCTGAAATTTTGTAACCCAGCCAGCAACTGAGCTACAGACAGTTCTAGCCAATAAATACCCTTCAGCTAGTTTTAGGTTTGAGACTGTCATCCAAACTAATCATTTTGTGTAGCTATGGAACCAAGTGTTAGTTATCATAGAAATATTTTTTTATTTCACCAGAGAGGAAGATTATATTTAGGCATGGCCAGTGACTTGGTAGTCATTCTGCATTTCTGTTTTTTTCAAGGCAGTCTATTAACCTAAATCACTAAATTTTTTTTAAATTAAAAAAACCATCAAAACAAGAGCAACTGAAACTATTTCAGCAACATGACTTTTTATGCCTACAGCTTTCTCTTTTTTGGGGGGTAATTATTAAAGGGCTCAATAATAAATTTGCAAGATTTCACTTGTATTTTATGCTTTTTTTCCAGACACTTCCATTCTGTCTTTGAATGATCCTGAAGACATAAAAGTATTTAGTAATACCATTCATCAAGCTAATGCCAGGCAATAGACATACAACAGGTTATGCTTCTGCCCTCATGTGGCTCACAGTCAAATTAAGACAGGGATAAAGCAAATTGCCATGGTACTAAATATACAATCTAACTTTTGTCTTTTACACACAACAAAATTAATTAAGTGAAGCTTTTCTCCAAGGAAGGGTTTGATAGAAGACCAAAACTAAGAATAGGAGTTAAGTAAAGAGAGCTGCTACTGGGAATATTTGGGGGGAGTTTGCACACTTTCTAGGAGCGAGGAGTGTGCTGCATAACAGATGGATCCCTGAGAACCAGTAAAAAAGTACTAAGTACAATAGAGCTGTCCAGGCAAATAGAGACCAGTACAACAGGCCCTCCTTCTAGACGATGCTAAGTTTTTCCCCTTGTCTTCATCCTATAAAAGCAACGGGAAGCCCTTAAAATGTTATAATGAGGAAGACTGACTGAGATTTTAAAAGAGATGACTGTGACTTCGCTATGGAGAATGTGGGTTAGAGATATTAATAAAGGATATGAAATAATGATTTTGATTTATTGTTACTATCAATGGAAAAAATTAAAACTTAGTTATGATTGGGGGTTGGGGTTGTGCTGGCTGTCTGTCAGTATGAAAAATGACACGATCAGGTTGTAAAGAGAAAAGGTTTATTCTGGTTCATGGTTTTAGAAGTTGCAGGGCATGATCAGTTGTCCCTGTTGTTCTGGGCTTGTGGCCACACAGCGGAGTACAGTGCTTGTTTCATGGCTGGAAGGCAAAAAAGAGAAGAGAGAGGAGCTGGGCTCCCACTTCCTTCTTCAAGGGCACACTCCCAGTCACCTGAACACCTCCCAGGGGCCCTTCCTTTGAAAACTTCCATTGCTTCCCAATATCAGCAAGCTGGCTTCTAGGCTTTTACCACGTGGACCTTTGGAGAACACGTACTATCCAACCAAAGCAGGTGGCATGGAGGAAAATGCTTCTTACATGGAGATACCAGCCATTACAACTAACAGGAATGTTGAAAAGTCACCATTTCCCAATAGCCCAACTTACTGAGGTAGCAATAACACAAACCAAAACTGTGAGACAAATACATGGTGAACAGTATATTCTTATGTTGCCATGATGTCACCTTGGTTATTTTTAACTTATTAGAGAATAAAAGATGTCACCTTCTAGTGGTGAGATGTGAGAGATCACCACTTTAACCAAAGAATTAATATTAAAACTTCACAAATGATGAGCCAACCTAACATCATTGGCTTTGTGATGTGATATAAAATATTCAACGTCACACTCAAAGTATTTGTGCAAAAGAAGAAAAAAGAAACCATGTTTGATCTAATCATAATCAATCCTCAATTTAACTCTGAATTTGTAAGAGAATGTGAGAAATAAAGAGTGAGTTAATAGATAATGTAAGATAGGATTTCTACATGAATCCTGGACTGGATGTTTCAGTAATTTGTTTCCACAGATAAAAAGCTAGTAAGGCTGTTCAGTGTTAAAAAAAAACAACCCAAAAAACAAACAAAAAAATATGACAGCAAAATACCTCATAAAAATCTTGACTGCATTTTGGTTTTAAAAAATCTATGAAAGACTTTTTTACAAAAAATGGGATTATTAGAAGATTTTATGGTATTGTTAATCTTATCAGTTTGATGAAGAGCCTATTCTTAGAAGATGACATGTTTAAGTGTGAAATGTGATATATGCAACTTCTAAGTGATTTAACAGCAATGATAAATGTGAAATAGAAATACAGAAAAATAAGAATTATGAAATCTTGGAGGAGAATAACTAAGTATTCTTTACACCAATCTTTCAAATGCTTTTGCCCCTATGAAAATTTTAGAAAGGTGAGCGAGTTAATGGCAAGCTGGGTTGTTCTTGGCCCAGACCTGGTCGCAGAGCTTCTGGTTCTTGGTGAAGTACACCTGTGAGCTTTTACCAACTCAGAGAATGGCCCTCACATCTAGAACCCCAAATCTGCCAGGGCCTCTGGGGTTTTGAGTACACGTTGTGCTGATTTCAGCAGTGTGACATGGATTGTGTGGTGTGAGTCTCAAACCATACACACAGCACCAGTGAGAGCCAGGGACTTCGGGCTCTTCTGTGACTACCACAGTAGAATTTTTGTGCTTGTTTTAAATAAGCTGGGAACACCAAATAAGGAGGTTATTGCATTAGATCTAATCTCAGATAATTAAGAGCTTTGTACTGGGATCATGACAATGAGAGAGAGAAGCAGAAGATGTGACCAATAAATGGATTATAGGAGGAGAGAAATGGCCAGACTGGATATCATATTGTTACTGGGGAGTAGGAGGGAGATGTAGGGATGACTCCTAGGTTTCTGGCTTGTATAACTAAAAGAATGTCATCACAACACAACAGAAGGTCAGAACTCTGAAAGTAGAGAAAGTTGTGGAGAAAAACTCAAAGTTTGGTTTTAGGCATCTTGGGTTCTGAGATATTTTCAGAAGTAAAAATGGAAAAGTATTATTTGATTGTTTTGTGTAGTTACACATAAGGTACCTGGAAAAACAGGTCTTGAAGAAGCTACTGTAATATGTATCTTTGGGACAAAATAGCACTAATTTTGTGTATTCCTCTAATCGTTCCAGAAGTTCCCACATAATTAGATGATGAATTATTTTTGTAAGCACGTTTCTATGTTTATTCCCCATGAAACTATACCATGTAAAGTATTATATGAGCTATTCATTTTTTTCAGGTTTTCTCCAAATTCAAAAGTGGCAGCAAATCTTTGTAGAGATGAGAGAAAGCCAAACACTTATTTCAGAGTTTACTTTGTGTGCTGGCCATCTAATTATTAGCTAAAAATGCCAAAATGTTTCTAAGTATTAGATCAGTGATGGTGAGCCTTTTAGAACTTTCAGTGATACAACAGCCCACTGTGGTATGCATGCCATAGGCTCACCATCACTGTAATGAATACTTTGGAAATGTTCAAATAATTATAATAAGTAAAGAGAAAGTCTATCATACTCTTACTTGTATGTGATATAGAAAATTTATGTGCTTTAAATTTAAATTATATTTACACCTTACATGTAGTAAATGAAATTCTTACTTTTTGTAATATCAATGTATGTTTTATTCTATTTACCCAGCAAGTGGTAATTGGATGGTTTGGTTTGTTTCCTTTCATTTCGGTGTGTATTTAAATTTTAAAATGGTTCTGTCAAAACACCTCTACTTATTTATAATGACAGAAATTCATAAAAAAATAAGCCTTTTACTTTTATTTTAGAAGCCAGTGCAATATCATAAACATTCAGCCTCTGTTAAAGTTCATTTCACAGTAGAGTACTATTTGGCCATAAAGAAAGACAAATGAGTTATTTGTAGGAAAATGAGCTAATTTGAGCCCATAATGTTAAGTGAAATAAATCAGACACACAGCTTAAATATCACATGGTTTCTCATATATGAGAAAGCCAAAATATAAATAAAGAGCAAAATAAAAGGTAGGTAATAGGAAATAGAGTGATAGATCTTTTGCAAATGAGAAAGAGACCATGAGATGGATGGTAGGAAGGGAGAGAGGATTACAAAAAAAAAAAAGAGAGAGAAAATCAAGATGTATTGTGTACATGTGCCAACTCCCCATGAGGAATGTGACCATTACGTACTAAAAAAAAAGGAATAAAAGTGTCATATGCAACGGAAAAGTTCAGTTCAATCTCTGTTGAAGGTGTATCCACAAACAAATAATAAGTAATTCAGCATAAAGCCATGCATGGACCCTGACACAGCTCTTTGCTTGTATTGTGTCTTTAAGCACTGGCTGCAGTGCCTTAAAACAGTTCCTTAGGAGACATTATGATGGACCCACTTGGTGGTGTTTCGCTTAACCACAGTGTGATGATGGTTCTAGAAGAGGTAATAATTCCAGTTATTGCTAAACTAAATATTTCATGTATACAAAAAAGATACAGTTTAGAAAATGTGCACAAATTACTTCTTTTTTTGATTTATCAGAAATAGGCAAATGGATTATGTGCTAGAATATAAACCCTTAAGAATCGTGTTTATCTTGTGAACAAGATGATGTCTAGGCATCACTTGGAGCTTTTATAAACTTATTTTTGTAGTCATGTTTATTGCTCTCAGAAGAGTTTATAAGGTGTCAGAATCCATGCGAAATTGCAGGATGAGGTAAGAGAGGCTGTGCCGGGCATCAGGGGACCTGGCTTCTGTGAACAATGAGCAAGACCTGTCCTGCATCTCTGCATGAGTTTCTGTTGATGAAATCATCATTCAGGGAGAATTTGGATCCAGCTTCTTAAGGAACTGGCCAAGAGAATAGGAGAAGGGATGGTGACAGCACAAGAGAGCGAGCTCAGGTGTGCACGCCCAAATTTGTTAAGGGCTCTGAAGAAGACATCTTCAGTAACTGCTCTGTAGACCCAGTGGAATGATGAGCTGTATCTTCAGAGTAGGCAAGCGGATACGTGCACACCAGAGAGTGTTTATGCTGTCTTTAGAGACCAGGAGCTGTATGGTGGGTGTGGATGGATCGAACTGGTGTAAATGGCCTGGAGTGTCACAGAACCATTGTGGAAGAATAGCGGATGTGTTTGTTTTTAGAACTGGGAAAATATGAAAACAGGTGTCTCTGAAGCAGAAGTTGTGCCTGGAGAGGGAATGGAAATACACCATAGAAGTGAGGCAGAAGATCATTCCGGCTTATCGGTAAGATTGTCCTCTGGAAGGATGAACATGCCTCCTTGGATGTCTTCTGAAACAGGCCAGATACAAGGAGCCGGTAGTCTGGAATTGGGGCAGAATGTTCAGTAAAAAATTAGGTGTTTGAAGTGATAAGAGAAACACTTGTATTTGAAAAGGGCCTGATGACAGACAGTCCAAGATTTGATAGGTTGATTAATAAGACTTTATGACAAGGTGCAGGGAAGTGTTTATAGGTAGCCCAAGTGGGGAGGAACCAGGGGACACTGGCTTTGAGGCGGTGAAGGACTGTACTTACCAAGCAGGAGCTGGTAATAACACAATGGTGAATCATCGGGGATGGTGGCCAAGATGATTACAGAAGGGCGTGAAGTAGTTGCTAACACCAAGTACTTTGGGAAGTTTCATGCTGCAGTTGGTATAATTTGTCAACCAATAGGGCTAAAAGTTGAGAGATGTGAAAGATTTAGAGAAAGCAATGTTAAATCATAATACTGGACGTCGTTGCCTCTAGAGGGATTAAAGAGAAAATATCTCCAATATTAAGGCTGTATATAGACTTAATGAGTTAAAAGTATAGGCAAAAATTCAGTCCACACCCTTTCTGTTTACTGGAGGGATTGTGGTTATAGGCAGAGAAATGGAACTTAAAAGTGAAGTAAAAGTGTTTAATTTCATATTCCAGTCTTTGCCCAATTGATATTGGGCCATTCTTCTGGATTCAAGAATTCTTCTTCTTCTGCTGTAATCTCTGTACTGTTTTTCAGTACAGAGGATTGAACCTAGGGCCTTCTCACTGAGCTGCCTCCTCCTCAGCCCTTGTTGTAGTTTTTATTTTGAGATAAGGTCTCACTGTCACTAATTAGTCCAAGTTAGGCTAGAACTTGAAATCTTCTTGGCTCAGTCCCGCAATGTCCTTGGGGTTACAAGCATGCTCTGACACACCTGGCTTGAACATCCATGTGTTTTAATCAGGGCTTGTGCCACTTAAAAGGGAATCATCATACTTGATGTAGATTGTGTTCAAGGTTATCCTAATTTATTTCTTCTTTGCTGTTCCATAATATTTCCTCCAGGTAGCCCAGGCATCTTTTTGGCTGTGTTTATTCAGATTTTCAGCAGTCACCCCAAGAATCTTCCTTGGGGGATTAGAAGTCTTTGTTCTATAGTGTGCATTGGAGTTCTCAAATCCAAGGTTCATCTTCAGGATCTATACCAGGGCAAGTAGAACTGTACGAGTGGTTAGAGGCATTATCACGTTTTAAGATTTTGGCGCTAGGATATGTACCTTCCATTTAAAATCCAGTCCATGAGCAAGTCAACTTGATTCTGTCTTCAAAGTACATTGATGCTTGAAGCATGCTTTTGAGGCATCCTCTGATCTAGGCTGACCAGGGGCACATAGTGGAAGTAGTCTTCCTGTGAATGCCCGTGCCCCACTCCATTCCTTTATTCACCCAGCAGCCAGTGTGTTTCTTTCGAAAACTTAAATCAGTCATATCATGCTTCTGTTTGTATCCTCCAGTGACTTCCCATATGACTCAGGGTAAAAGCCAGTGTCTTTTATTGGCCTGTGGGGCTCAATATCTGAAGTTGCACCACTCCCTGTGACATCAGCTCTGAGTTTCTTTGCTCAGTCTCACCCTTCTGCAACCCCTTGGCCTCCCTGCTGTTCGCAAGCAGCCTTCCTGGGGCTGCACACATTCTTCTTCAGGAGTGTTCATCTCCCATGGGCACTTAGACTTGCTCTTCTCGTGTCTCTGAATCTCTGAACAAATACCACCTTAGTGTGCTCCCCTGCTCTCTCAGTGAGATCCCTGACCTGGTTTTCTGCTGCATTTTCTTCTAGCACTTATCACCATCAGATGTTTCATATCTTTTACTTGTTCATTTATATATTGCTCTTTTTTTTTGCTCCAGATATGTAAATATAAGCACCAAAAAAGCAGAGTTTTAAAATTTTTGTTCATGCTTTATCTTTGAGTGCCCACATAGTAGCTGAAACATGCTAGTTATCCGTTAAATGCTAATGGGATGAATCATTGCTTGGATGGACAGGTGAATGAATTTGTCTTATGTGATAATTTAAATTAAAGCCAGGATTTACTCTCATGCCACATTTTGGTCAATGCCACTATTCTTCCTGCTGCATTCTGTGAACTAGATGTGAATGAAACATTAACAGTAGAATCCTTTAAGAAGTCCACTATAAATTAAATTTTAAATCCTAGCTATATTTGGCTTCATGGGTTTCCCAAAAAAATAGCCTGATAAATTCTAACTTAAAGGTATAACATTGAATCGAACTTAGAGACTTCTTTTTCTATCATCAAAACAAAGGACTTTTGCAATAGTTGAATTCAAAAAAACACATTGACTCACCCATGAATAGCTGGGGAGAGCAGGATTTCTAGATAAGCAGGACAAAAAATTTCCACTGTTTCTCAGCAACTATGTAGCTAATGGGGATGATGGCTTAAAGCCAACTACCACTTAAGGGGAAAAAAAAGCTTACCATTCAACAAGTGAAATAGTGTGGAATGGATAGCATCTATTGAAATTTGATTTTCAGCAGTCTTCCCAAGTGACTGAATAAATTTTTCAACCTGTTTACTTTTTAAAAACATGTCTTATAGTCAAATTCAGGATTAATTATATGCCAGGATTTGGTTGAATGCTACTGAAATGTCTGTAAAAAAATCTTGAATGGTCATTTGAAGCATATTGGGACCCTGCAAGGGCTGACTGGCCGAGGAGCATAATGTTAAGAACAGTATAACTGACAGTGGGCCTGATGCCCAAGGCCAGATCATAAAATGACAGAAAATAAGTTGAAATTGAGACCAGTCTACATTGGTAATGAATAGGGCTGGCATGAATCTAAGGATAAAATCTAGGCAGTAAATAGCTAAGGTAAAAGGGCAGACCAATCTGCAGAAGGGCTCTACAAAGCCTGGATACATTTTCAGGGTGCAGGTAAGGGGGCTTGAATATCAGGATAATTTTGTACACCCAACTAAGGGAAGGAACCACATAGATTCAAACGAGGTCAGTCAATGGGCAGGGAAAGGCTATTTTTTAAGGCTGTTTTTTAATAATCATCAAGGCTTTGGTCCTTCATTATCCAGGTATAGATATATATGAATGAACATATTGCCACTGTACAGTTTAAAGTACTCAGTGTAATGTGTTTAGTTCTGAATATTTTTTCTGGGCTAGATTGAATTTAATTTCAGACCTATATTGAATTTACCTTGCCCACTAGTTCTTTACAGCACTGCTATATCTGGGCTCTGTCTAAGTGCAACAGGTATTGATATGAGGAATTGGAATTCCTGCAATCTGTATTCGGTGTATTGGAATCATCAAGTAACTTGATAGAAAGTAAAACATACAAATTTATTTTAAGAGTGAAAATTACTTGATAGTTTTATGTTAATCTTTATGATGCTACAAATTTGATTCCTAAGTATATACTCTTAATAATTGTATTCTGAACATTGTTGTCTCTATTAGGCTTATTGATCATTATGAATTGATAGAAATCATTGTTTTAGAATTTATTTTATGTAGACAAGTGAAAAGTTGCCAGAAGTTTAGAAAATCAATGGCTGTTTTGAGTTATTTGATTTCTTAATTTTGTTGGTCTCTGCTCAAAGGGGGCAGAAATATTGATCTCCTTTGAAATCTATATGAACAGTTCTAGAAAATGTGCAGATATTTGGGAAATAAAGGATTGAGTGTCTTTTCAGAAGATGTCCATTTAAGGCCACCCTAACAAAAGCCAGATTGGGAAGAGGTCCATCTGCATCAGAACAAAACTTTGCACCTAACACTGCCCTTGCATGTGAATCAAACTGCTTTTACTGGGATAGGTCTGTGACCTTTCTTTTATTTTAGATCTCTTCCTGGGTTTCACTTCCTACTTATTTCTGTACTTTTACTGTGTCTCTACCCTTCTCCCTCAGGAACTTCAGGTCTGTATTTGCCTTCATTTTGTTTTGCTTGGCAGTGAACATTGATGGGACCCTAGGATTCAGCTTCATCTGGTAACCTTGGTCATTGTTGATGTTGTTAATTTCATGACTTCACCAGTTTCCTAGCAAGTAGTCCTACCCTAGCTCAGCAATCCCCCCACCACTACCACCACCACCAGCTCTGTCCCCCTACACTGTCCTGGGTGCACTTTAGCAAACTATTCTGATGCTCTTTTTTTTATTGGCTTAACAGAAACTAATAATAATGAGTAGTACACCACATCACCATTTACAAAATGTTTATACATTTCTCTTTCTCTTTTGAACAGTTGTTGCTATTTTAAAAGGAAAAGAAAGATGAAGCATGAGTTAGAAGACAAGTATATTTTTCATAAATATTTATACATATTTCTATATAGTAGAAAGAGTCCACATGTTACTTATGAATATTTGGTTTGTGATAGGATGAGATCACATATATATTAAATTTTTCTTAGTGTATGTTCAGTGTCATTTGCTTATCAGAAAAAATATTACCCTGAAAGTCTTACAGTTTGATACACATTATTAATCCATAAATCTTAGTCATTGTTAAGGAAATCATTACTTTGGAGATGTTTGTCATATCTGGTACAAAAGTGATGTTTTATTCTTCAGATGAGAATTGAGAGTAAAAGATTCCTGAGTCAGTGCCAGTAACAATGAAGGTAGCATGGAGAGCATTCTAGGAAAGGAGATAACATGCATTGAACACTTGCAGAAAGTTGGGCACAGTTGTGTGCCCAGGGCATTGGGCTGGAGTTCAGAAGACTCAGGCCCTTGTCTACATGACTTACCTTGGGAGCTCTGTTTCCACATGTGAAATGTGATGAAATACATCTAGAATGCTGTGATTTCAAGTACGTGTAGCAAAGGATGCTCAACACTTTCCTCGTCTGAAAATATTCCTAGTGATTTTGATTTTTGAAATATAAAATTTTACAAATTTAAGAATGCAAAGCTACATCTGTCTTTTGAGAATTTTACTTTTGCTTATCACTATAATAACTTTATTATTATTGTTATCATTATTATTAATCATTGCAGCACTGAGTATTGGACCCAGTGCCTTCACACCGTGCTACATCTTCAGCATTGTTTTTGTTGTTGTTTTGTTTTGTTTTTGAGACAGGGTCTTGCGAAGTTGCTAAATTGCCCAGTCTGGGCTCAAATTTGTGACCCTCCTGCCTCAGCCTCTCAGAGTGATGAAATTTCAGGGATGTGCCAGCACACCTGGCTTTTATTAATTATTTTAATCTTATCTACTTGGTCAAGATATCACGTTAGCTTTACAATATATTTGGTTACATATATATATATATATATACTTTTATCTAGTTCCATATACTTTGACTTACTTTTAGGTAATATTCCAATTAGGGAAGAAAACTGTCATTAGACAGATTTGGCGTATTTACACAACATTCCAAATGAACATTTTGATATGAACATAATGTATGAAATGTTATGCAGAAAAAGATTATATAAATTAAATATATTTCAATATAACACTGTGTCCAAATTTGTATGTAGTATGTATAACCCAATTGTGGGTTTTGATAAATACGCTTGTAATCATATAAACTTGTATCTTGTCCTTTATTCATTCTATTGTAAGTTATATATGACTGACATATGTGAATGATATAAAACTTTACACAAGGGCTGGGGATTTAGCTCAGTGGTGCCGATGCCTGCCTCGCAAGCGCAAGGTCCTGAGTTTGATCCCTGGTACCAAAAAAAAAAACTTTACACATGTATATAATTAGTCCATATGGCATCAGAACTGAGAAATTTACTCACTTGTCTCCTAAAAATGCCATTCATGCCTTGAGATTTTTGTCTACTTAGTATGGCTAAATAGATGTTATCCAGTTTGGAAAGGAACAGCCTTATCATGAAAGGGGTACTAGATAATTTCTTCAAGTCTTTTTAGGTAGGTAAAACTGTTTGCTTTTGACATGCCATTTCCACAGTCGTGTATATATTGGGACCAGTGATCTTCTCTAACATTTGAAATGAATCTGTGGAGTTTAAAAGGTTTAAAATGAAACAAAGAACTATGTAAAGCTATGCTATGAAAGAAAGAAAATCATTAAGTATGCTCTTTCCACATAGCTTGCTAATTAGATACTGCAGCTGTTCCATGGCAGAAGAATTTTACAAATGAAGAGATGTTGATTTTCACTTCTATTTGTGAAGAATTATTATTTGTGGCATGTGTGATTGACTAAACTTTCTTAACTCCTAGAATTTCTCATTATAAGAAATATAAGTATTAAATAAGATTTATGTTATATATATATTTGTAAAGACATGAATAGCCACAAGATAGACTAGAATATTTTGTAGTAAAAGAGTAAATCTAAAATGTGCATGCTTATCCATTAATTTCAAAGTATTATCAATTTTGTTAATTGTTCATCTCATTTTCTCTTTTTTTATTAAGTCATTCTGAAAATATTATTTTCTGTGCTGGTGATTGAACCCAGACCCTCATGCATGCAAGGAAAGCCTTTCTACCTCTTAGGCACAATCCTGGCTCTGAAAAAAGCATATTTAAATAGTTCATGGGACAGGCATTACTATTTCTTCATATGTTTTAGTAATAAGTGACAATGTACACATTTTAAAATCATTTTAGGTGTATCTTACAAATTAAAATTGAAAGCAATGACAACTAAATTTAAAATTTTTCTTATAACACCGTTAACTATTAAAAATCTTGATTTTTGTAGAAAGGACCAATAAAAGTAATGTGTTCATTAGATTCTCCCTAACTTGCTTTATCCCTGTGAAGCATTCTGAGGAATATTTCGTTACTTACTTCTATATGCTGGTATAGAATGCTTAAGAGAAGATCAAGACATCTTTTACAGAAGGCATTTCTAATTTACAGCTTCTGTGAATACCTGGCATGGAAGACTTGAGTGCATATAGCAGTCATGGAGCATGAAACTATAGACTGCAAACGGCAGACTCCTGACCTGCTTCCTCCTTCCTCATTCAAGGACAGTTGCCACAGCCCTCTGTGAAGCTGTTATGGTTAGGAGTTCTCAGAGGAAACTGCTGTAGGTGAAATGATTGATTGCTTGCTATCATTGAAGTGATTGGCTTATCCATTAGTCTTTTCCAGCTTTCGGGGTTATATATTTCATGGTCTCTAGAAGTAGGAAATTTTTTTCTTTTTACTTCTAGATTTAAACGTTTAATTTTGGTTAAATTTGAGGCTGGAATTTGATACAGATACTGTTTATTTCTCCCCAAGGGGCATTTACTTAATCTTTCTTGACATATACTTAGAATGTACAGTTTCGTGGGCTTGAGAAAGAATACAAATAAATACTGAGAATTAAAATTAAGCTGTCAGAGGAAGGTTTATACAGGTCAATAAACCATCTACTTTATGTTCTGTAGTTTCTAGACAGAATTCATGTTGTGAAAATTGTCACTACCAAAATGGAGTCACTTAGATCAACCCCAAACAAAATGGAGCCTGGATGCCATAAAGGAAGGGTCCTTGCGCCTATATGTCTATGACAAGAATTATTATAAAGACTCTTTGAAACCACAAAAATTCCAGCTAAGTCACTTCTAGAAAAATGTCTCTTCAGCAACAGCCTGTATTACGAAATGAATAATCACCAAGCTTTGCAATGTGCACTTGTAGACAGTGAGGTTTATTTCCAAAAAAGCTCACACAGACTTCTCTTTTCCACCTTTTTAGCTCTCCCTGGCCCCAAGTCCCTCCATTGTACTTGTATTTGTTCCCTTGCTGTTCCAGAATAAATTCTCTATTTGGAGAATCAGTCTCTCTGTCACTTGATTTAGGTTGGCATAGTCAATAAAAAATTTTTTCCCAGAGAATCCAGGTTAATATATTTAAATATTTATGTGAGAAACATTGAAAACTGAGAATTACAGTTTTCTGTAATTCTTTTATTTATGAAATTTCTTTCTTCATTTTTATGGAACTATAATTAATATTTATTGAGTGTTGTGAACTAAGTGCTTTTCATAATATATTTCCTTTAATCTTCCTATTATCCTTATCTGGTAAGCATACCTATTTTGATATTCTAGGGCAATCATTTGCCCTAGGTTATGTAGCTAGGGAGTATCCAGATGAGAATTTTCATCCTGTAGTCTGATCATAGACTCTATGTCTTTCCCCTACATGACAATATGCCAAGAGCATTAATTAACTTTTCCTATGATGCACACAGGGTTTCCCTATTAACTTTATGTATCTTGTGGAAATGGAAGTATTGCTTCAACAATAAAATGTGACAAAATTACATGTAAAAATGTCTTTCGTAACACTGGTATTGTGAAGATGAAAATTCAGTCCAATACATAATAGCTAAATCTTAGAAGTTGGCTATATGTCCATCAACAGGTGGATGAATAAAGAAAATGTAGAACTTATACGTGATGGAATACTGCTCTGCTATAAAGATGGATAAACTTGAGTCATTTGTAGGAAATTGGATGCACCTTGAGACCATAAGGTGACGTGAAATAAATCAGGTATACAAACTTAAATATCACATGGTTTTTATTATATGAGAAACCCAAAGCATAGTAAATAAAGACAATAGTTCTCAGGGATATAGGTCTTTTGCAGATAGACAGGGGACCAAGAGGTGGAAGGGAGGCTGTGAGACCGGGGAAGAAGGAGGTGTCAGAAAGAATTAAAATGTGTGAGGAACATGGACGAACTACCCACAAGGAATGGAATGACTATGTGTCACAAACACGTACTAATAAAAATAAAAAGAACAAATGAATGGAAAAAAGAAGATTCAGTCCCACTCTAAGGAACTAGTGGTTACTGAACAGATAGTGTAATAAATAATTGCATTGAGTTATTATAAGGATCAAAAAGGCTGTGGCAGCTCTGCTCTGGAGAGCGCTGCTCTGGGGAGCTCTGTTCTGGGGAGGGCTGATGAGTAGGTTGGATGCGTAAGGAGAAGGGAGAAGAAACTACTGCACTGTTTTGTAGACCACTCTTCTGAGCCACTATTCCACACTTCATGATATCTCTTTCATATTTCGGTTCGCCTGAGTTTCTGATCATAGTTTTTATTCTATACCACCCATTTCTCTACAGTTTCATTTTAGCTGGTTTTCATATGCTTTTCTTTTCTCCTTATGAGTATGCAAAACGTGAATTTTAATTCTTAGGGTTCATGAGGGAAGGTAATGATTATTCTGTGTCCTTCATTTTCCCCTCAACATAATACTGATTCATTCAACTCTCCCTTTTCTATCTTCTGAGGTTTAAAATTCATAAATGACACACTAAAAATGAAAATTTGCAACAGTAGTGTACATGTGAAATGATGATAATGTGCCCTCCCATATGTGCTCCTCTTTCGTTTTGTAGCTATTTTATTTAGTAGTAAATACTGAAAAGGGAGGGCAGTTACTTAGACTTAGCACTGTCTCATAGTAGTAATAATTGCTTACCCGTACAGTACAATAATCTATGCCAAGCACTAGTGCTAGCATTTTTCACAGCTTATTTTATTTAATCCTCTCAGTTCTATTCATAGGCAGCTGTTGGTACACGTATTTTAGAGATGATGAAACTGAGACACAGAGTGGTTAAATTACTTGCCCAAGGTTGTGTGTTTATTAGTGAAAACATGAATTTAAGGAGTCCGATTCTGGAGCCTGCTTGTTCCATTTCGTCGGCTCTTCTCAGCTGTGAGGCGAATCTATAATTTCTGAATTTGTTCAATATTCAGGGAGTATTTGCTACTCTGGAAAACTTTTTCTTCATGACCTTCTGTTATTTAAATATCAAGAGAGACGGATTATGTCGTTCAAATAATAGGTTGGGGAATGAGTTGTACCTTATTTAAATCGGGCCTCTGCCATGGTTAGCTGTATGACTTTTTCAGTCAGTTTAATCCAAATGTCAAAAACCTCAGCTTCTTCATTGAGGTGATGATATTTTAAGTACCTTACCCCTTTAAGAGGCAATGAGACAAGGTTGTTTTAATATTATTCTTTGCTTAAATATAACTAAAAAACATCAGACCTTCTCCATTTCCGCTGCGCTATACCCCCCCACGCACATCGTCTTCATTCTTGTAATGTTGTATCTTCCTGTCGTGATCGCATTTGATCTCTGCATTTTAAAGACCTCTGTTGTAGTGAGAACCCATACATTTTCATCTCCACCCTGGACCTTCCCTTTGATCACAGACATCTAATTCATTAGCAATCCTGTTGGCCTCGTCTTTAGAATGCAACCAGAATGTAACCGATTGTCTGCATCTTGGTGGCCACCGCTTGTGCAACAAGGGCTTCCTCTCTGGCCTGGGACTGCAGGAGCCTCCAGGGCCCCTGTGGTTTAGTCTTCACAGCAGCCAGACTGAGACTTGTGGCTTACGTCACATGCCATCAGTCCTCTGCTCAAGAGGCGGTCTGTAGGTGTCCTATAAAACACAGTCACACCCTTAGCTTCACATTGGATACTGTCTCCTGTTTGTCTCCTAGGTTAATCTACCCTCATCTAAAGAGCAGGTTCTGGCCTTTGAATACACCAGACAGATGCCTATCTCAGGGTCTTTGCACTTACTTTTCTTCACTGCCTAACAGATGCCTATCTCAGGGTCTTTGCACTTACTTTTCTTCACTGCCTAAGACCCTCCTCCTCCTCCTCCAAGTCTTTTCCAAACTTTGTTTTGAATGCGGTTTTCCCCAGTTCCTTACGTGTTTGGCAGTTGCATCTGCCCTCAAATGCTACACGTACTCCACACTTGCTTCCCTTTGCCAATAATGAATGTCATCGAGCATATTAAATTTTATCTTTTTGGTTTTTGTTTCTTTTTTCTACCTCCATAAATTAAAATTGAGACGCTATGAAGATATAGACTGTACTTCTTATTCCAGTGTTGTACACTTACCATCTGAAGTGGAGCTTGCCAGGTAGTAGGCAACTTGTTGGATTAGTATTTGAATGAATGAACAATGGAATGTATCTCAGTTCTATTAAAAACTTGTGTCTTCATTTGAAAATAATTACAAATTATTGCTGACCTTTTCCAGTAGCTAGGGGCTGTAAGTGTGCTGAAAAAAATTCCTCAAGATGCACGCACAAAATATGAGCATCTGAAGTGGTCTGGGTGTAAGGCTATACAGTGGTATCTGTGCAGTGACAAACCACAGGGTTTATCAGCTCCATTGTTGGTAAAGGTGCCTTGCCATTTGACTTAGGAGAAGCATTTTGGAATTCAGATTTTTATGTGAGTTCTAGCAATTCATAGATGTTGATTTCCAATTCAAAATCTCACGCAGATGAAACAGAACACATTTTGCTTCCAGATTCAACTTGTGAGCTGTGTATTGGAGAGGTCTGCTAAAAGAAGCATAGGTTTCAGAGAACTACCTATTTCAGCAAACAGTATCTGTTTAACAGATCATTAGAAAAAGATCAAAACTCATGCAGAAAATATGCAGGAAGTGAAATACCAATGAAATCAAGGATATTTGATGAAAAAGAATGCCTAGAATCTTTTGAAATGCTTCTGAGTCCCCTTCACCATTTCTGTTGGTTGCTACTGACAGAGGTAGGAGACTTGTCTATGATATTGACAGTCTAATTGAACCTAGCAAATAAAATTTATTGAGGCTCCATTATGTGGCATGTCTTGTTCTAATTGCCAGTTCTATGGATTATAATACAAATGTATACCTTTACAGGATTCTCCCATTCTGTTCAGGGTGGGGAAAGAAAGGTAATAGATAGCTATCAGATGAACTAATGGAAAAGGTAGTTATATATATAGACCAAGTGCTGTAAAGATGTAAAATACACTGAAGAAGAGTTCTAGAGTTGAGGTGGTGACTAATTTATACTGATAACTAATGAGAGCATCTTTGGGATGAGAACATTTAAAAGAGACCATTGTGACAAAGAAAGCAGCCTTTCAAAGATCCGAGGCCCATCTTCTAAATCATGGGAGTAGTAAGGGAAGAAATCTTGTAACAGAAAGGAGCTTACTGTGTTGGGAGGACAGCAAACAGACCAGGGAGGCTGGAGTGCAGTGAGGGAAAACTGCATTAAGGTGAGGTTAAGGAGTTGGACTTGGCAGGGACCACGCTGTGAGTAACCCTAGAGCCTGAGGTGTGGAGTTGGGATTTAATACTAAGTGCAACGGGAAGACATTGGAGAATTTTAAGCATAATCTAGCCTATATCTGAAGCAGCATAGGCCTCCAGGCAGCCCGTAGCCAACATTGTTGGCTTAGAGCCAAAGTCAGAAATATTTTTCATAAAGACCCAGGGCACATGCACGCGCACGTGCACATGCGCATGCACACACACACACTAACATACTCTTTCTCACTTTAAATTTATGAAAAATACTTTATTATTCACAAAGCACTTTGACATTGCCTTTTCTCTTTTACTTTATAAAAACATCCTGGTTTTGATTTTATTATCCAGTAAAGAGGCATACTCTACCATTTGTAGAACTGTGTGTTTTAAAGAATTTTCACTGGTATGCTACCAAAAGGATGAGATTAAGAATAGAAGCAGGGGATCTTCCCCAAAGAATTAAAAAGAATCATGCCACAGTGATACCTGTTCATAGGAGCACAATTCGTGATAGCTAAAACTTGGAAACAACCTAATTGCCCATCAAGTGGAGAATGGGTGAAGAAAATGTGGTTTTTTAATAAAATGGAGTATTACTCAGCCATAAAGAATGAGAAA
>NW_004624753.1:7531547-7696051 GCF_000247695.1 Heterocephalus glaber
TACTGGGATTTTTGTAAGAAAGACAAGACAGGGCAGGAGAAATGGCTTCCAGTGAGTTAGTTTGAGTAATTTGAATGGGCTCTGAATTAAAGGAGCGATCCCTAGGTGACTAGAACCTGGAGCTGCGTAATTTAGAGCAGGAGGAGCATTGGCTTGGGGCACAAAAAGTGGATAAAGGAGATGGGTGAGGGTGTAAGGTCTGGATTTGTTAGTTTGCATATAACAAGCACGGTTGCCTTGCATTCTCTAAGGATTAGCCAGCCCTGAAAAGGGCTGTGATAAGTGAATTCCAAATAGCCAAAGAAATCAAGAAAACACAATTAACAAGAAGGCTGCTTAGGAGCCTCATGGTGATCCAAGTAGGAGGTGACACTGCTTTTGACTAGGAGGCTGCAGCAATGTGTGCACACCAGAGACAGAAGGTGAAGGCTACACCAACATCTGATGATGATTCAAGGATAGAGTTAGAAGAAAGGCAGAACTCAGGGACTCTAGTTTCTGACTTTATTTGTATGCACAACATTGGGCAGTATAGACAGGATTGGTGAGGAAGTAATGAAAAGCCTAGCACTGGGAATGTTAAACTTTGTTATGGGGGTGAGATATTCGTATAGAGGCAAATTAGAATGTGAAGGTTTGCAACTCAAAGGATGACTCTTTTTGTTGGTGAAAATAATGGAAATATGTAGGATAGAGATATTATGGAGGTCGTGAGACTAGATGAATGGTCTAGAGAGGAAGCGTGGCCATAGTTTGAATGATTTGGGGGAAGATCGTGCATTCACCAGTATTCTCCACCTGACCTGCTTCCCTCTTTCATCACCCGTTTGGCTCCTGAATGAACTTTTAGCCTTCCTAGAATGATTAAACATTAGCAAATGTAATTATTTCATTAATGCTATATTAGTTATAGTCATAGAGCGTATTATATTAGCACATATATAATATAATATAGATATATATTAGTATATATATAGAGAGAGAGTATATTATATTAGTTGTAGTTATGGAGTGCCATGGATATGTTTTGCTAAATATTTATTTGATAAATAGCTTCTTAGATTTTGAATTTTTTTATTCTCATGGAGTCATCATATCATTTGCCTAGTTTAGAAAGCTAATGCAGTTTTTAGTTTATTTTTAGTTTTGATTGCAGATGGCCTTTTACAGACCAGATTTGAGAGCTTATTGTACATGTAGAAAATATAAATAATTTTTTTCTCCCTTCTCTATGGCTTTTTAGTTGCTGTCAATACTATATGATGATACTTTTGGTTTTCCCTTTGTTCTTCTAGGTGAGGTTAGTTTTATCTCTCAATTTTAAATATTTGTCCTTGAAACTTTCCAGAAAGCAATCTTACAGTAAATTAGCTAATAATAAAAAGTGCTAGGGAATGCTATAAAAGAAGCTGCAGCTGTTTCTGAACATTGGAGCCGAATGGTCCTTGGTAGATTACTAAACAGTGTATGAAAGAAAGTGTCAGAGTGAGCAGAAGATGTGAGGGGCAGGAAGTGTGTAGCATCCACCTTGTGCCAAGAGCTATGGAGAATGAGTAACCAAGGTGAGTATAAAGAATACATGCCTGAAACTGCAGTAAAAGATTTGTTTTCTTGATTTTAATAAGGTAGCAAGATTTCTATCAAATCTAACAGATGTCACCATGGAGTAAACTTAATCTTGTTTTGCATTTTGCTTTGAAGGATATTCAGGCATTCAGTAAATGCCACTGTAACTCCAATAATGTGCAAGTCTCTGATACTTTGTGTATTAGCTGTCAGTAGTTGATAATACCTTCATTTTTTATCAGAATGTGGAACAAGCCCTCACCCTCCTTTATTGTGCTTAAATCATTGACAGATGGAACTGCAGGGATAGTATAGTTTGTGTGCCATTTTCAGTATTTTAAAATGTAAGGGAAACCAAGTGTTTACTCATAGTAAGGATTTTCTGGATTTTAAAAACATCTAGATCCTTTGATTTGGGCTGTTTTAAAAACTCATTTGTACCTGCTTCCTGTCATAATAGTTAGCAGCATTGATTGATGGCAGTACGAATGATTTCAAATATGGAGATGAAAACGGTTATTGTCCACTAAAATATATTTGGCAAATGGAGTCTTCTTAAACACATGGTTCATGGTGGAAAAATAAACTACTGTTATGCCCCTGATACATGTGAGGTGGGGGTACTCACTGGTGATACTCACAGGTGGGGAAATTGAATTTTGGAAAGAATGGTTTTTATATCTCTGGTTACTATTTGGCAGTATGCTAGAAATACCACATGACAACAATCTCTGTAAAATGTAAATTTTTAAAAATCTATGCAATTTTCCTACTTAGTTATAACAGTATAAAGGTATATAATGGTATACTTTAACATATATGATTTACTTTTATATTTGTAGAAAGACTTTGTGAATCTGGTGTAAACTGTGATGAAGATTGTATTTTTCATCAGAAAAAATGTAGTTATTTGCACTCTTTAAGATTAGAAACTGCAAAGGACTTTATTTTTGCGTGTACAGTTTCAAGAGATTTTGCTGCATTTTTCTTATTGTCCTCACTTCCTTCTCCTCCTCTAGTTTAGGAAAGAACATGACAATCCGTCCAGTCACCTTTAATGCATGAAGAACTTACTTTATCCTTCTCACAGTTTCAGGCATGGTTGATTGAGTCTCTATTGTACCAGGAACAGACATATGCTTTGCTTCAGTGAATACCTGTTCAGTTCCTAAGCATTTAGAAAATATTGAATGACTTATAATCCCTTCGGAAAGTAGCCATTTCAAAAGCATATTGCATTGAACTTGGAAAATCTGACTTATATTACAATACTCAAAAAGCACTAATTCCCTGAAATGATTTGGGTGCAAAGACACTAGTTTTGGAGAGCCTAGCCATCTTAGGAATCAAGAACTGCACCTGTCCAAATAGGATCTCTAAGCACTCTAACAGAATGGCTACTTTTATGGACTTTAATAGACTTGGGCAGCTCATGGCATCCAAACCTAAACTGAACTCTTACTGTAGGTGAAAGATGTATATTTATCTAGCTTCTCAGCAGCAGCAACTGAAGCAGACAGTACTGGTGGGGAGATAGCGCTGTCTTCAGTTCCTAGGGTTACAGCGGTTTCTTTCCTGCAGCCCAAAGCTGAAATAGGTATATGACCTTCTACTTGGTTCCTCCGGAAAAAGAGCAGCCCTTTAAGAAATACTCATGCTACAGATTATCCAGATGAGGTATTTACTCTTTGCCTGTAAATCATTGCATTGTTTAGAGCCAAGCTGTAAAGAGGAAGAAAAATGAAAGAAAAAAATTTCAGAATTACATAAACAAACTGGAGTCAGTAATTCCCTTAATATCTGTAAGTTGTTACTGAAATTGCTGAAAGAAACCATGCAATGCATGTAGTCTTCATTTGAGTTCTGTGAGATACATTTTTAAAGGGATGAAAGATGAATGTGACTTGATATTACTTTTTATCATTAATTAAGTTTATGGGTACAATTTAGACACACATAATGATCACATTCATCATATAGAATTTGTACCTGTGCATGACATATCTTTATTTATATTTTCCCATTCCCCTTCTCTCCCTTCTACCCTTCTTATTTACCAGAGCTTTGTTTCCATTCTTTCTTTTCTCATTTTTTTCTTTTCCCTTCCTTTCTTTCCCTCTCCCCCTTTCCTTGTGCCCCTTCCCATTTGAAAATTTTCTTCCTGTTTCACAATATCTGTTATACATTTTGGTCCTGATTTACACTTTCAGTTTCTCACCCCAGTGAAGCAATGCAATATTCCTCAGACAAAAGACTGATATCTGGAATAATGAAGAACTGAAAAAAATCAATCCCTCCAAATTTAAAGACCCAATCCAAAAATGGGCATCTAAGATGAATACACACTTCTCAGAGGAAGAAGTACAAACGGCCAATAAATATATGAAAAAATCCTTGACATCACTGGTCCTTTGAGAGATGCAAATTAAAACAACTCTTCCATCGCACTCCAGAAAGAATGGCTGTTATTAAGAAACCAACCAATAACAAATGCTCTTGGGGCTGGGGGTCTTGATATTACGTTTTCATCAGTTATTTAAAAAGGGAACATAAATACCAGATAATAAGCTTAACTTGCATCATCCTTATTTCTTGAATTTAGCTATTCATGTTTCATCTTAATTTTATTAGCACTTAACATATCCCTTCTCTTTTTGGTTAAATAAAAAGGCCTTATTTTAGAATACATGTTCTGTAAAATAACTATGTGTTTGTGAACTTTTCTAAGTGCGTTCATTCCTTCCTTTCTTGCAAATGAAAATACATAAAAAATGAATTAAATTAGAACACCTATACTCATTCTTATTGTGTTGATATACACATGTGCTTAAGAGAGGAAGAAACTTTGTCCTTGTTGTGGACAGTAATGAAAGTGAAATCTTACATGCTTAGTCCTTCTTCCAAAAACATAAAAACAAACAAAAATGTAAAATGTTGGTTGGGAGCTTTAAATAAGTATCATTCTTATCTCTCTTAACTTGCCAGGAAGTATTTCTTCTCAAAGAAATATTCTGCTGTAACAGAAATTTAATGTACCATTTCCTTTTTGAAAATTGAATGCAGGGATTTAATTCTTTGAGGGGTTACACCAGTGGGCTGTGAATGTGTCACATGACACAGGTTGACAGAGTCTAGGAGTCAGTCAGATCTGACTTCATTGAAAGCACTCAGGAAAAATGCTGGGCATAGGTTGGATCCCTCAGAAAGACAGGCGCTGTGGATGAGGGTGACCTCTGACAGCAGTTCATCCTACTATAAACACAACGGCAGGGAAGGCCATTGGTGGGAGCCCAGAATGTTTGCTCTCCAGGGTTTCTCCTAGTTATCATAACTGCCCTGCTGCTGGAGCCGGAAGGTTCCTGCCAGAGCAAGGTGTTTTTAAGGCTACCTGGATGTTGATTAGAGACTATAAACCTCTCAGAACCTTCTGTGATCCTCAAACCAGGCTTCTTTCTACTGACTTTGCAGACTGGAATTTATTGACTGTTGAGCTTCACATACACACACACACAAAACTCACTTCCAGAGACAACTGGAATTCGTTTCAGGTGTTTGGAATTTGAGGTAAGTTGTATGTAGCTTCTGACTGAAGCATTGTCATTATTATTATGCTACTTAGACAGTCATATATTTAAATATATCTGTCTTGGGAGGAAATGTTTTTCTAGTTAAAATAGTTTGGAATTTTTACATTTTTAATATAGAGATGATAAAAGAAATATGTTCGTAAACACTTTACAAGGAAATCAACTAGAGAAACATCTTTAATCTGTCCATACTTAAAGTTTTAAATACATTTTGTCTTTTTACACCATAAAAATTCACCTATTCTAGTTAGATCATGTGAATGATAGAGTAAAAGCAGGTAATGTGATAATTGATAACTACTAGATTACATATCACTACAGAACTTTAACAGGCATCTTTCAGGAGTTTTACCCTAATTTTTGCATACTGCAACCTTTAAAAAACTAATGCCAGCTATTTAAATTAAGGATTTTTTTTTTTTTTTGGCTAACTTGCTTTGAAATGTTATGCTTAGTTTGAGTTTTTCATCAGGTTTGGAATGTTGCCAACTAAATGATAAATATTTCACATAATAAAATGAATGTTTTTCCTCCATTTATGGAACTTCATCTTTTTTCTGGAATAGTAAGACCAAGTTTAATTTTAACTCTTCCAGAAGTAATATTTTCATTGGTTTAATCTTCATTTGAATGACTACTAGAACATATACTTTGAAAGAATACTAGAACATAAACCTTAACATGGAAGCCTTGGAATGCTTTGGTTTAAATCTTTTAAATATGTATTTGGGTTTTTGAGCAACAAAAGGAAAGGCTGTTTGGTTGATGAAAGGTCTGAGATGTGGGTGAATTGTCGCAGTAATGAGAGTATGAAAGATTTGTTTCACTCTAGATAACTGAGGGACAGTTTGCTGTATTTGTAAAATTTTATCCTTCTTGTGAGTTAAAAAACCCCACTACACAGAAGAAGAAAATATCCTCTAAGTATCTATGAAAACTGATTTACTGCCAGAGTTAGAGTGTTTAGGGAACCTGAAGAAGAAAGGGAGGATAAATTATCTCGGCCAGTAAGTTTTCCTGTTTGGTTTCTAGGGTCTACTGAGCATCGGTTAGCACTATCCAGTTTCCTGCTTCTTTTCTTAGTTGCAGTTACTGTTTTTTGAAATACTGTGCAATTAAATGATTGCTGAAAAGCTTTGCTACAATTTATGCAAAATAGATCAAAATGCAGCATGCTACAAGTACATTCTTCTTACTGCATAGAATTTAATTTTGGATTACCTTATTTTTCTTTTTGTTTTCTAACTGAAAGTTTACTAAACTAATAAAATATTACTTATCACAAATGAATAAGAAAAGCAAATACCAAAATCATATAGTACATTGTGTAATAACTTTTTGAGTGGAGGGAGTGGGAGAAAGACCAATCTTTTTATCTGTACTTTGATTTTTCTCCTTCCTCCAAGTTCTTTATATATGACCTCTGTTGAAATTTTCAAAATTGTACAGTCTGACTTCTTGAGCTCAGAGCCACTCTGCAGAAAGGGAGGTGGTTGTGTGTGTGTCCTAGGGCAACCACACATATTACTTTAGGGAAACAGCCCAGGCCAATTTTAAAGGTAATGCAGCTGTTGAAGAAATACAAAAGCCAGATGACTTCAGAAGTGTGCATTGAGGAAATCAGGATAAATTGTCCTTAAATCTAGCTTTCAGAAAGCCATTTTAATTGAGGTCAAAGAGGAAAAAATCGTAAGTCTATCTCAATTATTTATTAGGTTTGCTTAGAATGAGACCTTCACTCCAGATAGACCTGATCTATAATTCCTTTCCTCTTTTAACCCTTGCATTTTCTACCCTGTGGAACCGTTTTACATTTACAGTGCAAACTGCACTTCATTCTTTAGGATAGACAAATATTTAGGACCAGAGAAATTGTGAAGTTAACTGACTACATTCCATTTCCATCTAAGCAGTCGATTTTTGCATTTAAAATTTTTTCCAATAAGCTACTCAGTTTTGACTTGAAATCACAGTTAATGAGGCTATTTCTTCTGGCCACATTATATATGTGAAATATGTGTCACATGGAACTCTTTTTCCTTAAACCCTTAGCTCGCATGTAATTTTAAGTGTTACTTTAATTTGATAGAAAATCTGCTCAAACAAAAAACACATAATTTGCATTTTTTTCTTGTGTTAAATTATGCTATAGTTTGTGTTTTATGAACTCTCACAATGAAGAATTTCATTTTGTTATTAAGACCCATGGAAAAGTGATTTATAGGCTTTTTATAACAATGATTAAACAAGATAGATTCAATATAACATGACTTGACAGTAGACTTTTAAACTCAGAAATGTTGCTGTAGTATTGTGAATACAGATTAAAATGTCATATCCTACAAATACATATTTTTATTATATAGTTTAATTTTACAAATAATTGGATGCCAGCATGTCAGAAGTATTCTTTAAAAACTGATCTTAGTAGATCAAGAATATAATTCATAAAAATTAAAAATATAGCTTCTCTATATATTATATACTTACCAAGGTTTTTTGCCAGAAAGTTACATTTCATATAAATTTATCTAAAAATATATATAGATATGTGCTGTTTAATTTAAAATTACCTTTAAAATTTTGTTTGCATTTTATCAATTTGTTTCTAGGTTGAAATGTTTCTATTTTCTTTAAGAGTTATGATGACTTTATTAGCACCGAAAATTTTATGCTCTTTAGAAATCTCATTTAATATTCACACACACATGCACACACACACAAACCAGAAAGATTTTAACAGAAACTTTTACATGTGAATCCAGCAGTTTTATACTGATAAACCAAACCATACAGTCGACTATTGTTTAAATTTTAAAAATTACTTAGCAGTTATACCTAACAGGCAAATGATGTTAGGTACACTATAACATGTTACACAATGATTAATATTCATGCTTAAAACATATGATATCTAATCTGCCTGTGGCCAGATTCTTTTGAAGTTTTGTGACTAAGATGAGCAGAATTTGTTAAGAGAGAGGGGACTGTGTTGTCTGGGGTCCTGTTGTGCTTGGCAGGTCATGATAAATGAGGAAGTTTTTCTTAACCTTGTGGCCAAAACATTCCAGTGTCTTTAAAACAGGGTATTAAGAAAAAGATGCACAAAATACTGCCTGAAACATTACCAAGGGTTCTCTATTTAAAGGATATGGGTAAATTCTTAAGATTGTTTTTAAAGCATTATTCCTGAGAATTCATAAATCTTCACTTGCATGGAAAGAAATCTAAAACTAGAAATTTTGATACATAAAACTTGGAATTATTGCCTCCTGGTTCAGTGTGAAGATTCACAGTATAGTTAACAGTTTTAGTTTAATTGCCGTGCATTTGACTAAATTAACATTACGCTCATTAAGCAATGGTTTTCAGTTTATAATGGAGTATTTTGTTTTGGTTTTTGTTGCTTGTTTAAAGAATTTTCCAACCTTTTTTTGTAACATACAGGACTACCCAAACAAGCAAACAAAACCCTGCTTGTAAATAAAAAGTTTTATATAAAGGAAATCAAGATAAATGGGGAATATGTTTTTAGGTGTTCATAATGCACATTTGTGAAAAATCCTCTTAAAATTCTTATCTATTATATTTATGCATATAGTTAAGGCTGGGTAATCTTGTCTCATTACCAAACTTAGATGTTTTCACTGGTGCTGTGAAAGCACTTTATAAGGCATCGAATGGTTCCTTTTGTGGCATTTTAAAAAAGAAATTAGCTTTGGCCTGGTGGGAGATAATGAAAAAAATGTAACCATAGAAAGAATTAGAAATATTCCTGAATAATTCATACAGTATATGTGGTGTGTGTGACAGGTGACCAAGGACTATGGCATAGCTAGGGAGAAAATGTGTTTTAGAACTTTAAAGATTAATGTGGTTTGGCATTTGGTTTAAAGCTTATGTACCACGCATAAATAATTATGCTTTGTTTTCCCATGTTATTGTAACTAAGTTGCTTTTTAAACATATTCAACCTTGCCATGAACTCTCAAATAATTTGAAAGCTATTGTGACAGTTGTCATTGATGAAGAGTTATAGACTATAGGATTTTTTCCATTTAAAACATAATTTCTCCCCAGTGTGTGATTTTTGTCTAACCTCCCTCCCCCAAATCAGCATCCCGGGAGGCCCCGTACTGAGGGCCAGAAATCAAGTAAGATCTTGCCCTTGACAGCCCAATACACCAGGGATAAAACAATTTCCACTTTGGGTTATTGGTGGTGCATTTTTATTTATTAACCTTCTAACACTACCATTCTTAATCTTTATGTTTATTTTGTCTACTGTTGCCAATTTCAAACAGAATACTCAGTTGTATCTTTGTTATACAGCAGGTAAAGAACAGTGACAGCAGTTTTACTTTAAATGGAAGACATGAAGACCTCGGGTTGTGGGCTAGAATTCTTTAATAGGTGGTAGTTTGAAGACTGGCACTTGGTGGTAAGGAAATGATACCTAGGGAGGCTAGGGAGAAGCCTAGGTAAGAAATGATAAAGAAAATGAAAAAGAATTTACCCAGAAAAGAGAGGAAACTTTCTCAGCTCCATAAAAAGGATTTCAGAGATATATACATTTTTGAGCTGTAAGATTTTTTAAAAGGAGACAGTTAATAAAAATACTTTTATATAAGCTAATAATGAGATTATCACAAGTTCTATTTCTAAGACTTTGTTTTGACTATCATTTGACAAAAAGGCATTTTATTTTCTTTGAAAAACCTGTCAAGTTTGGATGGACATAGTAGAACATAAACACATTTTTAAAAATTCATTGTGACAACTTTTGTGTTCTAAAGGTTTTTTAAAAATGTTTTGAGTTTTTAAAGTCAAAGAAATGAATTATAGCATTTACAAAAAATGTCAAATAACTCCTATTGAGAAATACTGAGAGATTTTAGTTCCTACCAGTAGAGACTGTGTATCTCTGAGTTTGTATCTGTGTGGGTTGGCATTTCTGAAACTCCATGATGATCTTCTCCACATAAATTATATTTACATGGATCCCCAAAGGACCGTAAGTTATCACATTACAATGTGCATCTTACTTGAATTCTAAAGTAGCATTAACTTGTAAATATTATGTTTAGGAAATGAGCCTGACTGATCTTTCATTGCTTTAAGTAACTAAATATTGTAATAATTTTGACGAATACATTGTAAATGTTATAAATTTATGCACTGTTATCTGGACTATTGTTTTCGGGACCTCCTTTGTAGTATATGTGCTGCTGAAGTGAGCACGGGACCTCATTTTTAAATTAATTCATACACCTGCTTTTACATTTTCTTATGTTGTGCATACATGCTGAAACAGGATGGGGGAATTCTAATTAATATTTTCTGAATGCTGCTAATTAGAGGCCAAGATGATCTGGCCTATCAAACTATGTATCAATTGGTTATAAATTTTTTTTAAAATTTAATATATAAAATATCATTCAACTGATATGTAGTAAATGCAAGCATAATTTAAATACCTAGAATAGACCTGGGATAATTATAAGAAAATAATGTTAAGTTCCATTATTTCACTTAATAGAAGGTACTAGAAAATATAAAAATGTGACATGACCATTATATTTCAGAAGTCTCACTTTCACTAACAAGAACCTGAAAGTAACTAAAGTTGGTGCCATCTTGTACCTAACACTAGACAATGATTCAGTGATTCAGTTTAAGTGAGTCATGAAAATTTATGATACTGCAATACTTTTGTAATTATCATTTATTCAGTCTTATTCACATTGAGTCTTCACACTTCAAATATAAAGCTGAAAAAAATAAATAGTTGTACCACTTTCTGAGTTTCCAAAGGGTTTGTCATGCAATAATCTTATTAAGGTATGTAATATCTTACAAAACAATTTGTATTTTGGGGATGTTTTCCTTAAGCAATAATGCATTCAAATCTAATTTACTTTATATTTCCTACACAGTTCAGTGAAGAAATATTGCCTTACCTACCATGCATAAACATATGTGTAGTAAATTATTCATTACAGCAGCAACTTGCTTCTGAAGTTTTCATCTTGGACACTTAGTTGCAGATTGCTCTTTTATTATCAGTTTGTATTTTATGTCCTAAACTTAATCATTCAAGTTTATTTCTAAACAAAACAAAGTTTCTAAAGAAGTCTTTTGAAAACATCTTTTTCTATTATTCCATTTTTACATTTTTTTATTATTGCTAATGTTTCAGGAATTATAAACAAGATTAAGTACAAAATAATTAGGATAATAGATTCCAGCTTGTTTTAGACGATAGTAGGTGAAATAAAAGAAAGTTCGTTGTGAACTTTTTTATGAGTTAATTCTATTTTTCCTTAAAAGATCATGAGCTCCCCAAAGTGCCAAGTGGTTATAAAATGTGTAAAAAATTAAAATTGATTTTGCTACTTCAATCTAATTGTCATAATGCTAAATATTCTAGAATTTATATTTTCTCTATATATTTTCCTGACATTAAAATCATTCATTATTCTCCACTCCAAGCCCTACATTTATCTATACTTTATTTAAAAATTGTTCTCTGTGTTTTTCATCTGACTACAGCTAAAAATACTTCAATGATGAATGTATTGTGAAATATGAAAAATGATTTTTAAGAATAATTGTCTCTAATGTAATGTCATTGACCAGTCTTCTGTACTCCATTTTCCTGCTTTATTTTCTTCTCAGCATCTGACCCTACTGACATTTTTTGTTCACCAGTTCACACATTTGCTGTAAGACTCTTCCCCTAGAATTCATGATCCGTGCAGGCAGGTTTTTGTTGGTCAGAGTCATGACTGTTCAGTAGAAGAATGCCAACTATGAGTGTATGGTAAATTTTCTAGTAGCCATATGGTAAAAGTAAAAAGAAACGGGAAATTATTTCCTTTAGCCCTGTGTGTTGAAAATATTTTGGTTCTCAGTATAAGAAATAGCGATGAATTTTACTTTTGTTCTCATTAAGACTTTGACATCCAGCATGCCTTTGATACTTACAGTGCATCTCAGTCCAGACTGGCCATGTTTCAGCTTCTACATAACCACATGTGATGAGGCTCTGCTCTGCTCAGTTGCTTGGGCCGGCTTCGTCTCCGGCCCTGGAGGGTGTCTAGCATTTCCCAGGCATTCAGTAATGCCTAGCGAAATGAGCACATTGTGCTATTTTGGACAGGAAAAAACAAAGCAAAACAAAACAAAACAAAACTCAGAACTTGTTTTTCCAATTAGACCTTCCTTTTGCAGCTGTTTGTACTGTGGTTGGTGGTAGACACCCGAGGTATCTGGATAAGTTTTTCAAAATTCCTTTCATTTTGCCGACCTGAAGATTAAATGTTACTAGTACTTGTTTGAAAACTGGGTACTTCAGGAGTCAGTTCAACAGATGTATTTAATGGTTGATGTATTTTATAAAATGAAGGTTCTTCTTTCAAAACTATTCCATAAAACTTTCACTTCAAGTCTTAGTTTCAACAGGGCCCCAGGTTCTAGTTGTGTAAGATGAGCAATTCTTAGAGATAGATCCACTGTGCAGCATAGTACCCAGAAATAATACTAGTAATGTATTGCACAATTAAAGTTTTACCAAGAGAATAGATCTTATGTGTATGTATCATGTCCACACACACACACACACACACACACACACACGCACACACACACACACACAGAGGTGGGAAGACTTTTAGAGGTGATGGATGTGTTCACAGCATAGACTATGGTGGAGGTTTCATAGGTGTCTACTGCTCCAAACTCATCAGGCTGTATACCTTAAATATGTACACTTTTTTTTGTCTTTCAACCATACCTCAAGAAGAAAGAAAGGACAGCCTAAAAAGCAACTGGCAAATCTAGCCTAGGAATGAAAGAAAGCCTTGATGTGTAGTCCTCAGTCTGATTCTAGCCGTGCTGGTGCCAGCAGTGGACATGGGTGTTTTATAACATCTTTGAAGCTCAGTTTTGAAGCTTGTGGTTAGATGTTCCCCAAAGCCTCATGCTTTTCCAGAGGTGGATGAATCTAGAGTGTGTGATGCTGGGATTGAGGGCTGTGATTACTAAACCACTACATGTGAGTGATTGGTTTGGCACTGCCCTAATTCTGGTAGTCTGAATAAGATGAAAAGAGCAGAAAGACACTGGTAAAGTCCCTTGTTGCTTTTGTTACTTTCTGGCCACCATGAACTGTTTCTCTTGTTGCTTCTGCTGTCTTCCACCGCCATGAACTGTTGCCCCTCTGCCATGCCACCTGTGCCTTGGAGCCAACTGATTATGGACTGAAACCTCTACAAACTGAGCTAAATAAACTCTTCCCCCCGTTTAACTTGGGGTGTTGAGTATTTTGTCTCAGCAATAAGAGAAAGTAAAGTACACATTGGTCATATCTATCTTCATTATATAGATAGTAGAAAAAAATTGTTGAATAAATGACAATGCTGTATTATGATATAATAGAAATTCAGTTTTTAGAAATTTCTCTTTTTTTATTAGTACATGTTTGCAGTGTGTGCAGTTTACAATCATCTTGTGTAGTGGGTACGTGTACACATAATCCTCTTCCCCTTCTCTCTCAGCTCCCTCCCTCTTCCTCTAAATCCCCTTTACCCATTTTCATTCTTGTTGATATTATTAATCTTAGCTCATATTTATAGCATATAGTGTTTATATTCACTAAGGCTATTAGGTTCCTTGCGTGGTGAATCTTTATTCTACTTACTTCCCCATTCCCTCCCCTTCTCCCCTCACCCTGGGTCTCCTGGATCCCTTCCCATTTGCAAGAGATCTAAGAATGTTTTGTTATTCACTTTAGTTTATATGTGTATGAATTTTAAATTCTCATCCTGTTAAAATGCCCTTATCTATCTGACTTTGAAGTTTTCTACTTAACTTACATAGAGATCAATTTATTTTTGTTCTCAGTATTATATGGAAATATTATATGGGAAAATAGTGTCTACCTAAGCATTGTGTCAAGCATATAAAAATACTCAGAATTTAATTAGTATTCATTTCTTAGGTCCACAAATTAGTATTTTGATATTTGTTTGTTCATTGAATACTTAAAATCTTCAGCATGCTTTCCTTTTACAAGTGGTTTTATAATTCCTAGGACAAGACATTAAGTCGGCTAAAATTCATTTTACTATAGCCAACTTGAGTGCATTGACACGTCTTTTCCTTTTCAGGTAGTTTTTGTCCACAGGCTGGTTTCAAACTTGTGACCCTGCTGCCTCCACCACACGGAGTGCTGGGATTCTGGGTTGCACCACCACACTCCTTGGCTCCTGTTTTAGTTCAGATCTTCTCCACCTCTTAGCAATAGGTTGAGTGATTTTTCTTAGCGAACTAGTATGTGAGGAGCATCCTATCAGGGCTGAGGATGTAATGATGCATGCTTAAGGTCAATACCATCTCTGTGTTCCTTATTGCATAAGGCTCTTACCTGTCTTTCAGGCTTCTCTTTTCTCCTTTTTTTCCCACTATCTTCTAAGCCGTCTCTACTCAAAGCATCTCTATAAAACTGTTCAGCAATCAACATTGCCTAAAGGTTAGTTTCCAATTCTTTACTCAATATAAGGGCTTCACATGTAATTCTTCTGTCAAACCCTGTGACACAGTGCCTGTTTCCTCCAGACTGGGTCTTTGAGTCCTGTATCCTTTAAGACTCAGATCTGAAGCCACTTCCTGTTTCATTTGCCTTCTTCCTATGCCCAGGGTAGTTCGGCCTTTGAATGTCCACCGTACTTTATATTGACCTCCCTATGTCAGTCACAGGGTTCTAAATATTATCCTTTCCTCACTTAGCCATGAGAAAGTAAGTGAAACCTCTACTGACATCCTTTTTGGATAAATGCATAGCTCTAATAATATCTAAAAGGATGTACAGTACTTTCTCCCATTATTAAATGGGAAATCCTGGGCTATATATGCTATGCAAAGAAAAGTATTTCCCCTAGAGTATGTAGAACCTTTGTCTTCAGTGAAATACCAATTTGCTTTGGAACTATTTTAAATAAAGTGGAAACAAGCAGGCCAAGAAATGAGGCAGAATTCGTGCCCATAATTTAAATTCAAACCCTAGTTTTCATAAAATGTATAAGCCTGAACTTCTGTATTAAACAGTAAGTAAAGCAATAGATTTATTCTCTGTATTACAATCATTTCTTTGAAGCTATTTAAATATAATCAGAACTTTCTCATAAGCTATTTGGAGAATAGCTTTGGAAAGTCATGGATATTTTAAAAATACTTTGTGTTTCAATTATGGGAAGCTTATCTGGTTTTGAGTCTTGATTGAGAGTATGTCTTCTTATTCCCAAAGTCCCATCATGGTCTTCAGGAAAACGGCATTCATTTTATGGTGATTTCTGTGTACTCATTAGGCAGTTTCTATAGTTTCTGGTGGTAAGCCATGGGAAAAAAGTATTCTGTCTCCTGATGTACTTCCCATTTGATTCTTATTTTTCTTGGACAGATTTTTAATGGACAAGACTTTTATGGATTTTCTATTAAGCTTTGTGATGACATTTCCTTTTTTTCCCCTCATTTTACTTTCTCTTCATTATTATCTTACTCCTCCTCCTTTTTTCTTTCTTTCTCAGTGCTAGGGCTTGAACCCAGGACTTTCATACAGAACTGTAACCACAGCCATTTTAATTTTGAGACAGGGTTCCTAAATTGCTCACGCTAGGCTTGAACTTGTGATCTTCCTGTCTTAGCTTCCCAGGGTGCTCGGACTACAGGTAAGAGCTACACGCAAGATGGCTTTCTCCTCCTCCTCCTCTTCCTCTTCTTTCTCTTTCTCCTCCTCCTCCTCTTCCTTCTCCTCTTTCTCTTCTTTCTTCAGTAATTACTTTTGAAAACATTTCTTCACCCCTCCATCTTCCAATGCAGTTCCATCTTAAGGGCATGGAAGTGACTGAATAGAACAGAATGGCAATGTCTTTGCTACTCAGTTTTTATTTTCATGTAGTGTAAATGTATGCACAGGGAGCAAAAAAAGAGAACAAAGTTAATCAAGCAAACAGTTGATTTTCCAGATTACACCATGTCTAGGCTTGGAAAGAACAGCAAAATACATAGATTTTTACGAGTATAGAGGGTTTTGTGTTTGATTTTTAACCATTCTTCTAAGCCAGGGAAAGAATTACTTTCTAAACTGGAAATGTAATACTGTATCTTTAAAATTCAAAACCTATTGTTTAGCGTTATTATTCATTTTATAATTCACACCAAACAAGTGTGGCTATGGTACACATCCAATACACTTTTTTTTTTTCACTTCCAAGGCATATATTAGAAGCTAAAACTTCTAGGATTCTGTAGGATGCATAGATAGGCCATGTCAGTATGAACACTTAGAACATAAGGCAATGGACTTGTAAATGTATATTTTACACTTCCCATGTTAACTAAAGGAGTTTTAAGATTACCTCTGTATGCATATAGCTTTAAGACCGTAATAATCAGATGTAAATGTCTCTGCCTGAAGTTAACATGTGGAAGATGTGAAGAGTATGTGCGTTACCTCATTTTAGAGGATGTACCCCATATGTCTGTGCAGAAATAGATAACATACCCTAGCAGCAACATTTTTTTTCATTCTTTATCCTTTGTGGGTTAAAAACCTCAACATTGAAATACATTCTTGAAATATACTGCAAATATGTTTGAGAAGTCTAAGAATAATATCGAAACTTAATCAGTATGCTGAACATATAAGACATATAGTCCTTTGGCTGAAATAATGAAAATTAATACAGGAATGTGTTAGCTAACACTATGCTCTGTCTCAGAACCTGATTATTATTGTGAATAGTATGCTTGCTAGTTCCTAACAGGGAAACTTAGTTCTTCAGTTTCTTTGTTTTTTGTCCGGCTGGTCCCCAGCTATTTTAGCTGAACATTTTACATACTAACGGAGAGCAGGGGAGTGCATTTGGCAGCTGTTCATGGGATAATAATGAAATATGCAATTTAGTACTGCATGCTGTTGCTGTAAAATGTGAGGAATATTTTATAGAGATCTTGGTGACCAGAACTGTCTCCACTTTAACAAGTCTGTGACCTTGAGTGAGGAAGTTGAATTTCATGTGAGAATAACTGGTACTGTTTTCTTACAGGTAAAGAAAACGTGCACAGAATCCGATGTTTCAGAACCTCAGAATTCCAGGTACAGTAAAATAAAGATCAAGACTTCACTGAGAAAAACTGCAATTTTGAGAATTAATAGAATATTAGACTATACCACAGGCTCAACTGTGACTTGAAACATCGAATGTCTTAAAGAATTTTTGTGTATGGAAATTAGGTATTACAATGACTAAAGTATCATTAATCATATCATCAATAAAGAAGATTGATTGAAGTTAGTTTTTTAAAATGATTATAGAAATATCTCTAGAAATACTTGAAAATATTCCCTTAGATGTTGTTTTAAGTTAACCTTACTTTTTCATTCTACTCTGTTCTTATAATCCATTTAGATCTGAAATTGTGCCTGTTATGGAATAACTGACAAATCTGTATTTACAAAAAAAATAAAACAGCCTCCCCAAAATATCTTTCACAAGAAATACTTCTAGAGTTTGAGAATGCTGTCAGATTGTTAAACTCAACATTAACTTGGCATGGTCTTTTTGCTTTTTAGAAGCTGGTAAAAATGATGAATTAAAATTGTCACGCAGCTCAATGGAAGAACGTAGCACCATTTTGTTGTTTGTGGTTGGACCAGATCCCAAACAGATTTTTAGGCCTGTGCATTTTCATTACATTCATTTCAAAACTTAGGCCTCAATATTAAATGGAGAAGGGCCGGGGATTTAGCTCAGTGGTCCTGGCGCCTGTCTGGCAAGTGCGACGATCCGAGTTTGATACTCGGTACTCCCCCAAAAGAATATTAAATGGAGAAACAAAACTGTTGCAAATACCGTGAGAATAATAAGCATATGTCTTTGATAGGATGTTAATGATGTGACTTACCCTATTACACTGAGAAATTTGTATTCATTGTGAGGTGGGTACTAGGGTCTTGTGCTACTCACTGTAGCATATGACATGGTTAATAATTTTCTTGGTTCAGAAAAACAATACAAATCTTGATAAAATGTTAATGGTCACTATATTTTTCTTTTATAGATCAAGTATGTATTATGTACCAGTATGATATGCTTATCACTGATTCTTCTAGATATCAAAATGATTGTACATGTATAATCTGTTCCTTTGGATCTTTAATGGCATGTAATATATAATATAAGATTATTTGCTCTTTAGTCTTTCTTTCTTTTTTGGTTTTTTGGTACTGGAGATCGAACTCAGGACCTTGCCCTTGGGGTTGTGAGGCAGGCACGGTTCCTCTGAGCTATATCCCTGGCCCTTATCTTTAGGATTTCTGATTAGCTATCAAATAGAATGAAATAATTTTCAGCTTATGGGAGCATTAGAAAATGGATGAACTGTTAATTATTTTCCTGCAAAGCACAGAAAGGTAGGACGTGTAGAGAGAAAGAAGAGCTGGAGCACTATGCCTTGCAGGTGCTTCCTTCCAAATCATTCTGCATGCTCTGAAAGGGCTATAGAAGTAATGCAATCATTTTGTAAATGTCAGTGTGCCATTTTTTTTGAAAAACTTTATTTCAATTTAATACAAGTAAACACTAACAAAAATATTTTTTAAAAACATTCTTCTGTGAAAAAAAGCAAAACTTCATTACAAATTAGAGAACAACCCTAGCGAATACTCAGTGTATCTTGAAGACAGAGTCAGAAGGAAAAACAGAGCAGTAATCATCTGTGTTATTAATATTTCATATCAGTTTTTGTGCTTGAGGTTGCTCAGGATTTTTTGATAATAAATTTTAAGCCAATTTGGTAGAAAGCTACCAAACTGACTTGGTATTCACAGGCTGCTTCAGTAAGTTAGAGAAAAATTCAAAAGTTTTCATAGCTCAGTGGAGTTTGAAATTAGATCATTCTTTTTTATATAGGAAAATCTCAGCCTGTGTGACATTCAAAGTAGCGTTTCAGAGCTGAGGGGATGGATCGCTTGGCAGCATGCACGAGGCCCCGGGCTCCATCCCACCACTGCACCAGAAACAAAAACAAAAAACCGAGGAGTGAAATAAATTTTACTTTTAAGATAAGTACTGGTTATTTCTCAAGATTGTTTAAAAATGTATTCTATTCTTTAATAATATTATCCCTGTAAATTGAAAAGTGGCTGCAGTTCCTAGAAATTAGCAGATATTTTCCATGGATTAGCTACTTCTTAAAAGTTACTTTCTTCGCCCCCTGCTGCGCAAGCTCAAGGACCGAGTTGGATCCCCGGTACCAAAAAAAAAAAAAAGTTACTTTCTATGTAATATAAATGGGTAAAATTAGGCAAATGACTTTCTAAGAATGCTAACGCTTTTTTGCAATCAAAAACAAATACACTAAATAAACAATCCTTATCAAAACTCTAGATGTAAAAGCCTTCAAGAGAACCTGGGGTCACTTAGGCTTTCACGGTGCCCAGACATCTTCGCGGTGGCCGGTTTTTTCCTGATTTTTGCTTTGGTGACCAAACTCCACACTGTAGCCAGGGTCAGTACCATGCAATATGACCGTTCTGGGATTTTGAAATTTAGTTACTGACACTAAAGCTGGGAGACCCTAAACTGACACTCACGAAGAAAAGAATAAAAGTAGGCTGAAGAGCACTTTGTATAAAAGGATATGATAATTACTGAATAGTTAAGGAATCAAAAAATGCTTAAAATAACATTTATTATGTGCTTTCACAGAGGTTCTGCTTCTATAACCCTAAGCAGTGATTTAGTATGCAAAAAGGGGTTCATTATTTTTTAACCATTAAGAACCATTACATTTATATTTTCTCATTTTCTCCCTTTTCCTTAATCCACTTGCAAATGCATGTGTGTGTATGTTTGTTTGAGAGAGACAGATAGACAGACTCAGTTGGATTGTAGAGTTTAAAGCCTGGTGCTTCATGATTCTGTTCTAAACAAACCTTCAGTACGGACTTGAGCTCAAAATGAAATATACTGTATCAGCATAAAGTCCAAGCTGAAAACCTCCTGTCTTACAAAATGCTGCCTCACTTGGAACCTAGAGTTAATGTCATTCATTTATTTAGCCAGCTTTTTATTCTGTGTTGGTTTTGGATTTTCAATGATTCGAATAAATACAGATTGGAAAGTGTTTTTACAGTAGGGAAGTAATTAATTGGGTGTGGAGGCTTTGTCAGGAGAATTCTTGGAGTGACATATGTGTATCAGCAAATTATTTGTCTTGCTTGGCCCTAATTCCTTTTGGAAAGAAATGCTGGGACTGCAGATGTAACTAGTTGATTGGGGAAAAGAGAATTTACGAACCCATGCAGTATGAGTGAGGCAAATCTGTCTTCATAGAAACAGCATTTCGTATATGTACTGAAAGGTAGACATCAGGGACAGTATTTGCTCTGCTTCCTGAAACTATTAAATTTGATGTCACATGGAATGGAATATAATACATTTCTTATAAAATTTTATACTCATTAAATATTTTCCTTTTTTTTGTTTTTCTTCTGTGTTGCTAACCATGCCTGGAGTACACTATTCTTGGCCTGTATTCTTAAAAATGTTAATCATAAAATATGTTCTTTAAAAATATTAAAGTTTATATTTATCTCATGTTTTACTTATCCTCAAAGTAAGTCTGCCACTAGATAAACCATCTTAAAAAGTAAGCAGAGACTTTATTTTTAAGTTGATTTTTTTTCTGTATTGATGGTAAATTTATCAGCATAGATTTGGGCCTTGTTTGAGTCACTTTAAAAGTACATGGTTCTTATTAAATATAATAGATAGCTCCTGAGCAACTGAATTTTTTACCAGATGTTTCTCCGAATCTCACATTTGAAAAAATACTTGTAATTTCAGTTTTTTTTATTTCTGAGGGGAGAGGAAATAATTTGCCTCATTCTTTCATTGGATCCTTTATAAATGTTTTAGAGTTCTTCTAGATTAAAGTAGCCTGGTATACTGAAGTGATTTTTTGTTGTTGTGATCTTTTATTCAGTTTTTCTTTGCCTTTTCTCTTTTGGGGTTTCTCTTTAGTGAACTGTCACCAAGAATACATCAGAGAAAGGAATTACAACTCAATTCAGGCATTTTTATTTTACACTAGTTCTTTTAACGAAGGAGTGAATGGAAATAAAAATTTTGGTAAAATTCGGCTGTGATGGAACTTAGAGCAGTTATAGCAACTCTTTTCCTTTAGTGGCTTCATCTCGGCCTGCCTACAGTACTGCCTGCAGAGCACAGTAATAAGATTGAAGAGAGACTATTGAAATAGAAAAAGTACTTATGGCACATGGGAACTAGAATGATAATATTTCCTTTTAGTGAGTAAAAAAGAGATTCCATGGGTAATGGTGAGGGTCGATCTTCCTCCTTCATTAGCTAAAGACATTGAATTTTCTGAGAACTTAATGATTGCCTGAAATCAGCAAAGGGCCCAGCCCGAGTCTACTTGCCTAAGTCTTTCCTAATGTTGCAATTATCCAGACAAAGGCAAAATGACTGTCCAGCTTTAAAGAAGCACTGGAATTCATTTTGGCTTGATAGCTAGGGTTTTAGTGAGGCTCAGGAAGTTTATTGATTCAGGGCTTAGCTGCAAGAGCTTTAAAAATGCAGTGAATTCATCATCTTAAATAGTTATGATTTAACAATGTTACAGTTAAGTCATTAAATTATACATATTTATTTGTTAGGATAATAAGTTTTGCACTGCTTCCAGAAGACTGAAATGTTTATCTGCATATAACTGCCTGTCTAAAAATTAAATGCTATATTGTTTTCACTGCAGGGAAAGCTGAGGGGCCCTTCCTGAAAACATGGATACTTTATTACTGTGCCAAAGCCGAGGTGCATCTAGTCCAATATTCTGTCTTCAAAGATCATTTCTGCCGGGTTACATTTCCTCAAACTAGAACATTTGGGAATGTAGTTCCAATAAGCTTAAATTCTCTCAATAACACAAGCTAGCCATGTAGTCCATGCAGTTATGCAACATTTCTTGGACTCAGTTATATTATTAGCATATGATATTTTTGACTAATGAACCCAGAAAATTGCTAGTCATGTGCACAATAATAATCAACTCCTTCTAGTTATTTAAAACAACCTCTTTCAAGTCATAAGGTATGCATCTTCTGAAAGTGATAGGTGACAGATATTCTAAGAGTATGGTTCAATTCTCCTGTGATTTAGTTAACCTGAGTTATGTTATAGCTTAATCCCTTTCTTCCAGTCCACAGTGTTTTGTCTTGTTGCACAGTTGGGCCTCGTTTGGACTTCTCTCCATTCTCTTCATCATTTTTCTCCATTCACTGGAGGTTTTCTGAATTCCCATTGATAGAATGCTACAGGTGTGGATTCAGCTGGAGTTGTGAGTGTGGATGATGTGTTGTTTTTTGCTGTTAATGGCACTCAGCAGGTAGCGTTAACTTGACTGTTTTGGTCATGGTAGTGTCCTGAGCATATTTCTTCTGATAATTGATGTCTCTACTAAATCCACGATATCAGTAATAATTTAAAATTTAAATATCTCTAAACTTCACTTGATCTTAGCCAAAAAGCCGAGAAGCGATCTAAACTTAAATTGTACTTAAATGTGTTATATATATAATATGTCCCCTGTCAGTCCTTTTTTATGTCTTATTGGAAACTCCTGGTAATTTATCCTTTCCAGGATAAATTATACTATACTAATTATAGCAAATATACTGTCTGTATATTTGTTGACTTCTTGGTATCTTTCTCCATTTAGAGTGAATCTTGAAAGCTTAAATGACTGAGCAGATTAGAGTAAAATAATGCAATGGGTTCTGACACATTGTTCCTAATGGAGTAGTTGACTCTTAGGGCTTGCATTGAACAAGACCAGTCCTGAAGCTCATGAGAGAAGAGAGATAAACTGCACTAAGGCCTTGCTCTCCACACCCCTTCATTCACTGCATGTTCGGTTGGCCTTTGCTTTACTGTCTTCAGATTCTGAGGTCTCATTCTTAGTTTGTTTTACTTTCCCTTTTTATCTTTTCATGTATAGTCCCTGTTCACGACTTTGGTCATGGCTCACAACGCCTAACATGCTCTGCTCGCCAGAAATTGAAATGTAAATGTGTTTTAGAGATGAATAGTCCCACTTGATTTATGCGAAAACTTAGAGTATATTGTAAACTAGGTGAGTTGGCCCAGATGGTGGCTTGCGTAGTAGATTCGTTATTGTTTTAGATACAGCTACAAATATGTTATTGGTTGCAACTACAAATATGAACCTGTCAAAGCGGAAAAGGGAGTTTTGATTTTTTTCTTATTTCGTTTTGTTTTTTAAGGAAGGATATAATATCCCTTGGAGAACTTGAGAAGGGAGGGTGTTCTGAGTCTCAGAAGGTATGAGGGCCGGGGTGGCTGTCCAACTCTCCTTCATCTCTCTGCTCCCAGCTGCTCCAGTGTCTCCGTGTCTCTGGATTCGGACCAGTGGATTAGCCTGATGTTTCCTCCAGGACCCGCGAAAGGAGGACAATTCCCATGTGACACTGCTCTTGATGTTGTACATTTTATCTCTTTAACCCCCAAGTAGATAGTAGAACTTCCCTTTTTCCTTATCTCATTTCTAGATTTCTAGGGAAGAGAATGCCACCAGAGAAGCAAAACAGAATGTGGCTTTTAGGAGCCACATCTGGGAACATACAGATGGGGGTTGAGAACTCCCTAAAGAGGGACACCGAGAAGATAACCAGCAAGTGTGCGTTCCTTCCCAGAATGTGTAATCCACTTGTGTTATCCAACACCCTGTTCCATCCTTCCCTTCATGAAATATAGAAAAATGAAAATGCACCCTCTTCCCTAGTGAGATACAACTCAGTGGTTATTCACTAGTATGAAGATTTATTTCATAGATCAAATATTTATGAACTGTGATCTGCAAAGCAGAAATTTCTTGAGACAGACCCTGAAGTGGAGTGGCAACCAAGCTTTGGTGTAAAAGGACCTCCATTGCTCCTCCTCCTCCTCCTCCTCCTCCTCCTTCCTCTCTCTCTCTCTCTCTCTCTCCCTCCCCCTCCCTCGCTCTCTCTCTCTCTCTCTCCCCCTCCCCCTCCCTCGCTCTCTCTCTCTCTCTCTCTCTCTCTCTCTCTCTCTCGGCTTTGACCTTCTTGTCCTCATCCCCAAGCTGACCACTTACCACCCAGTAGACCCAAATCTCTCTTCTGCTCTCAAATGCTAATCTAAATGCCAATTACCTTCTTCATTTCCTGTGATTAATCTGGATGTTAGATTATCAGATTAATGCACTTTATCCTATGATTTCAATTATTTACCTTTCTAAAAATAAGTTCATTGAAATTAGAGTCTTGGTTTGGACTTTGTTTTGAAACCAAGTCTGCAATACTCTCAGAGAAATATAACCAGTAATCAGTAGCCTAGAGCCCAATTTGGAAATTTTGGCAGACCTTCTCTAGACAGCAAGTGGTCTCAAATGGGTTTCTGGTCAGGTGATAACATGATTAAAATTGTACTAATGATGACAGATCAGCCATGGGACAAGTGCTTGGAAGCAGGGAAACCAGCTAGGAGACTTACTTAAGAGGCCTGAGGGAAATTTAGCAAATTGTGCTTATTTGGGAGAGGCATTATACACTATTTTTCTCATGGTTAAAACATGTTTTCCAAATTTTCTACACTGCATATCTATTTCATTTGTCTTTCTTTTGTCTTTAATTATATACAGAGTATGAAATAGGCATGACAGTAATGGGACTGGCTGCTTCTTCTTGATGCTTTTCATCATTCTCTAGCAAAGAGAAAATGCCTGACTTCTCCACATGTATTAGTGATACAGAAAATGGTGATGCTCCTGGTCAGCTTCCTCTGTTGCAGACTGAGCATCTCTGACATCTCATGAAGCAGTCTTTCTACAGACAGTAGAAAGTTACTTGCTTTGAATTAATTGGGTCTGAGTAATGCATCACACAAAGTAGCATTTGTTTAATGCCATTTTGTTTTATTTTTTGGAGCTGGGGTTGGAACCTAAGCCCCTGTGCATGCTAAGCACATGCTTTGTCTCTGAGCTACATTCCTAACATCTTGTCTAGTATTTTTTTTTATCCAGGGGATCTAAGGATCTAAGAAAAGACTATTTTGCATCATGGGGATAATTAAAATTATTGTGGATGGGAGTGGTGAACATCGCTGCATATAGGTCTTGTTGACTGGTCTGCTTCGGGGGTATTGAGATGCATAAATCCTTATTGTCATCCTGGACGTGGGGCATCATTATTGCAGAAGTTCTAGAAGAAAAGTGGAAACTTTTATATGTCCCACTTCATGGTGTACCAATTTAAGGTGGAAGAAACAAGGGCTCTAATGGTTTCCTTTCTGCTCTTCAGTTACAGAAACACTTAAAGTTACTGTGTATTGGGCATCTACTATGTGTCTAGCACTGAGTGTTTGAGATGATCCTATGCACAAAACAAAGATTATGTTAAAGTGTAATAAATACTGGGCAAAAGAAGAGACTTGAGAACACCGAGGAATAGATTGTGATTTTAAATGTGATGCTATTTGAAGAAAACTTGAAGATGATGAGGAAGTAACCCAAACAGAAGACTAGAGGAAATATATTCCCTTCGAGAGGACCAGTGCATGGGCCCTTCAGCAATGGCCTGCCTGGCATCCAGACCGCAGAAAGGAGGGCAGTGTGGCTGGAATAGAGTAAACCCAGAGTTTAAAATTAGAAATAACGCTATTCCAGAAAAGCTATTTCTTGCCCTTCCAGTATTTTGAAAATATTTGCTTGAAATTTTAATAAATGAGTTGCGAATAATTTTTTCTGGACTAATTGGTAACAGTCTCTGGCAGGCATTCCATCTCCCAAGTGCTACCAGATGGGGCTGCCCCTGGCCAGGACACCTCTCTCTGCCACACCACACATTCCCTCTAGGAGTATAGCCATGTCCTGATCAGAAGGCTTGGGGCTGCTTCACCAGCAGAGCTCAAGGCCTTAAGCCTGTGTGAAAATAAAGCCCTTACAGTTTCTGCCGTAATATAGATGAGGTTTCAATAACAATTCCAAAAATTTGATATTGAAAGGTACAGAGATTCTGCTCATTATCTGACATTTAATCGTCACGTTTCAGTTGTCTTAGCAACCTACGCAATGCTCTCATTTGCTTTTCAATAAGCCAGAGGGTGAATGGATTCTTTGTTCATGTGTTTATGAATTTCTATCACCTGATACTTGATGTCTTTTGGACATGCTTGCTATGCCAAATAACTGTCTCCATATTATATTCTTGTAACTAAAATTAAATTCAACTTTTCCCAAAGATGTTAATTTCTGAGAGAATATCCAACATGTGAATAGTTGGAGATACATATAGTTTAAAAATGCTTTCATTTTCATTTTGGTTGTAATTAATTTCCAAGGCTCTATAAGCTTGACAAACTTAGTTATCTAACAGACATCACCCTCACAGGCATATTTGAGAGCTGCAGAGAGAGACAAAAGCCTGATAAGGAATATAGGTGTCCTAGAATTTGCTGAGTACTGTCTCAGTGTGAGTCTTCACTTACTGCACATATAGTCTAAACTCTAGTGGAGGAACATGTTGAAATCATTGACAGAAATACAGGAAACTAAATGACTGCTCTTAATGATAGTATTGGAAAGTGGCAAAAAGAGGTAGAAAAATAATTAAAATAAATGTGAGAATGCAAAATGCTTAGTCACTTGAGGTATTTTAGGATTCACACTAGAAACACTGTAGACAATTCCCAAGGCCATGGATATGTCTTAGTACCTACCGTGTAAAGATTCTTATGAGTGTTGGTCAGCCTGATTCTGTAAATAAAAGTTAATTGTTTTTAGAGTCATAATATTTTGGAATTATTTCTATACTGCATGATTCTATTTTAAGTACACTTTTGCACAAATACTCAAAATTTGAGTATACTCACAAAATTTGAGTTTATTGATAATTCTTTGAAGGTTTCTGGACAGCTAAGTTTTGGTAGTTGCATTCCTTTTATTCCACTAAGAAGAACAACTAAAGCGTCTGTATCACTGGGGTTTTTGAAGTTGGTGGCGGGTGGAGGGTTCTAACCGGTTCAGGTACCTAGCATGATTCCTGGGACATAGTAGGAATTAAACAAATGTTTGTTATGTGAATGGGTGAATGAATGAGCAGTGCCCTTTTACTTTTGGGGGATAGAAGAGTTCTTCATATCTTTACCTATGCTTTTTTCACTACAACATGCCGTGTAATACTAAGTAATGAGGTTTAACTGTCATTTGTTAAGATCAAATTTCAGGAAGGCCTCTAAGTTTGCCATAGAAAGTAGAGTACCATTATGTCCCAGCTTGCCCCTAAAACAGTCCCAGTTTACACCTGCTACCTCAGCGTCTCTTTGGTAAAACCCACTTCACTTTCAAGAAAATTTTGTTGGCATGATAAATTTTGAGTTACCTTAAATAAAATCACCATGGCTTTTACAAGCTTCTTGAGATTAAAAAAATGTAATATTCTATCAGTGTTTCTTTTTTATACTTCATTCCTTCTATCCTTTCCCTTCCTTTCTTTCCTCCATAGGAAGATTTTTATAGTGGTCCCTTGTGAGTTTATCTTTATAGTAACATAATATGTGAAAATCTCCCTTGAAATAAAAGATCATTTAAGAAATATCCTGGATTTGTAGGCTTGACCTAAATAGGCAGCTCCTCTATTTCATTCTGTCATCTAATTAATGTGTAGGAACTCCATACTTCTCAAAAACAGTACTGCCTTTTCCAGAATACACACAGAGTTATCACGTGAAGATCCCAGCTCGTATGATTCATCTCTGCTGTCACCGTGCTCTGGTATTCTTCTCCTGGGTGCTCTGAAGTCCCAGCTAATGGGGATGTTAGATATGCTAGTGCCTGGGAAGAAGTGATTAATGTGGCTTGGACAGATGCCAGGACAGATGCACCATGCCCTCAGGGTGGCAGCTGTTGTGGTGAAGATTGCTGGCCTTAGACAAGAGTGTGACGTCCGACTTCAGACAGGAGATGAAACCAGGCCACTGTAGCTCAGACGCTGGCTTTTCCATGTTCTTAACCTATGTGTTATTGCTCTTGGAGATTCACTATCTTAGGCTTTCTAATTATTTATTGTTTGTTTTAAAGAGAAACATTGATAAAAACCATTTTATAGAGATCAGAAATAAGGGGGGGGAGTGTGTATGTGAACACACACATGCACGCAACATGGCAACATGACTGAAGTATGGACAACCCCCCACTGTTTCTCCAAGGGAGATTTGGGTAACTCAGCTCTGTAAGGAGGGCCTGTCCAGCACAGAGCAGTGCTGACCCACACACTGCAGGACTTTCTGACACAACCTTCTTCCATATCCCAGTGAGCCAAACTTTCTGCCACTACCAGTGATGCCTGATTTTGGTCAGAAGAGGCTGCTGTGCTTACTAAAAATTCAGAGGCTTTGTGGACTGAAAACGATTTGGGAAATACAAAGCTTAGAGTATTCTGATGGGGAAACCAACCCTTTAAAGGCCCAAGAATGAATCACTCCGCTTTGCTGGAAAAGAGTTTCTCTTCTAGAGTGACCCTCACAGTGACCCTCAGTCTTGGTTCTTACAGACACGACATGACACAGGACACACACGCAAGCCTACAGGCAGCAACACAGACCTCACCAGTACATTAGAGAAACATCAAGGCCAATGTCCTGATGACAGCCCTTGACTGTCGGTGCTGCTTATAGGGTCAGCAAGCTCCAGGGCCCAGGTTCAAGGCCTTGGAAGAAGAGTAATATGAGGTTTCAGAATTGTTTTTCCAAAATTTCTACATTTCTAGTGTCTTTGTACTCTTTCCACTCATTTCCAATTTACCTGTTCCATTCCATCTAACAAATTCTTGATAGTAGAACATAATGATTTTTGTAAAATTTAATTTCACTTCACGGAAACATTTTTTATTGATGTTATGGAAATGAATGGTGTTTAAGGAATATTGGAAATAACTTTTCACATATTGACAACTTCTTCTTGATTTGTCATTTATCAGTACAGTATTCTAAACAGGATATGGGAATCTTTGATAATGACTTCTTTTATTTGCACATATGCTGTATCCCCTGATTTATCACACTGAATCCTTTGTGTGTCCTTCTGCATTGAGGCCCCATTTAGTTAAGCAACTGAGTTGCTGCTCAATGCTTTGTGCTTCATACAAGGGATAAAAATTGGAAGAAAGGGAGGATGTTGCAAGATAGGGGCCTTGTCTTCAGGTCAGGAATCAGATGAATGGCAAAAGCATACTTGTTTTTCCTCTGCTCAGTTCCTAGAAGTGACCAAACTGACCAAACTGGTTTTGCAAAGCATAGAAACTGATTCTATGTGGATGGTAGGGGTTGTTGATTCATGTGCTGGAGATATTTACTAGAATTTCCATATTTTCTAAGTAATCTTACCCTTTCTTAAGGGAGAGGGATTTTATGCAATAGATTGTCATTGGACTGAATTTTCACAGCCAAATTGAAGCTGTTAGCATTGGTTGAACTCTTCTTGCTGAGTGACTTTCAAGGTGGTTTTCAAATTCTTCCCATTAGAGCATCTGATGCATTTCAGCTGCTTCTTTTTTGCTTCGTATTTTCATGCTGTTTTGACTCAGTGGCTTTTCTGATTATCATGTCAGTAATAACAGCAGTTTTAGTCTGACGTGTGTTCCTCATTTAAAGTCCTGGTCTGAAAGTGCTTCTTTTCTGTACATGCTGCAGGAGGTTGGTTTCAAAGCGCCGGGAAGATTCTACCTGAGTGGATTTCAGAAAATAAGGACATTTCATATGGTAGATTGGGAAAGGCCAGCTTGCTAAACAGTCCTAATGTGGGTCCTTTGGGGAAAAAAATGCCACTTTGCAGGTTAAAACTGTACAGAGTAAAGTATTTCCCCCAAATGACACAGGTGAAATATGCACAGGATAGAGAAACGAGAGGTGATTGGTGCCTCCTGAAGGAGAGTGGAGTTTATTGAAAGATTTTTAATAAGATACACGGATGAAAATAAATTAGGTAACTATGTATAGCATCATTATATGGTTGGGATGTTTTCGCTAAATAGTTGCATTGTCATATCTGTAGTCTTCTCCTTTCTCCTATCTGTACCCATCTTGACTCAGCTCAGCTGGTACCCACTGAAGATCATGTTCAATCCAGCTCAGTATTTGAGAAGAGACTGCCTGCTCTGCTAGTGGATTTTTTGTTTTGTTTTGCGGTACCAGAGATCGAACTCAGGACCTTGCACTTGCAAGGCAGTTGTGGTGCTAGTGGATTTTTAAAGCATAAATTACACATGCTCAGATTTTTCAGTATTATCCATTACTTGGTTAGTTCATGAAATCCAGAAGTTGGTGGGTGGAGCAGAAAGGTAGGAAGAGTTACAGAGTTAAAAGCAGGTTGAAACAAGCTGTTGAGGAGCAAAAAAATCCAAGGAGGCCACTTAAGTTTTAAATCAAGAATATATTTTCAGTGAAAATAGTTTCTCATGATTCACAGAAAAATGTTGACAACTTCTGCCACATCTGCTGGAAATCACAATGTAAGTAAGTATTTGTGTGGCACTGAATTATGGCAGGGATCCGTGCTGTGATGTGAAGCAACGTTCTCATGCAATGGCAATACTTTTGTATTTTTCTGGCTTTAAAAGTAGTTTCTTGACTTCTAAAACATGTTAACAGCATTTCTTCTTCTCCTAATTACAAGGATAAATTGGCATTGTGCCTGTATGATTTCCAGAGTAGGTTTTTAAAAATAAGTGTGATGGGAAAGATAATCGTTTAATGCTGGTGGATAAAGTTCTGGCACAGTTTAAACAAACTTATATATCAAAACATAAAGAGAAAGTTTTATCACATTACTAGGAAAACAAAATGGAAGGATAATTGGGCAGTTAGATCTGAAATGATGAGGGCTGGGTTTCCATGTTTCATAATATTCTTAAGGATTTCTTATTCTGAATTTGCATATCAGAATAGCAGCACATTTTTTTTAACCTATTTCTAGTTTTTATGTGTTTATATAGTCTCCATTTAAAAGTGTTTCATTTTAAATTAAACACACCTAGTCCATATTATGTGCAAAACAACATCATTTTGTCAGTGAGTTATTAAGAATAAAGTACTAATAATGGTACATCATTGGGCTGGGGATTTAGCTCAGTGGTTCTGCCACTTGCCTCGCAATCTCAAGGTCCCTAGTTCGATCCTCTGTACAAAAAAAACAAGTCACATTATTTCTAAGGTATAAACTGATACAGATACAAGTTTAAAAAACTTCATACAAGCTCCCTTTGTAAACAGTCTGTGGTATTATTTTATTGGTTTATTTTATTTATTATTTAGCACAGTTCATGAAATCAAACTCGGTATTTGTGCCCTAGATATTATGGTGAATTACGGTATACTGATGGAAAGGATAGTAATAAAGCATACAAAGTATTAATGGCTACCTTCTCTTTCAGTTGTGCTATTTTTTAGGTAGTGAAGAGGTTCTATATTCTGATTTCAGTTTAAACTAACTTCAGGTAGCATCTACCTCTTTTATGTTAAATTGTAGACTTTTTTCTTGTTATCCTGGGATAAATGCTAATCAGTGATTCTAATAACAAACTTTCAGACCATCTTGATTCATCTGAAGTGAAAAGAGGAGTTGATATAGAATAGGAACTGTGAAATAGCTCCCTATCTTGCTTTATTAATATTTTTCACAGACCATATTTAATTCCTAAAAATCTAGCTTAAATAGTAGTACTTTATAGGGCGTAGTCATATAAGATAAATAAACTTTCTCTTTTCCCCAAATGCCTTCTTTAACTGAAGGAAGAGAAATAATATTTTTGTTCTGATATGTTCAAGAGGAGTACAGGTAGTATGCGATGTTAATTCCGTGTTGAAATGACAGTTCATGGAAAGCGTTTATTAAGGAACACATTTAACTTCAAGGATTCTTCTTAATACCAAACAATATTTATTTTTCACAATTGTCCTTAATGTATTCAAATCTAAATACATCAGTCTTCTGTTTAGACTGTCTTTTACACAAGAAAATACTACAAAAAATACCTCACAACTGGAAGAAATCTTTCAACGTATCTTCTTACTAAAATGGCTCAGGACTTTAAGTGCTGAGTCTTCCGTTTACTTACAGTTTTGTAATTCAATGAATGTTGCTGACGAGAGACAAATTAGAATAAAAGTACAAAACATGTTGCCTCTTTTCTAATGCTGATGTTTTGTTGATGATGAAAGAGCAGATCAGTTCTCAGGTTACTGAATGGATGAATATTTTTATCCATTAATTCATTCCTAACATTCAGGTAGGTAGCATTTAGTGAAAAGCTTTGTTTGCCCCATCTTTGTACTGCTTAAAGAGACTCCATTCTTACTTAAGTTATTTAGACAAATATTGGCTCTCAGTTCAAAATTTTTCTTAAAACATTCAGGGTTGATTTGTTTCATTTTACACAGAAAATGCAAAAGTTTGTAGTAAATAAAAGAAAAATAATTTATAGTTTCAGATCATACAGTCTTCCAGTCATAGAGAACAATTCCAGTCATTGGCATGAATAATATCACATTTTTGTAACATTAAAATACTTGAGACCATTAATTTCTTATGAATTCACTTATCAGCAAATGTAAGTGTCCACCTAACAGAAAGCAGTTTTGTTTAGTTTCGAGTGTCCTTTATGTTCTTGTCACCCTGCCTCATCCTCCACCCCCAGTGAATCACTTATATCCAGCTTCTAGTCACTTTGGGTCTGCACATGAGGGCAGAAAATCCTAATTCCTCTTCACTCAAGATTCAATACCACTTGCCTTATTCTGTTTTAAAACTCACCTGAGAAGTGCCTTGCTCACTCATTCCTGGCTGCCATCAGTCTGCTGTTCTTTCTGCATAAGCACATACTCCTGGTTCTTCACTGGAGAGCTCTTATTCTTCCATTTTCATTTGGGAGTCTCCTTCCCTGAGAAACATTTTCTACCATAATGTGTTAGAGGTGCCTTTCCTGCCCACAGTCTCCATCTCCTGTGCTCACCACTGCCATGGCCTTAACACAGTGTGCTATCATATCATGACTCCTGCCATCCCAGCTGGACTTTGATTTGCTAGTGACCTTATTTTCTAATCTGTGTTCCAAAGTTGTAGTCATGTTCTAGCCCATAGCAGGTGTGTTATAGGCTATCTATAGGATGGATGGATGGATGAACATTATTTTGGCAACGTTCTTCCCGCAATAAATCTCCTCATAGTACAAATGGCTCAGATCGAATATAATGGTTTTGGGGTGGGAGGAAATATCATTATTGTAAAATCCTCAGTGCTGTCTACAAACTTATTTTTTCTTACATTGTCATAATGATGTGACTCATTTCCTCTGATCTTATAAAAATCACTCTTGATGTTTTAAATCCTAGTACCTATTTATGGAATGCAATACTCTTGACTCATTAACTCAAAAAATTAATTCAAGAAGTATTTCTTTTCTCTCTCTTTTTTTTTTTTTTTGGTGCTGGAGATCAAACTCGGGTCCTTGCACTTGCGCAGCAGGTGGCGAAACCACTGAGCTAAATCCCCGGCCCTTCAACAAGTATTTCTTGAGTGTCAGTTATACAGTAGGCACTGTTCTAGGGTGAGAGGGCTACAGCAGGGTGTGAAGTAGAAGCTTCCTCCTTGGGCTTTATGTTCTAATGAACAGACACAAACAGTAGTAAAAACTGGTTTATAGAACAGTATATTGGATGGTAGTAAATGCTATGGAAAAATGCAAATCAGGAAAAGAGATGTGTGGGAGGAAGAGGATTACTGTTTCTCACTGTTTGTCTGGGTAAAGCCCTAGTGAGAGGCAGATGGGGGAAATGAAGGGGTTAGTCATGCAGACACTTGGGAGCAGGGTTCCAGAAAGAGGGAAAAGTATGTGTAAAGGTCCTGAGGTTAGAGCATATTTGTTGTGTTTTGGGAATAGTGAAGCCAGCTGGAGAATGTGAGAATAGGAAAGACAGTATGCTGCGTGATATACCTGGGAGTAGAGAAGAGGCAGAAAGCAGTTCAGCTGTGGTGATTAAAATGCCTTTACCTTTTACTCTGAGTGAGCCGGAAAGCCACTGAAGGCCTGTGAGGTACGAATTGAACAATTGCACTTTGTTTGTAATGGGCTCACTTTGATTTCTGTGTGGCACAGTGCTGTTCCATATAGCTTTCTGCAGTGAAAATGCTTCACAATCTACACTGTCCAGTAGCGCAATAGCCTTTTGCCATATGTGCCTATTGAATGCTTGAAATACGAATGATGCAACAAGGAACTGAATTTTTAATTTTCAGTGATGTGGTTCCTATTTACTGGACAGCACAAGGGTCGAGTAAAAACTGAAGGGAAGCCAGTGTGGGAGCCCGTGGTGATAGCGCGGATATCCAGGGTTGTCTCCTCTACACAAAGTAGGCCTTTGTCAGTATTTTCTTTCATTCATTCATTCATTCATTCATTCAACAGGAGGGTACTCCACACTTAGCATGGTCCAGGGTCTGTCCTAGGTATTAGGGGAATTTAATATCTATTATATGTAGCTTTGTTCTTACAAAACTTATGAAATAGCAAAGGTAAATACATATGCAGCTAATGATACAAGAAAGCCTCATAAGACCGTGACTATTAATTTGTTAAAGACGAGAGTGAAAATGAAGGCAGGGCTTCCTGGAAAAGGTGACGTCTGACTGCACAGGAAGAGGTGCTCAGTGTGAGCAAAGCATAGTACATAATGGCGTAGACTGGGGTTCATCTGCAGCCCTGGAAAGCCTTTGAATAAGGGCAGTATGTATTTTGTGAATTATCTTCATTAAAAATGTTCTAAGGTCTAGGCAGGCATGATGGTGCATACCTGTAATCCCAGCACCTGGGAGCCGGAGGCAAGAGCATCAAGAGGTGGAGGCCAGCCTGAGCTGCCTAGGGAGACTCTATCTCAAAAAAAGAGAGATGAGAGAGAGTTCTAAGATTTATCAAGACACTCAATGCTTTGATCCTCAAAATCATAATGCCCCTGGCTACATGCCAGTAAATGCGTAGTTAGAAGGCATAGCTTATGTAAAGCTATTAACAGGCTATATAAAACCTGTTCTTTATACTTTGACAAAATATATAACATCCAGGTACACTGTTATCATTTTTTAATTCTAGAAGTTTTTCTATCACAATTAAAATGAAATGAGTAAAATTCATTTCTTTTCAATCTCTTTTGCTTTTCCTGAGCAGAAGAAATGCAGTTATGTTAAATCAAGTTATGCTTATGATTATAAAGAAAAGCTGACCAAAGAATTAACATATGTATAGCACTTGATTTTCCTGCAACTGAAAACTGAGACACTTAAATATTTAATTTTAACTTTCAGCTGTACTGTCTATTAATCTTGTGAATGTTTTAAATACAGGTGCTGATATGAAAAATACAAGATATCCTATTTCTTTGAATTTTGGAAGAAATTTGGAAGAATGACTCCTTTTTTATAAATGAAAAGATTATTTAGAACTCTTAATTTGAATAATTTAAATTCATTATTGAAATGCTAATTCAGTTTTATCAACCACACCTTATGCTGTGGATTAATGAACCTGAACTGCTGACTATGGAGTCTAGGCATTGTTTGTTATGTACTGAAGGAAGGGTGTTCATCACAGGATGTTTATTTAGGTCACTTATTTCGTATTGTTAGGAATTTGTTAGTGTTTCTTAAATGGAAAGAAGATTGGACTAGACATTAGGGGAGTAGAAGGAAAGACCTCCCTAAGCCCAAATTCTTCTCGCATAATGGAGACTTTTGTCCTTGCTTCTTCTAGATCCTCATCCCCCACCCTCTGCACTTGGCTCATGGCCTCACATTACAGCAGATCTGGCAGAAGCAGTTCGCAGACTGCCTCCTACCCTTGACTCTTGAATACTCCGAGGACCCCCTGTGCCGGAGATGAAATGCAATCATAAATCTTCTCAGCTCCTGTAATTTTAGTCTCCTAAATTCAATTAAATTGAGCCTAGTAAGAATTTATAAATCAGAAGTGAACTCTGTGTAGATTTAGTTTAGGGTTCTGATGTTTGCTACTGATTGTTTCTCAGGAAAGAAAAAAAAAAGGAAAATTACTGCAGCTGACTTATTTTTTTTTTGGAGCTTCCTCGTGAATGTATGACTTATAGAAATCAAAATCATATTTCTCAAATTCCGAGACCACTGCCTATCGGGCAATTCAAGTCTGTTTCCCAAATGGTGAAGAGAGTGCCAGAAAATCAAAAGCTTTTGGTTGCCTGACTTCTCTAGCATTCTTTGGAGGATTTCAAGTTGAGGTGGGAGGAGACAGTGCAACCAATTTGTATTAAGAACTAAACATGGAAAGGGGATTAGGAAAATCTTTTAACTTACTAATTATGCAAACTTTCCAGGCCTATTATGCATACCTTTATAGTTTGTTTTCCTGTTTATGGTGCAGTTTGGATTTTGTTGAAAAGTATTTGTTACTAAAAATTTGGATGTTATTACCAAACACATTACGCATGTAATGCTTACACTCTGCATGGTGAACAGACCATGGCTTCTCTGTCTTTTGTTGATGAATGACCTGCTAGAGGTCCTGGTGATGAACAGGAAGGATCTTCCTTCTCCAAAGGCGACATCTGGCTCCTTGGCAAATTCCATGTGCATTTTTGTTGATGGGGTTGACTTTGCTCAGGACTGTTTTATGTGGTTACACTGCAGATGGGCTGTCTGAATACTCTTGTCCTTTTCAATTATTTGTATGAAAGATTAAAAAAAAAGAAAACTTTCTCCTGATTTTTAGAATTTTCACATAAGATTGAATGGATCTCAACAGCTGTAGATTTTTTAGGTTTGGAAAAAATTGAAAAGTTGTTTTTACAAAGGTAATCTGATATCATGGTACCCAGTGTCAGACTACTTAAATTAGAAAGCTGGACTTAGCACTTGCTAGCTGTAAGGTTTTCAACAAAATATTTAACCTCTTTCTGTCTCAGTTTATCCATTCTGAGAGTAGGTGATAATAACACCACTCACTTCCTAAGTTTCTGTGAGTTTTAAACAAGGTTACACCTCCAGAGCTTTTAGGAAACTACTCGGGAACCTAGCAAGCATTCAGTGTTAGTCATGATATGATAATTTTTTTTTCACTGGACTGGAGTGTATTCTTGTAGGTGTGTGATTTAGGATTATTTTTGGCTTTAACTGTCAAGAAGTTTAATGCTATGGGTAGCACTAAAGGAGAACTTATTAATTATGCAAACTTTCCCAGAATAGCCTGAATACCTTTGTAGTTTTCCTATCAGTGTTACAATTTGGATTTTGTTAAAGAATGTTTATTACTCAAACTTTGGATGTTATTACTGAACACATTATGCATTTTATGCTTGGAGAAGAGACCACTGCTCCTCTGTCTTTTGTTGATAAGTGACCTATTTTTTGATAGGGGTCCTATAAGTTTGTGGTCATTTTCAGCTGTGAGTAACTGTAATTTATTTTTAAGAGTGAAAAAAGAATTCACCTTCTGCTAACTAGACTTTGATCAGGCAAAATCCCTCTTCAATCTGGGTTTCATTAGAAGTGATATGAAGTTGGCGTTTAAGTGGTCTTGATTCCATAGCTGCCAGGTTACATGGAAACAGCTCAACTCCTCCTGGCAAGGAAGAACTGTAGGCTGGATTGGTAAGATGATTTGGAAACCTGTCCTGATCCTATTCAACATAAAGCATTAAAACTCAAAACAAAAAACTCAGTACCAAAAAGAGATGAAATCAGCACCTTGTAGAAATGTCCATACTCCTGTGTCCTTGGCAGGATTATTTACAATAGCCACATTATGGAAGCAGCTGAAGTGCTCATCAGTGGATAAATTGTCTGTGAAGGAGATATATTATATATAATGCATAATATTATAATATATAATACCTTAATATTAAAGTATATTACTATTGACTATTATAATAAAATTCAAATATTAGAAAGTAGAATATCAAAGTATTCTACTTTAAAAAGTTGAGCAATGTTCTAAACATACTCTAATAATATTAATGTTAATAATAATATTCTAATATATAGCAAATGAGTCCAGCAGGGTGCAGCAATAAAGATGAATCTAGAGGACATTATACTGAATGAAACAGGCATGGAAAGACAAATACTACATAATCTCTCTTGCATGTGGAAACTGGAAAAATAAAATGTGTTCACTACATAGAAACATAACAGAGAGGTACCAAGCAGAGATGGGAAAAAACCACAGGAGGAAACATAGGTTAAATAGTACGAAGTTACAGTTACACAGTCTAGAAATCAAAAGTACAGTGTGAGGACTACAGTCAACATTGTACAGTATACTGGAATTTTTCTAAAACTGTACACTTTTCTCAGTGGTAGCCAACCTATGGTGCAGTGGTGTAGTGGGCTTTTTGTATCATGGAAAGCTCTAAAAGCTTTAGGTGTTCATATGGTAGAATTTCTGTTCCTTTCTTCAGGGTTATTTCAATGATGAGTTAAAAAAAACACAGGCCTTAAGCTTTTGAAACACTTCAACCTCTGGGTATCTATCAGATTTAATGCAGTAAATTTGCTAATATTTGACAAACCAGTCTGAAGAAAAATAATTTAGGTATAGTATATCAAGCCAACCACAACCTTAGTGTCCTCAGTGCTGTGAATATCTTTGTTGTTTAAACCTTTTCTTTGCTTTCCTGAGATGGTAAGAGTTTACACTTGACCTTGCCTAAGTGTATGAGGAGGTTGGCATCCTTGAAAACTTTCTATTGAATACATTATAGGGAAAATAATCTAAAGGATACATTTTAGACATAGAGATGTGTTATTGGTGTTATTTAAATATAAATCACATCCTGTGTCTTCTTCAGAATTGACTTAAGCTTTAGAGTGAACAGCATTGTTTGAAGATGAAATGGAGAAAAGACATTATTTTGAGAAAGTATTATGTAAGGTGCTGTAAACTCAGCATAACTAATGATATCAGATAATTTTCTTCAGGCTATATACCTTTAAAATAAATTATTAACTAATACAAAAATTAGGAAGTTTTTCCAAAGCAAAAGTCACAACTTGACTCTAAAGAAATCTCTTGCTAGAAACAAATTCTCTGTATTTTTCCACTAAAGTAAGATCTTAATTCCTTCTATCCATCATGTGTTTTCTTCTTTCCCTTGAAGGCTCCCTGCTTGCTGCGATGGCCCCACAGTCCCTCTGTGGGCCAGGCTTTCCTAGCTTCTCCTGGGCTCCCCTGCAGTCCACTTCAAACAGGGCTCGGGCTCCCCAGTGAGCCAGTGAAGTTATTACCCCCAGGTGTTGATTCACCTTTGTCATTGCTGGCTTTCACCTCCTTCAGCCCTGACTCACTGGGGAAGGGGAGAGAAGTTGGAAGAAGATCAAAGTCATAGTGCTGTGGTTGGAGCATCAGAGGTGCCCTTGGACCCGAGGTGCGGTGCTGTCTTCTGCTCTTCCTTCCTCTCCCTGACACAGCCCCATCCCACCCTACCCCTTCACCCTCTGACATTCTGCCCTCCTCAGCCTATGCAGATGAGCGGGGCATGTGGGTAAACCATGAACGGAGTCCTTAGCATGACTTTGTTTTTACTTTTGCATACAACAGCCAGAGGTTCAACACTGCATGGTGCTTATTTAACGATTCGGGACAGTTACAGATGATAGAGGAGGGCTTATTAGTTTCTTGACTTAATATTTTAAAACCATCTTCTCTGCTCCCTGGGAGGCAAGAAGGATGAAGGGTATGATGACGCAGAGATCCCTTGTTTCTCGGCACCACAGTCAAGTGGCTCATCAAATTTTTATGCAGTGGTTCGTAATTGTTATGTGTGGTATAAAACACAATGTGAAATTCCATGAGAAAAACAAATAAAACAACAGCACCCGTGATTTTCTTTTAAACCCACAAAGTATTTCATGCTCTTTCTAGAAAATCCAGAAAATATGCAATATTTTAAACTAAAAACGAATTCCTTCTACCCAGAGATAAGAACATTTTGGCAATTTTTATGTGTATTTGGAATAATACTGAAAATTTACTTTTTTTATCCTGCTCTTTAAAAATTTTACATTGAATTACAAATAATATACAATATTAAAAATTACCTCCATAATATCATATCATGGGTTTATATGAGTTTATGTAATTCCTCATTGGGGAATATTTCTGACTTTCCTAAAATTTTCTTATCTATGATTTATTGAACATATTTGTGCATAAATCTCATTTTCTTGGAATGAACTTCTAGAAGTGTAATTCTAGGTCAAAGATGATGCCTATTTTAAAGCTGACAGCTGTCCACCAAGCCTGTACTGTTTTGAAGTAAAGACTAGCAGTACATAGGAGTTCTCGTCTCATGCTTGTTGATACTATTACTTTTATTTCAAACAGTTATATTTGCTATTTCATAGGTAACACTGGTATACATTTTTAGTTAATTAGGTTGTGGCTTAGTTTTTAAGTATAATATGCATACTGAGAAATACACATATCATAAATGTGCAGTCTTGAGTTCAAGGAACTGGACACACTGATATGATCCGCACTCAGAAAAGACCTCAAACAGGAGCTATTTCCAGAATCCTCCGTCTTACTCCCTCCCCTCCAAGTCAAAGTCCTCTGTCCTTGTATTAACATTAATGTTAGTTTGTGTGAATGGGATTTTATGTAATGTTTCTATTTTTTTATGTCTGGCTTTTTTTGCTTAACTTTGTAAAATTCATACATATCTCTGCGTGGGATTGCATGTTTGTTATAGCCTACTGATTTCTCTCAGGTGGCTGTTTGGTTGAGGTCTCCAAGGTGTCCAGTCTTTTGAGCCTCTGTCCTCCCCAAACGACCTTCACCTGTTCTTGTTCCTTGTCTGGCTGTGTAATTCTCAGGGCTCATCTGTTCAGCTGCTGGCCTAGCAGGAGTCATAGGTTCCTATCCCTTTTTCTTTCCACTGTGCTCCCTGGCTGGTGGTTAGGGCTGATGTCTTCTTCACCTGTCTTCTGCTGTTTGGTGAGAGTGCTCTGGTTTTCATCATAGCCCTGCAGCTGGATGAGGCAGGGGCATGAGGTACCCATGAGCACAACCAAAGCCCTATTCACTACTATGGAGGAAGGAAATCAGAAATATTGGGACGCAACTGGGAGTATGTCAGAAGATGATCAGTGTATTCTTCAGTCTTAGACCCTTGATCCTACCTGGGAATTAGTCAGAATTTCAAAAATAACTCTCTTTCTTGTTTCTAATGGAATGTATTTAAAACCTTTCCCACTCTTCCTTAGTCCACTTCGTCTTCCCTTCACATTCCCACACTTGAAGTTCTTGCCTCCTACTTCTCAGATTAAAACAGAAGGCTAGACATTTCCCTTGCTTCCTGTCTCATCTGTTACCTGCGGACATCTGTCTTCAGCCCTTACTGCTGTTATTCTGACATAATATGCTTCATTCTGTCAAAGCTAATTTTCTCCTTTTATGCTCAGGATCATTTCAGAATTTGGCAATAACTTTTGTTGTTAATCTGGTGAATTTGCGTTTTACTCCTTTACTTTTTTATTCTCTGCACATTTGTCATTATTGTCCTGTTCACAACTCTCTGTTGTTGTTGTTGTTTGTTTTTGTTTTGTTGTTGTAGCTTTTGAGACAGGGTTTCACTATATAGTCCAGGCTGGCCTTGAACTCACTATGTAGCTGAGGCTGGCCTCGGACTCGTGGCAATTCTCCTGCCTCAGCCTCTCCAGTGCTAGGATACAGGCTTATGTCACCATGCCCAGCTTCACAACTCTTAAAACATTCTTCCTTTAGCTATCCTGAGGCCATACTCTCAGGGATTACCTCCTGTCTCTTGAATTGATGCTCTTCTTTTACGTCCGTCCCTTAGTAATGGTGCTTCACAGAGTGCTACCACATTTATCTTTTCACCACACCTCTGCCATACCCATAGATTGAACACTCTGTTATGCTGATGAATCTTAAATGTCGGTTTCCAGCATAAATTTTAACCCAAGCTTCCCATAGATGGTAGAGACCTACTTGCATTTCTCTTAGGCATCTTAAACTCTGCACTTCCAAAATGTACTTGATATATATCCAAAAGTTCGCCTTCTTTCATTGTCTCCTTTCTCAGTAATATTACTTTTCTCACTTTTTTTTTTTGGTTACAGGGATCAAACTCAGGACCTTGTTGCTCTTGCGAGGCAGGTGTGGTGTCACTGAGCTAAATCCCCAGCCCAGTGTTACTTTTCCCCATCACAGAAATCAGGATGCTCATTTTTGGGTCTTTTCTCATATTTTTCCTCATGTATAATCAATCACAATTTACCAGAAAAATAGAATTTGTCCCACCTATTGACTATTATTCATCTCTAGTTAATACCCTAATCTGTCACCTAAATAGTAGTCTCCTAATCATTTCTCTGGACCTGATTTTCTCTTCTAATTCATTTTCTACATGCAAACTAAAGGGATTTATATAGAATAAAATTGCAAGTGGGTAACTTCACTGTTTAACTACAGGTGCCCCCCCTCGCCTAAGGTGTTAATGTAGTTTTCCTAAAGGGACACCAGAGGCCCCTCACGATCTGGTGCCTGCTACACTTGCCAGCTTACCTTATTCTCTCATCCTTTGTCCATTTCACTCTACATATTCTCCATGCTCTTCCCCATGTTTGGGTCTTATATGTGTTGCCCACTCAGCTCCTGTATAGATTTCAGAACATAGCTTTTTATGCTAAGAGCCTTTCTCTGATCTGCTTTCTCCGAGGGTTGGTGAAGAATCCCTCTTACATATTCTCAAAGGGTTGTATGCTTTCTCTTATATTATTGTAAAGAACTTAGAAAAAATGTATTGCAATTTTCTGTTGATTGCATCCTCCCTAGAGTTTCAAATTCTTAGTTTTTACTGTTTTAAGTGGTATTAAAATATTTAACACCAGACATAGCATCAGCACAGACTCAGACTCAGTAGAAAGCAGGCCACACACCTTACTATACAGGCTTTACTTCCTCAGTTCACTTGTTTCTATTTGGCTTGCCCTTTTCTGCCCTAAGACCTGAGAGTTTGCTCCACAGCATAAGCTGCAGAAATAATGAGCTTTACCTGATCTCTTTTCTATTTCTCAGGGCTCCCAGAGTTGCTTTATATTCAGTGTCTTGAGAACTGTTGTGTCCTGCACTTTGCTATTTGAGTATTTTTGTTTTGTTTTTTGTTTTTCTGGTTGTTTTTGTTTCTTAATTATTTTAGGGAGATGGGAGTGTAAGTCACCTCCTTGTTAAACTATTTTGGGCAAAAGGAGAGGTAGTGTCAGCTGTTTTATCTATTTGAGATGGTTGGTATTTATGTTATTTCTTGGCCTTTATGTCAGATTCATTATGCAAATAAATGTATTTGATATTATTTCATAAATCTTATCCTGTTTTTCAGATGGGCAGACAGGCTTAGAAAATTCAAGTAACCATAGTTCATTCACAAAGTTAGTAATATCTCCATCTCAAACTCATGGCTGCTATCAAACATAGCTCGTTCTCCACTTAACCACACAGCTGTTTTCTTAAACTGCAGAGCCCAGCTGTATCGGTAGACCTGCTGTTGCAGAGATAAGTGACCCACCAGAGGAGAACAAGGTCTTAAACCTCACACAAAGGGAACCTATTAGTAGACATTTCTTACCTAGCCACTTCCTGTTTACAAACCCTCCAGTAGGTCCCTTTTTCTTTAATAATAAATGCCAAGAATTTACAGTAGTTTGAAAACCTTACCCAATCTAGGTCTGCCATTATCCTGGGCCCCATGGTCTGCTCTTCTCTACTGCTCTTTGGTTTTCTTCAGTCCACTGGCATTTTCTCTGTTCTTTGAACACTCCCAGTATACCTCTTCTCAAGCCCTTGCACAGGCTGTCCTTTCTGTGTGGCACCCTCTGCCCTCTGGTATCCACTTGGCTTGTTCCTTCACTGGGTTCAAGTCCATGCCCAGTGGGAATTAGGAGACACACATGACTGTTATATGTGAATTGTATCCCCTCTCCTCATCAGCATTGTCAGTATCTTCTCCAGATTTCTATCTCAGAACTTACCATTTCCTGGCATAATATGTAATTTACTCAGTTATTACATATGTAAGTTTCACAAAAAAAGAGAGATTTCCACTTGACAATACCATGCACTACTGCATAGTACCTGGTACTTTGTAACTACTCATAAATATTTTAATTAATTAATCAATGTTCCAGGTCCTGTGCCAGATAAGACAGCCTCCAAACCCATAATCTAATGGGAGAACACAGACATACAAATATAAAGCAGTGTGTCAGAACAGTGGTTGAGACATATATAGGGATTCCCTTAATCTGTCATGAGTGACTTAGGAAACACTTTTAGAAAAAGGTAAGGCCTTTGACATTTCTCCCAGGATCGTTTGGAGTCAGTTAAATGAGCTAGAAAGGCAAGATATTCCAGGCAAAGTGAATCTTTGTGCAAGGGTATGGGATCAAGAAAGACAAGTCCTTGTGGAGGCCTCTAAGATGTGCTTCTCTGAGCACTGGGGACTTGAGGGAGCATGCGAATGAAGGGTGTGCCATGGTCAGACGATCCTTTGATAGAGGGGTCACTCAGACTACAGCGTGAAGCAGGAATTTGAAGAAGATAGATCAGAGGTAAAAAAAATAAATAAAGGTCAATGCATAGTCTAAGCCAGAATCTAAACACAGAAGATTCAAGAAAAGTTCAGGAAATCAACATGTCAGGAATTGGTAGTTGATGGCATTCAGTTAGTGTGGGAAAGGAGAAGGTCAAGATAAACCCAGGTGACCCAGGTATCTGTGATCCAATGGCTTCCTCAGCCAATTAACAGGTGTCTACAGTGATCAGGTATTTTATTGTTTTCCTTGCTGGTTTTATTTTAAATTCCTCATCAAGTCCCATTTCCCATTCTAACCACACTCTAGAAACCCTAAAAAGAGAAGGCTTCAGGAAGAGATTATGAGAAGAATGTGTATAAGGGTCCTGTAAATTAGTAGATTGGCTTCAGGGAGAATTTCATTATCACATAAAAAAGACAAAACATTCTGTGTATTTTATATTGTATTGATATCTTTGATAAGCAAAATTACACATGCACGGCAGTTTTCACACCTATATTTATTGCGTGAAGAACAAAGGTTCTACATTTAACTACCAGGTTCTACATCTAACTACTAGGTTCTACATCTAACTACAAAATCAAAGTAGTAGAGCCATACTCCTTCGAGTAAAATTTATGTAATACCTTGGCTCACACATGAATAGGAGAATAGAGCAAAGCACCATCTCTCTCTAGCATCCACACTGAGTCTGATAGCTGTTAGTGACAATGGCTAAGGCCAGCTACCTGCTGTAGTTATGCAGCTGTGAGGAGCCGTGATGACCTTTTACTCACATGAAGTGCAGGAAAGCAGCCTGTTGGTAAAGCAGTTTGTTAAAATTGTTCCTATTCTGGTCATTATTTAATTTGAAACCATTGTCATAACTAGATTTTTGCATGTCATTTGAATCTTAAATATAAAAAAAAGAATATTCCAATTGGAGCCAGGTGTGGTGTGCAACCTTGTAATCTCACATCCTAAAAGGCTGAGGCAGGAGGATTGAAAGTTTGAGCCAAGCCTGAGCAACTTAGTGACTTACTGAGACTCTGTCTCAAAAAATAACTTAAATTCAAAAAGAGCTGGAGATGTAGCTCAGTTCAAAACTTCTGGATTCAATCCTCAGTATCACAAAAATAATATTTTAGAATATTTTATTTGTAAGACACTCAAAAATCAGGACAAACCTATTCAGCTTATAGTTAAGGAAACTGAAGGCCAGAGACTTTCAGTGGCTTTCCCAGTATTTGAGGAGTTTGAAGCAAGGACCAAGACAAGATCTTAATTTCCTGGTTCACATTTTTTAGCAAGGATATGTGAGGGCTGTGGCTGATCCTTGGGTTTTGTTATGCACATGCTAGACTGTTAGACATCTTGCGAATCTCTTCTCTCCATAATGCCTAGCACAGTAACTTGCATACACTAATTGCTCAGAAATATACATGGTTAATGAAAATTATTGATGGCATTATACTCTGGACCTTTTTTTCTATGACATTAAACACTGAAATGTTCACATTTCTCTATACACATTTACAAAATATTAATCTATACATGCTTATTCTCAGTGTATTTTAAATACTATAATTGAAAATCCAGTATACAGATAAATTGTATAAAATCTGAATAAACTTGAAGTTTTGTTCAAATGAGTACTAACCTTCACAGCTTAGGCACATTAGCTGGAGATATAGTAATATAGTAACTAAGAACAACTCTATAAACAAAGGCAACCAAATTGATATCATGAGGATCTAAAGATAAATTATAACTTTATAAAATTGACAATTGACATTTCCAAGTTAGAATATTGTATACTTTCTTGAAAATAGAGAAAACTGTACATCTGGAAGCAATAACTTCTGAAGTGATGAGATTTACTGACCTGGCTTCCTTTTCCCTTTGTCGATAAGGGTGGATAGAATGACGTAGCACCTTGCTTTCTCTCTTGTCTCTGGGCCAATGTTAGACTGTCAGGTTGTTTCTGTTTTTAGTACACAGCCAGATCTTTTTCTTTTCTTAAACATGGTGGACTTATGCAGTAGTAGTTCACTGTCCTTTCATGGATTCCTTAAATTCTCAGATTCTGGGTAGGATTTCAGCAGATGCATCTTCTGTATGGCTTCATAAATGAGTAGGAGACACATACTGGAAAGGAGATTCAGTAGCACTGTCTTCATTGAAACCAACACATGAACAGTGTGTCAGTCAGTTTTATACTCTGTGATAGTGAAGGATGTACTTTTCCAAATAGTGTTGGTCCTGCATCAAAATACAATCTTTAGTTTGTCTGTCATCCTTGAACCTTTATGATGTACTGCCTGGCATTGGCTTTTCCTGTGTGAGTGTGGTGGTTTGTCTTTCCAGTCAAACTGTGAACTCTTCCAAGCAATGGATTTTAGGTTACAAAACTTGATAGCCCCTAACTATGCCTCAGATGAAGTAGATTTCATAAATACTGGAAGTGAATGAAATATTTTCATCCTGTATGAAAAAAATTTTGAAATGGAAGACAACGTGCAGATACACCAAAAATACCATATTTCCTTACTCTTCTCCATTGGAAAGGAAAAAATGAGACAAACTGTTAACAGTTTAGTTGGAAAATGTCCCCAGTGTCATGAACTCATAGGCAGGGCTTTTGGAAGGTGATCGAATCATGAGGGTGGTGTAGCTAACCTGCTATTAGGAGGTGGGTCTGGTTAGGGCCAGGTCTTTAAGGTATGTCTCCTCCTTTCTGCGTCCCTCCTCCTTCTGCTTCCTGACCACCATAGTGTGATCAGCTTTTCCTATGAGATGCCCTTCTGCCATGCTGTATTGTGCAGGACCAGCCGACCCTGAACTGTAGCTGTAAGCCAAAATGACCGTCTCCTCCTTTCAGTTCTGTGTGTATGATATTTTATCCCAGCGACAAGGAAAGTAACTAAGACACAAACCAAAGCATTTATACTACCCAAACCAAAAGAATTTCTGTGCATGGACAAAAGAGTGCAGTACAGTCCCAGCAATATATCCAGCACTGACTACTTGGGTAATTGCATCACTTTATAGGGAGCAAACACTACAACTTCTTCATCATGTTATCAGTGGTGCTTAGCACAGTGCCTGGTTCATTAGCCATTAATGAATGAATATGCATGTGGATATGAATAATTAATGAATGAATATGGATGAATAAATAAATGCCCCACATTTAAACCACAAAAGAAATGTTTTATGCTATATTTTGCTTGGTGTCCCATTTCATGTGTCCTGTTTAGTATGTTGAGGGTGGCAATAATGTGAGTATAAAATATGAAGATTATATTTTTCAGATGACTTGCCACAGTGGAGAGCCGTAAGGGTGTAGTTGGGCAAGTGACTGCACAGAAAATATCCAAGAGATCTATAATTCCTAATTTTAGAACATCACCAAAAAATTACCCATAACTTACACAGACATTTCCATTAATTTAAAAGATGTTCTCAGGCATTCATGTCCATTACTAAGATGGTGAACACTTGTTCACCAAACTCATAGCAGAACCGTTAGCATACTGATAAATAAACATTCCAGTAAAGACTAAAAACTAGAGAAGAATGGATACTTTGTATAACTTCTTTGTTGTCAGAGTATTGTTTTTGGCATTATTACAATGAATATCTTGCATATGACTTACAGTTTTAAAAGCATCTATGTTAGTCAGCTTTCCCATTACTGGATAAAAGAGCTGACACCCACAACTTAAAGAACAGACTTAATCTAGCTCAGGAATTCAGATGATTCAGTCCTTGATCAGTAGGTTCCAAGGCAGATACAGCATGGCAGAAGGGTGTGGTGAGCCACGGTGGCTGGGAAGCAGAGCCAGAGAGGAAGGGATCAGAGATCCTATAAAGTACCCAAGGCCATGCTTCCATGATCCACCAAACACACCCAGAAATGTGATTTACTAATCCCCTATGAGCTTCTTCATCCAGCCCTATCATGAATAATGGGCACAGCATCTTTTTAAATATAGGTTACATCAGTCTTTATCTTCCTTGTTAGGCAGTGCAAGAGTTCTTTTTCTCATTTTATACATGAGGAAACTGAGGTTGAGTGGAGCCCAAATTATGTCACTCACTTGGCAAATAGTGGAGCTAGGCCTCATGTGGAGGCCTTCCAAGCTTGCTGGTCTTGCTGTCTGCCCATTGTTCTTTTAAAATTGGATTCTGAAAGCTGGTTCTTGAGTTTGCCTTTAATTATAACAACATTGTAAGAAGGGATGACCTTGACAACCCTGAACAACTTTTACACTTGTGTTAACCCAAGAAAAAACAATTTGCCAAACTCATGGTGAACCCATTGATAGATACTTGTATGATGGAGCAGACTGCTAAAGTCAATGTTAGTCCTCTTAGAACCAATGGAGAATGTGACAAGCAGCACTTTCTCAAGTAGGACACTCAACAATTCAAGAGGAGCAGGCCATGCAGCAGTTGGACCTTATGTGCATAATAGGCCACTATTACCCAGCCTCTTATCTGGCTCACGTTTCTACCCACTACCCTTACTGCAGCCTACCCTTCATGTCAGGCTTCATTGTATAAAGAAGATGAGCACATACTCCTTCCCTACATTGGACTCCTTATTCTGCATCTTTTTTCCTGTAAAGACAAGGCTAAATAAGTACAGCTTAATCATGCAAGGTACTGGTTAGAATGAGACTTCCATCTTTATCCTTGGTCAGATGCATTCAAGAGAAGAGTCAAGCATAAATATTATTATTATTCCTACAGCACACTGATTATAATTACATTTGAGGTCATATTCCAATATAAATATCATTCAAACTGTCTTAGCTCTTCTGTCCAAGGATTCTCGAACTCAGGAAGAAGAGTTGGTCAAACCGCCAGCACATTAATCTAAACATGCCAAAGAATCTAAATAAATCAAGTAACATCTCATTTGGGATGATGTTTAATATACCAAGCTTGTGGCAAGCCACAATGTTTTGAGATTGTTCCATATGATTAAAATTGGGTTAAAGTATGTTTTATTTAACATGGGTGCTCAAGAGTGGCCTACATATTCTACATTTTAGTGTCTGTGTATTTGGGTGATCTTTCTGTGGCTGTCTCAAACCTCTTCTTCACTTTGAAGTGATACTGACAGTAATTGAATTGCAAAGTTCAGACTTTTCTGAAATTAGGAATCACATTATGGAATGGGATTGAACCATGTTTATCCATGGCTTTGCTTATAGCTAACTTTGAACAAGAGCAGCTCAGCTTTAAAAGATGTTTCCCACATAGGTTGTTCACATTACCCAAAGTTGAACAGTGTATATGCTCATTTGAAACAGGACAAAGTCATAGATAGCCATGTGCTTTCGTAGTGTCCATAAATTCATAAATATGGATATGGATTGGGAAAAGAATCTAGTCAGCCTATGTTACCTCTGCGACAACTGAACAGTTCACTATTTCCCATTATAATGGGCTTTTAAAGGTATTATCTGTCTGCAGGGATGACCCCTTTTGTCTCTATTTTTATTAGAAAATATGAAATTGTAGTACTAATCCTTTTGCTATGAAAGGGAATAAAGCTGTATGTTTTATTTTATTTTTACCCATTTTCTTTTGTGACATTGCAACAGATAAGAGACAAATAAATCTTTGTACCCATTTTTTTTTTTTTGTACCGGGGATCGAACTTGGGTCCTCGCGCTCACGCAGCAGGCGCCGAAACCACTAAGCTAAATCCCCGGCCCTTTGTACCCATTCTTTACCTGTATAAAATCTTAACTTCATTGTATATTTACTTTGGATCCTAAAAATAGGCACTACAGAAACTGTGCGGATCCCTGTATAATCCTCTAAGATATCTGTCCCCTTTCTCTTCAGGAAAAATACTGTCCTGAAAGGAGACATTTCCATTCCCATAAATGCACTAGCATTATATTTTTAGTATGTATTAGTGATTTTAGAAACAACATGTAATATACTTCTGCTGGTTTTTAAAATCCACATGACTATAAATGGGATGCATAATTCGGTGGTTGGCTTGTTTATATTCTGAGATTATGTTCTTTACATTTATCTTTGTTCATACATATAGATCTAGCTCATTTATTATAATCACTACTTGCATTGTATTTATATAAGTCAAATTGTCTATGCATTCTTTTCTAGATGAGCACTTAAATTGTTTCCAATTATTTAGCCTTACAAACAAGCAATATTGTGGATGATTTTTCTGAGGTTGAAACATAAAAGAAGAATTTAGGGATTTAGTTCATGATATTTGTCTCTGCACTTATTGTGTAATACAAGGTTTCATAGTCTTTTAAAGTACTAGACCATGTATCCAATGAAAGCATTTCATGAAACTAAGTATTTCCAAGACTTTCATGAAAAATCAGCAGGTATACATTATGGAACCATGAAATGTCCTTTACCTGTGATTGCCTTTGCTCTTTCCTTTCAACTTAAATGCCCTTCAAGTTGCCCTTCCAATTTGCCTGCCCTCGAGCTTCTTATCTCCCTGCTCCCTGTGATCCCTAGAGTGAAATTCTTCATCCTGTGGCCTCTTCCTGAATGCTGCCAGTCCCAGAGGCGTGTCTTCAGATGGGGTTTCCTCCATGCTCAACTCTTTATGGGGCAGGTGGACAGATATGCAATGATGAGGTTGGGATGGAAAAGACAAAAGACATGCTAAGAGCAAGTAGTTTCATGAGTAACAAAATGACCAAAGAGTTGCAGGGGGAAGGGCTGGAGAGATGTTGAAGAGGGGTGAACGAGCTGTGGAAGTCTGAAATATCACTATTTATGCCAAATGTGTACATGTTTGCCAATACTTGAAAATGCATCAATTGCTTGAATAGTGGAAAAATGAAAACTGGTACTGTATTACAATCATTAGTAATGTAAACACGTTTTCAACTTTACTAGTTATTGCAACATTTCTTTCCAAATTGGCTCATTAGTTTACATTCCCAACAGAAGTGTGAGAATTACACACTCTAGCTAACGCTAACCTTTATTTGATTTTGTAGAGTTTGCCAGTCTGATGGGATTGACGCAATCTTTCGTTATTGTTTAAAGATGCAATTCACTGATTATTAGGGAAATAGAATATGGCCAGTGCTTTTTAAAAATTTTACAATTTTTAAAAGTATACACTCATTACATAAGTACTATGTAAGTACTACCTTATTACATAAGATTTATGGAAATTCAAAAAGCAAAAGGAGAAAATTAAAAATTAAAATTAAATTAAATTAAAATGATTCCATAACCTAGTAGGTCTATTCAACACACCTTCTAAATGTTCATTCTGACACATATATGTGGAAGTAGAGACCCTAATGAAGCCCAGAAGCTTGTCCCTACCACTTAGTCATTTTTTCTTTTCTCCCCAGCACAATCTCTTGGCAGCTGCAGATCTTCTTTTGTTCTCAGATGCTGCCATGTTGTAAGTGCATAGTAATGAGTCATTCCTTTGTACTGCTGAGCCTGGTTCCATTGGGCAGAGATACCACAGTTAGTAAACACATTAACCTGCTCATGGATGTTCATGTTGTTTCTGGTTTGCTTGATTGGCCACTTAATCTTTTATAGAGTAATATTTATATAATATGCCTATAAATTTTCTCCTGAGCAGAACATTAAACAGAAAGTAATCCCCATTATTATTCAGGGCCTAGGACTTTAGGTTGTAAAAGTGTCCAGCAAAGATGAAAGAATTAGGTGTCTGTTGGCAAAATCTAAAATCTAATTAGGAAAACACAGCAAGAAATTAAAGAATTTGGAGGAGATGAACTGAACTGAAATCAATAATATTCTTCTCTAATCCAAATTTCTGAGCTTCCTTTCCCCACTGTTCACTTGAAAGTCTTTCCCTTTCTTCCAAACAACACATCCAAACCTGAATGACTTTTCTTTCACTCAGGACAGTCTCTTTATTTTGTTCCTCCTTAGTGCAGTTCTTCTCCAACTACTAAGTTCAGAAACTCATTTTTTAAAAATTCTGTTCACATCTAATTAGTTTCCAAGTTCTGATTGCCTTCCTAAATAGTCCCTTCCCAGTTCTTTACTCCTGACACTGTTTCAGTTTGACTCTGACCACCTCTTCCTGAGCACTTCAGTAAGCTCTCTTTCCTCCCTCTCTTGTTTGCCTTTGTTTCATTCAGCCTTCTTCACCTGGTCACCCCATGCTTCTGAAATGTCATTTTGACCATGCCATTCTGTTGCTTCCAATGTTCCACCTGCTCCATTTTTACTTTTTAAATCAATTTTACTGAGGTTTACTTAGCACGCATATTTAAAATGTTCAGTTGAATATAGGTATTTGCCTTTCAGCTAAAATCCAAACTCCTTGGCACAGAGCTGAGTGTGGTCTGTGATTTCACTTCCACCCAGAAAAAGTCCTTGGTCTCAGCGATGCAGGAATATTTCACTGTTTGTGGGAACCTGAGCACAGCAGGCCATTTCCCTTCCATGCCTTCCAGGAAACCTGTCCTTCTGTCTTCTGAAATCCTTCACTGACTCTGAGAGGAAAAACTCAGAGCTCCGCTTTGTGTACTCACCTAAACCTGGCAAAGTTAGGCACAGTTTCATCTTTGCTGTGTCCCTACACTGCCCTTATACTGTTAGAACCTCCTTGGTGGCCCAGAGTCACAGGAGTTTGAATCTAGTAATATGTAAAATGGCACTTGCCTAACCAAGTGCTCAGTAAATACGTTGAGTGTTAATAAATATGAGTAACTCAAACCGTGGGGCTCAGCAAATGTGAATAAATGAAAGCGTGATTTAAATAATCTGATCAAGGTGTAGTAATCTCGCCAAAATATGCCCAAACATTTCACTTGTTTTCAATTCTGTCATCACCACCTTACTCAAAAGCCATTTAACTTCTTGTGGAACTTGTTGTATTAGCTCCCTCATGAGCTCATGCCAATAAATTAAACTACACCAGCACAGATTAGCTAGGCTAATCTACAAAAAGCCAACTGATTACATTACTCTCCTGTCAGATTCCGCTGCTGCCTGGCTTTCAAACTCTGTAGCGATGTAATGCATTGTTGATAATTATGTTCACCTGCTGTGCCATGGAACACAAGAACCCAGGCTTCCTGTCAAACAGTAAGATCACACAGCTGAGTGGCCTCTCTCCCACTGTTCCTCTGTACTGCTTTCCCTTGGCCTCTGGAGGTAACCAGTATACTCTTGACTTCCGTGAAATGCACTTTCTTTGGATTCCACTTATGATTAAGGTCATACATTGACCACTACCCAATGTATACGTGAATCAGAACATCACACTGTACCTCATAAACAGGTACAAATATTATGTCTCATCCAGTAAAGTGTTTTTAATTTTTAAAATTGTGAAATAAACGAATAGAGGTATGAAATTGTCCACTACTTGGTGGGAGTACAAGTAATTCTCATTTCTTCAGGGGAAAAAAACAACAACTTTGAAGTATGAACAAATTTGAGTGAATATGATGCATTTCTATATTTCTTAAGCAGAACCACAAGACTAGTAATTTATAGTATTCATTCATCTAAAATGTAGCATTTAAATTCTGAATTTGGAGAAATTTCTGAAAATAGTAATTGTTGTACCCAAAAGTGTCAATTTATCAGTCATATATTTTCTGGATTTTTGGGCTAATACTAGTGTAAATTAAAATTAACTCAAGATAATTCTAGTATAAGTCTAAAGAGATGGGGCATAAAAATGATATGAGACTCTTGTAGCTCAAAGTAAAAGAGCAAGCAGGTTCTTGTTCAGGGTAGTGTGATGATACCTAATTTTGCTATGGCTAACTGCATTTACCAAGTCTTTCCTAAATTATGTGATCTTTTTTAAGGAGAAAAATTGTAGCCCATTTTTCCAAAGCTCTCAGTCTGGAAATCTGTAGTGGATTAATGGATTGATCTGTAATGGACTATTAAGTATTTAAATAGAAACCCCTGAAGAGCCTTTGGGAGAGGGTGTCAAGAAGGGAGTGATATAGTTATTGGTGAATTTCAGAAAAAGGATGTGCAAGTGTGATTATAGAGCTCCTATGACCTGGCGTGCTACCAGGTTCTAGGTTCAGTAGGCTCTTCCTAGGGATTCTCTCCAGGTCCTTGTTACTCTGAACAAAGAATTGGATGAGACATGTGAAAATGGTAGTGAGGTTTTTCATTTATTAAAGGTAGGAAAAAAAGTATGCTTTGCAGAATGAGAGCGGGCCACTGAGAAAACTGAGTGACCACGAGGTTAATGGTGGATCTCTTTTGTATCCCTCATTTTTCAAGCTGATGTCAGGTCTAGGCTGTCTTGTCAAAAACCTGCTTGATTTCTCACCAGAAGAATTGAAGATAGCACTTTCTGATTGGTCCCAGTTGCAGAAACCGGCAACTGTGCTTTGTGCATGTGTCCCAGATCTCTGGAATTGACAGGTCACACCAACGCGCTCTGTTGGCTAGCCACACCCTAATCTCCTGCCTCATTTCCCCCTGAGATAAATAAATCCCCATAATTCTTTATGGGATACTGAGCATGTGGAAGTCTCTGTCTTCATATAGTTACTTTCAGTTGAAAGGGGCTGCAGACCCTACTTACTGGGAATTAATATGGCCTCCAACTGCTTTGAGATGTTGAGGCTCACTGGCTGGGTGGAAAAAAGACCTGTCAGAACACAGTGAGAAAGAACTTAGCACCAGTATGTCAAGAACTGCCTGTTGCATGGTCTGTTTTAAAAGGTGGACTACGGCAGATAAAGTAATAAGTGAGCCACTCAGTCTGTGCAAGAGGTAGACCCTTCTGTAAAAGTTCAGGTAATGAATTAGGAGCAACTAATTTAAATAATGATTGGCATGAAAAAGCATGGGTGTTTTGGAGTCCATTTAGTGGAACACCAATAGAACAAACAGCTATGTAAAGATTGAGAGTTTGAGGAAACATCTAAGGATTTAATTTGAGTGACAAATTTAATAGAACAGATAAAGCTCAGAGCATGGCTCTGTGAGAAAGGAATGATCATGAGCTGAGGTGTGGACTTAAAAGCTTAGAAAAATTTGTGAGAAATCCCTGTGGAGAGAACTGGTATAAAATTGGAGATAAGTACTGGTGCTCAGAAAAGTTATGAGGGTTGAGGAGGGATAGATTTGGAGTGGATCAACAACAAAAAAGTTGTTGAAGACATAAATATGTGTGGAATTTCCTCCAAACAGAGTTACTTGGGCAAGATGAATTGAGGTCCAAGGCTTCAAGATATGGATATCGAAAGGTGAAGAGGACAAGGATGATCCAAAAGGAGACTGGAAATTAATGGCCAGACATGACATCAGGAAACCAGGAAAATAGTGGTTGCATTGCTTAAATGGTATCAAGTGGAAGTAATAGCCTGGCTCACCTGGCATAGAACAATAAAGTAATTTATTGGCTTGCATAACTAGAATTCCAGAGGTGGAATGGCCTCTCAGGAGTACGTGATCTAGGAGCTCAGTTTCTTCATCAGGAAACCACTTTCCTTTGTTTCCTTTTGCCTTGCCACCCACAGTTTTGGAACTGCCCTGTGTCTGTTGCTCCTTTCATGATAGAATGACTAATAGCAGAAACCAAGATTCAGGACACTGTGCTCTCTCTTCCTCATCCAGCCAAAGAGGTCATTTGGATATGAAAGCTCTCCTAGGAGGGTGAAAAGGAACTTAACCTACTGTCTCCAGCCCAGTGCTCTCTGAGAGCCCTTGCCACAAATTTGGCTACCTGATGATTCCTAAAATAATCATTAATTTGGTAGAGAACATAGGCTTCCATGTCCTGGAGCTAAAGGGGGATTTACCTTCCCCTGGGCTGCTGGCCTTTGTTGGTGAGAGGTGAATACCTGAATAAAATTCAAGTTTTTTTCTTTTATGTAAAAGAAAATGGAAAATAAATACTTAGATACACAGCAGGGATCTCCACTTAGAAGCCATTGACAGTGAAATCATTGACATTGTCAAATTCCAAAAAGAAGCAAAAGAAACAGAACAGAAACAGAACAAAACAAAATGGAACACAAATTAGTTCACCAGTTAAGAGGAACTGACCCTAGACATGCTCTGTGGATTCTGATTGCAGTGGCACCAAACTGGGTTCTGATAAAGGCTCTTCCCATCACCAGGGTATGAACATGGTCAGAATCTCCATGAGTTCTCAACAGTTGAAAGGGGAAAAAAGAGGATCTTTTTTTAAATATATATATATATATATACTGCACACTGGGTAGAGCTCAGAAGTACTTTAAACAACATTATCATTATTACATTCTTTATTGCTATTTTAGGTATATTTGTAGCTCTGCAGGAAAGGTCTGAAATGTTACATACTCCATTGAGATGTCAATAAATTATTTATTTGGGAACTGAAAATAGAAAACTTTTACTAACTCATTGTTTGCTTTTGGCTAAAACACATTTTTAAAGGAAGTGAAAGAAAATGTGTAATTTTAGATAAAACTTTTTACTATAGAAATCATGGTACCTGATGAATGATAGGCACTAATAATTATTAAGTTATTCTAGTCTTCATATCAAAGGATGAAAAAATATTAGATTGTTTATCAATCAAACTGTAGTATTATGCTTGTGATAGTTAACTGATTGTGTCCACTGAGAGAGAAATGCCCAACTAAATTGGCTCAGCACAGTTCTGGGTGTGGAAGACCCACCCTAGGGAGGACTGTTGCCAGAATGGCATAAAAGGGAGATGAAGAAGGAAGGCTGGCTTCTGTTTTCTTCAGAGGAGCTCCAGTGTTTGCCTTCTCCTTGGATGTTGTCTCCTGGCTTCCAGCACTGACCCTTTGGCCTCCTGATTCGGACTTGCACAGGGCACTCCACTGAGCTCCAGGCCTTCACTGGATCCTTCAGATCCCCAGTTTGAAGACAACCCTTTTGTGCTCTTCCATACCTGACTCTCTGGGTGGCCATTGTAAGGCAGTCTTTTAAATTCTTACATATGTGTATATTTTGCTTTAAATCTGTTTCTCTAGTAAGCACTGACTGATACAGATTTTGGTAAAAGAACCGGCTCTAGAGAAACAAAACTGTAAAGATGAAATCCCTTAATGGCTTTAGGGGTTCCTAGAGTTGGCTCTCTAATTTGATGAGACCTAAGGATCCCGTAGTCTCTCCTTATACTACTATGGAGAATAATGATTGCCTTTGGTGTGAACTGTTTAAAATAATACTCAGTGTAGATCTGTTTGATTATCCTAATCCATTACTTGTGAGATATAAGGAATTTAGTGACTTCATATATGAAACTTTTGAATATTTTTGGCAAAATGGGAAATATGATGCTGGCTGGTTGCTCTTAGTATCTCTGGACAAACTAGTGGAGGGAAACAATGAGTTCAAAACATCCAGAGGAAATCTAAAGTCTTTTGATTGTGAGGACAAATTAATAAAGGAAAACAAAGAGCTCGAAGACTCAAATTCCCAGCTCCAGACACACATAAAAAATTTAAAAGTTTCTCAGTGTGTCCTGAAAGAGAATCTCTTTTCCTTTAGCCACAGGGCTGAGATTGCAGAAACCTAAACATGGGCCCTCATAATTTGGTTGGCTGAAATACAGTGCAAGTTTAATGCTCAGCCTTCAAGGGTATCTGAAGTATGGGGGAGCGCACTGATTGGAAAAGAATGTGATCCTGTAAACTGGAATGGAGATATTTGGGGAGATCCTGATGAGGCTGAGGATGTTGAGTTCCTAGACTAAGGAGATTATTTTGCCAGAGGAAGAGATTTCCCCACCCGTAGTGGCAGAGGCATCCCCATCCCCTCCCCATGGTGTTGGCCTCTCCTAGTATATTTGAGGAAACTAATCCTGTGTTGACCAAACGTGATAACACTGACATTCCTCAGGACCCACCTTCACCATGTACTTTTGCCTGTAGGCCTATAGTCAGGCTCAAATCACAGAAGACTCCTAAGGGTGAGGTATACAGTGTGGTCCATGAAGAGGTCCACTATTCTCCCAAAGAACGTGTTGAGTGTTCTAACTCTTACAAGCAGAGGCCCAGTTAGAAAATGTGGGAATGGATTTTACAGGTGTGGGATAATAGTGGCAAAAATATATGCCTGGACCAGGCTAAGTTTGTTGATATGGGCCTGCCTCCCTTAAGCAAGGAATCTGAATTTAATATTGCACTTTGTGGAGTAAAGAAAGGTATTAATAGTTCATTTGGCTGGTTTACAGAAGAATAAATCAAAGGATGGCCCACTGTATATGAGTTAGAGATGTCTGATATTCCATGGTTTACTGTTGATGAGGAAAATGAGAATGCTCAAATGAATTTGTCATGTCAAACCTAATCTGCCACACTGGATGATCCCAGTGATCACTAACACCTTGAGAAACAGATTCCTGAGGGGAGCACCAGCTTCCCTAAGGAGTCCTGTCATTGCTCTTTGCCAGACCTTGCAGTGGGGTCTGTGGTTACTCAGTTGGGAAACTTAAGGGCTGTGGGTTTGATTGGATCCCAGAGTGGCAGGGATCAAATGGCAGCACTTAACTACCAAAGACAGGGTGCACACACTCGCCCTAATGGACAGCAGAAGCAGAATGATGAACAGAATGGCCTGACATGTATAGACCTATGGTGTTGGCTGATTAGCCTTGGTGTTCCCAAAAGTGAAACAGATGGCAAGCCAACAAAATTTTTGCTAGATTTATATAATTGAAAAGATTTAAGGACACACGAACAGAAATGTACTTCAAATTGTAGGAACAGGGAATCACAGCCCCTCGACCAGTTCCCAGATTTGAGCCAGCTCACAGACCCAGAGCCCCTTGAATGAAGGGGTGCCCAGGTCCTCTTGGAGGAGGACCCTGGTCCACCAAAAATTTATATGGTCGATCTTTCTTCCAACTGTCCCCAAAGGAACCTAAGGTCTTTCACCCAAGTGACTGTCCTTTGGAGGAATGGAAATGATCGGCCATTTTGTGGACTGCTAGACACTGGTTCTGAGGTAATGCTGATTCAGGGAATCCAAAGCATCATTGTGGCCTTCCAGTAAAAGTAGGGCCCTTTCAGTAAAAGTAGGAGGTCAGTTGATCAAAGGAGTTTTCTCAAGGGTCTGACTCACAGTGGGTCCAGTAGGTCCTTGAATCTATTCTGTAGTCATGTCCCCTGTTCCAGAATGCATAATTGGGATAGATATACTTAGTACTTAGCAGAATCCTCACATTGGTTCCTTAACCTGTACTATGAGGGCCACTGTGGTTGGAAAGGCCAAATGGAACCCATTGGAGTTGCCTTTGCCTGGTAAAATAGTAAATCAAAAACAGTATCACATCCCTGGAAGGACTGCAGAGATTAGTGCCACTGTCAAGGACTTCAATCATGCAGGCAAGGGTGGTAGTCCCCAGCACATCTCCATTCAGTCCTCCCATTTGGCCTGTGCAAAGATAAGTGAGTCTTGGAAAATGACCGTAGATTACTGTAAGCTGAATCAAATGGTGACTCCGATTGCAGCTGCTGTACCAGATGTAGTGTCTTTGGTTGAGCAGATTTACACATCTCCTGGTACTTGGTGTGCAGCTGTTGATTTGACAAGTGCCTTCTTCTCCATACTTATCCATAAACCCATTAAAAACAATTTGCTTCAGCTGGCAAGGCCAGCAGTACCTTCACTGTCCTACTTCAGGGTTATATTAACTTTACAGCCCTATGTCACAACTTATTTCATGGGGATCTTGATTACCTTTCTTTCCCGCAAGGTATCACACTTGTCCATTACATTAATGATATTATGCTAGTTGGGCCAAGTGAGCAAGAAGTAGCAACCACTCTGGATTTGTTAGTAAAGCAATCAAGAGCCAGAGGATTGGAAATAAATTCAACTAAAATTCAAGGTCCTTCTACCTCAGTGAAATTTCTGGGAGTCCAGTGGGGGGACACTTAGAAGTATCCCTTTTAAAGTAAAAGATAAGCTGTTGCATCTAGGTCCCCCTGGAATCAAAAAAGAGGCACAAGACCTAGTAGGCTACCTGGGTTTTGGAGGCACCACATTCCTTATCTAAGTGTTCTACTCCAGCCCATTTACCGAGTGACTCAGAAAGCTTCTAGTTTTGAGTGGGGCCCAGAACAAGAAAAGGCTCTGCAACAGCTCCAGGCTGTTCTGCAGGCTGCTCTGCCGTTGGAGCCATAGGATCCAGAAGATCCAATACTACTTGAAATGTCAGTGGGTAGAGATGCTGTTGAAGTCTCAGGCAGGCCCCCATAGATGTGAATTTCAGTGGAGACCTTTCGGATTTTGGAGCAAGCCTCCGCCATCATCTGCAGACAACTATTCTCCCTTTGAGAAACAGCTCTTGGCCTGCTCTTGAGCATTAGTGGAAACCGAACGCTTGACCATGGGACACCAGGTTACTATGTGACCTGAATTGTCTTATCATGAGCTGTGTATTTGATTCACCAAGACATAAGGTTGGCTGTGCACAGCAACAGTCCATCATTAAATGTAAATGGTACAAATGGTACATACATGATGGAGCCAGAGCAGGTCCAGTAGGTACAAGTAAGTTACATGAAGAAGTTGCCCAGATGCCTGTGGATCCTACTCCTGGAATATTGTCTTCTGTTTCCCAGCATACATTTATGGCCTCATGGTCTGTACCATACCTCATGAGCTGTCAGAGGAAGAGAAGGCTAGGGCCTGGTGATGGATGGTTCTGCTCATTATGCAGGCACCACCCACAAGTGAACAGCTGCAGCTTTACAGCCCACTTCTGGGACATCCCTGAAGGACAGTGGTGAAGGGAAATCTTCACGGTGAGCAGAACTTTGGACAGTGCATCTTGTAGTATGTATTGCCTGGAAGGAGAAATCACCAGATTTGCGACTGTATACTGTCTCATGGTTTGTGGCCAATGGTCTAGCTGGATGGTCAGAAACTTAGAAGGAACATGACTGGAAAATTGGTGGCAAAGATATCTGGGGAAGAGATATGTGGATAGACTTCTCCATATGAGCAAAGGATGTAATAATTATATCCCATTTTTTTAAAAAAAAAGTCTTCAAAAAGTGACCTCAGCAGAAGACTTTGATAATCAAATGGATAAGATGATCCATTTTGTAGATAGTAGTCAAGCTCTTTCTTCAGCCACACTGGTCATTGCTCAGTGGGCCTATGAACAGAGAGGCCATGGTGGCAGGGATGGAAGTTATGCATGGGCTCAGCAACATGGACTTCCGCTCACCAAGGCTGACCTGGCCACAGCCACTCCTGAAAGCCAAATGTGCCAGCAGCGGAGACCAACACTGAGTCCCTGATATGGCATCATTCCTTGGCAGTCTGATTATATTGGACTACTTCCATCATGGGAAGGACTGAACTTTCTCCTTATAGACATAGATACTTATTCTGGATATGGATTTGCCTTCCGTGCAGGTGATGCTTCTGCCAAAACTACCATCTGTGGACTTACAGAAAGTCTTATCCGACATCATGGAATTCCACAAAGCATTGCCTCTGACTAGGGAATACATTTTATGGCAAAGGAAGTGAGGAAATGGGTTCATGCTCATGGAATTCACTGGTCTTAGCATGTTCCTTGCTATGTAGAAGCACCTGGATTGATGGAAAGGTAGAATGGTCATTTGAAGACAGTTATAGCCCCAGCTAAGTGGCAGTAGCTTGCAGAGCTGGGAGAAGGTTCTTCAAATGGCTGTATATGCTATATGTAAATCAACATCCATTTTATGGTACTGTGTCTTCCATAGCCAGGATTCATGGGTCCAAGAATCAAGAGCTGGAATTGTGATAACACCATTGTGATACCACTCACCATTACCCTTAGTGATCCACCAGCAATTTTTTTTTGTTTCCTGTTCCTTCAACCTTATGCTCTGCTGATTGAGAAGGAAGGCTTGTACCATGAACCACAACTACCATTGAACAGGAAGTTAAGACTTCACCCTGCTCATTTTGGTCTCCTCATGGCTCTGGGTAAACAAGATAAAAAGGAAGTTACAGTGTTAGCAGAGGTGTTTGACCCAGACTATAAAAGGGTAATTGGACTGTTACTGCACAGTGGAGGAAAGGAAGACTATACATGGACTGCGGGAGATCCCCTAGACTGCCTCCTAGCATTACCATGCCCTGTTTTGTTTTGTTTTGTTTTTTGGTACCAGGGATTGAACTCAGGACCTTGCACTTGCCAGGTAGGTGCGGCACCACTGAGCTACATCCCTGGCTCTCCATGCCCTGGCATTAAAGTCAATGGGAAACTATGGCAACCCAATCCAGACAGGTTAACAAATGGTCCAGAACCTTTAGGAATGAAGGTGTGGGTCACCCCACCAGGGACAGAACCAAGACCTGCTGAGGTGGTTGCTGAAGGCCAAGTGAATACAGAATGGGTGGTAGAAGAAAGTAGTACTAAATAAGAGCTATGACCCTGTGATCAGCTATAGAGACAAGGATTGTAACAGTTCTCTCCTAATACCCTTCCAATGTAAGATAATTGACAGACTTGATATTGGTTCTTAAGTATTGTTAAACCTATATTAGATCATTTGAAATTACTGGTCAATTTATTTGTACATTCAACACATGTTAATTGAGCACTTACTATGTACCAGGCACAGTTTTACATGCTGTAAGTACAACAGTGAACAAAAACTCCTTGTATGTGTCCTAGAGGGAGAGACAATGACTAAACATACAGTATGCAAGGAAGATAACTGCTTTGAAGAAGAAGAGTAAAAAATGTTATGGGTTGTTGGCCATGATTGCCTGTAAGAGTCACTGTGCTACCTAAGTCAGTAGGGGATCTCCCAGCAGGAATGTCTGAACATAGAAACAGGACCAGGGGATAATTAAGGGAACCGTGTTGCATGGAAAAGGAATATCAAGCACAGAGACCCTAATCCAGGAGTGGATTGGGCAATGGTAAGGAAGAGCAAGTTGGGTTGGAGAGATGGGATGTAGGAGGTGGAGCTCCATGAGTGAGGGGAGCCACTCAGGAGATGAGGTCAGAAAAATGGAGCATCCTGCATCGTGTAGGGAGTAACGAAAGCGCACCTGGGAGCGACTCTAAGAGGGACGTGAAGGCACTAGAGGTTGTGAAGGAGAGGATTGATGTGAATGAGTTGGTTGACTGCCATAGGGAGAACAGGCTATTCTAGGGAAGGAGTGAACTTGGGACATAAAAGTGAATCAAATGCAGCTTAAAATAAATTAGTTATGTAATAATAAAGATACTAAAGCATAGGAACAGGACAAAGCAGGAGAGAGTATGGAAGGAAGTCTAGGAAGTTTGAATATAGATAGTCCCTAGCTTACAGTGGTTCTGTTTAGACAAAGCTTACTCAGACAACCACTCTGGTTTTCATTTTCAGTGCAGTATTCAGTTCAAGACCTTATTATAAATAGGTTTCATGTCATAGGCTTTTTCCAAATTGTAGGCTAAGGTTAACATGCGGAGCACATTTCAGTTAAACCCAGATAAGCTATGATGCTTGGTAGATCGTGTGTATTAAATGTGTGTTTGACTTTTCACTGTACAGTGAGTTTTGGGGACATAACCCCATCATAAATTGAAGAATGTCTCTAACACAGACAAATCTGTTTTAATTAGTAGATAATTTTGGTTTGTGATTAACATCACTGTTCATGTAGAAATTTTCTAACCCTCATGCAGTCTTCTTGACATTGAATGAATTTTGCTTTATAGTAGTTGAAATGTGAAGCACACTGTCTCTTGACAGATTACCAGAGTTTATCAGGGTCAATGTCTTTGAAATTATTGTCCTTTTGACATTTTATTGTAAAGAAAATTACATGCTGGATATTTTTATCGAGCTTCTAGGAACTCCTCAAATGCTTTAAATTTAGAATATCGTGCGATCCCCCTTCAATGTTCATGGTTAGAATGCATTTAAATTTACGCAATGTTTGAATACCTTTTTAGCAATAAGATTCATGGGAAAGTGACCTAAAGCTTCTGTCATCTTATATTTTATAGGCTAAACAGTTTACTCTAAGAATTTAGAAGCTGCCACCTGAAGTTACAGAATGATTTTATTTTGGAAGACAATTGAAAAGTAAAGATTACACAGAAGCCTAACAAAATATTCAGTTTACTTAAATGGTCTGGCCAGGACTTTCATCATGAGGGCAGACCTTAGTGCATTATTCCACACCCTAGGGATCTGCAAACCACCTCCAAGTTCCTAAGGGACCCTAACAAATGGAAGCATTGACATTTCTGCACTCAGAGCGGCCTCCCACCTGGGAAAGACAGCCCTGTAATTGAATCGCAGCATATGCATTGTCATTCCTCCCACCTGCCCCCCTGATGCTACAGCAAATTAAAAGATCTCCTGGGCTCAGCCTGCCTTCCAGCTGCCAGCCCCTGGTAGACATGAGGGAGCCAGCAGGAACCAGGTGGAGCAGTTTTGAGTTGCACTAAACACACAGTGCAAGAAGATTGGCCATAACTTCCCAATTGAATATTTATGCCAGCCCCATTTCTCATCTTGCTCTTTGGCTCCGATGGAGTGCTGAGCTCCTGCTGATTTCAAGGGCTCTGCATTGTGTTTGGATCGGCTCCGTGAACTCCTGTGCCAGATGAGAAATGGGCCGTGGGTTCCTATCACTGAGATGGCTTGCTGACTTTTTTTTACACTGTGACTATCATGTTCTAGTGTCCTAAGGCTGGGGGGCGGGCCAGGGGGAGTCCCCTGAAGTCCCCTGGCACTGCTGTTCCATCAATTGTGTACCACTCAGCCACGGCTTCCAGCAGAATGGAACTTTGACTGCTTCTGTGAAGGGTCACACAACACTGGCTTGTATGTGGCTGCATTTTTCTGAGGTTTTATTTTTGTTTGCTAAGGTCAGGCACTTATCACAGGGCTCTGTCATCACATTTCACATTCTGATCCCTCGCAGCAGGTGCTAACTTCCTTGGTCTCAAAGTGAATGGGTTGAGTAACCTCATAAAGATACAGAATGTCTTGGCAGGGAAAGGAACAGGGTACAGAATACCTGTCGATGGAGGAGTCTCAGTGTTATTTAGCGAGCCCTGTAAACCCAAGAAGATATTTGGAAAACTATGTACACACATCTATTAATTTTTTCAAGGTAGTAGATGAGATACTTAGACTTGTGTTCTTGATTCCTAGTCCAAATTATTGTCTCATGGGACACCATTCTTATGTGTATTTCATCATGAGATTTTCTGAAGAAAAATCAAGTTTTTTTCAATTGTTTCATGTAATGTAAAAAACTAGACACCACCAAATTGCTGATTACAAATGAAATTCGTAAGTAATTAAATGTCAGTGATTATAGGGCCACAGTCATGAGAATCCAGTGCTGTATAATTCCCTAAACCAAATAACCTCCTAGTCTTTTATGATAATAATACCAGGAATGAAGAAGAAAATCATGCATTACATTTATTTAATATATACAGACTTTAATAAAGTATGTGTGTCAAAGGCTTTCGATATATTTTTGAGGACAAGGGAAAAAGAGTCTGAATGCCATTACTGTTTTAGCTCAGTACTTTTCCTGAGGAGATGCTAGTCCACCACTGGAGGTGGACTTCCATTCCACTCAAGATCTGTCCTTGGCCCTGACCTGCGTGCGCTGGTCCCATTGTCAGCGTGTTGAGGGTATGCTGGGCTAGTTCGTGGTAACAAGGCATGGAAACAGAATCAGAATTTAACAGGACAGGCCGAACCAATGGAGTTAGTCTAACAACATGACTTTGGGAGGAATATATGAAAAGCTGTTCACTTGGGCTTTAGGTGCCAAGTGTATATTAAACAACTGATTAGAAACATGGGTCGAAAACATCAGCAGTGACACAGACTTGGGGACTTCCTTGGCTGTTTGCAGCCTGTGTTGGAACTGCAGAGTATCTGAGAGTGCTCCTCACCTACTCTTCAGGCTGCTGGCAGTCCCGAGAGAGCTGTTGTCTTTGCCATCTTTTGTATCATAACTGTGCGGCTGCAGGTCCCACAGTTTAGGTAGAACTCTGGGATTTCCTCAGAATGGAGCACTAGGAGGCTGAAGGAGCTTGGGATGGCCCAAGTGCACTGAAGAACGGGTGGTGCCTTACCTGAGGGTGGAAAGTCCCTCAGCCAGGACAGCTCCTTGATGTTGGAGGGGCTGTTGATGTTGGAAGATTTCGAATGGACCCAGGCCAATGAGTGAGTTTTCTTCTGGGTCCAAACTTCCAGGGATACCATGGGTAGAATGATTTCTAATAGTGTAAGTTATCTGAAACTGAAATGGGCCGCCTTTCTCTTTTCTTTTTTCTTTTCTTTCCTTTTCCTCCCTTTTCCCTCTCTCCTTCCCCCCCTCCCTCCCTCCTTCCCCCTCTGTCTCTGTGTACTAGGGGCTCGGGGGGGGGGGTTGAACCTGGGGCCTTCACACTGCATCTTCAGCTCTTTTTTATTTTTCACTTTGAGGCAGGGTCTTCCCAAATTCCCCAGGCTGGGCTTGTGATCCTCCTGTCTCAGCCTCAGGGAGTGTTGGGACTACAGGCACGCACCACCATACCTGGTTTGGGCTGCCTCATAAGAAAAACTTTTTTCTTGACGATAGAGTTTTCAAACGAACAACACAAGTGTTTATTGTTAGTATTTCAGGAGTGGCTCTAGTAGTAGTTACCATTTATTATGTATATACTATATGTGAAACTGCTTTATATGCATGATTTGTTTAATTCCCGCAGTAGCCCTCAAGTGGATATTATTAACATCAGTTTTGACCTAAGGTAACATGACTGATAAATAGCAGTGGGGTTTAAAACAGATAAATAGGTGGGATTTAAAACTAAGTATTAAGGTGACAGTTCAGGTCCTTAACACTGCACTCAACCTTAAGCCTAATACGGTATTTTGTATTTAAGGAAATTTGATATATCTTCAGAAACTGAAATTCGATTAATAAGTAACCATCTTTATTTTGTTCATTATGTTAGTGCTCTGTTCTTGGTAGTTCAGCATTCTAGTATTGAAAAATAATCCTTGTTTGTTCATCCTGTATAATGATTTCTCCTTACTGTTGAGGTTTTTTTTCCTTCGAAAAAGGATTGATATGTTTCTCTGTGTAAATGATGATGTTAACTATTTTGATTGTGGCCTTACAGCTTTACCCTCTACTTGCTAGAGGAAAATAATTTCCTGCTTCTTTAACCATTGTTTATAACTGATCTGACAGAAATTTAAGCCCTGCATCGTTCAAATAAAATGCTTGGAGGATCTGTCGGATTTTTGTTTTCCAACGAAGGGAAGCTTTTGAAAACTGAAATTTAGGGAAATGCTTCTGTTATTTTGATATATTGACTCTTATTTCTTGGGGGTACAGGAGATCGATGTGTTTTATATGAATTTTGTAGAGTCAGAGAAGAAAGGGCCAGAGTTAGAGAGCTTAGGTTGAGAGTTGGAAGCCCTGGAAAGGAAGGACCATAAAAGTGTCCAGAGAACAGTATGCTCAGGGCTGTATTTGCTGCTTCTCTGGGGCCTGAGGTCACCCTGGCAGATGGGTCACTTGCCCTGCAAGCACTCATGCTAGCCTCGGGGACAAGCATGAGGTCGCTGCAAAGTAGAAGAACAGCTCCCTTCTTTCTCACAATCCACTTCCCTGACCCTTGCTCCGTGTGTTCTTCCTCCTGCCCTTCTGCCTCCCAGGCCTGACCCTGTCTGGGGAAGCGGGGTGGCGAGGGCCTCCTGCTGGAACTGCCTGTCCACTGGATGGTGACACAGACACCACGCAGCAGCGAGGAGCCACAGCTCCCAGCCTTACTGCCAACAGAGAGTGCTTGGCTCAGGACTTCAGCTGTGGCAAGGACTTTGGATCCTGATCTGAAATGTGTTAGGTTGAGGCGACCTGGCATTGTTGCTTGATATTTTTTAAAGCCTGTATTGTTTTCCAGAAAATAGAAAGCTGGTATTCTATGGTGATATGCCCTGGTTTTTTCCTCTGATATGAGTTGACCAAATTGCTTTATTAGTTTTCCTTCCTCAGTGACCTTCTGTCATTCACAGAACCTCCCTTTCTCTCTTGCTCTCCCCATCCCCATACATAGCGCACACAAATTCACACACACACCCCTAATTTGCTCGGGAGATCTGTCATACAGACATGTAGACATACATGTATGAACATTTCCACACACATTTGGGTCACTGTCTACCTCCACCTCTTCCCTCCTTTATCCGTAGGCTACAAGCCCTTTGAAGATATGTCAGGTTCCTAGAACTGTCCCTAGAAGACTGAAGATGCTTGAGCAGTGTTCATGGAACTAAACTACATTTGACTCCAAATAAGTCAAATTACTTTCTCTTCATTTTTGTGCATTTTTGTTTTATTGTTCGTTTCTTAGAACCTGCTAAATACACTGCACTACTCTAGCAGTGGGGGAGAGGGTGGATGGAAAGCAATGAGCAAAACAAAAGCAATCCCTGCTCTTCTGGAGCCTTACACACTCATTACCAGCAGAAGCTGATGTTGTTACATCTCTTCATCTGGAGACAATTGAGTTTACATTGCATAGAAAAGGAAATTCTGAGCAAATACCAGAACTCTTGCCCCTAAATTCATCCTGATAGTCAAAAGGCAGTTTTGATTACTAGATAGTTTCTGAGAAGTGGGGAAGAGAAACATGCACCCGTACTGTCCATTAGTTCATGCAAAGAGGAAAAGCTGACAGGAGATTGTCCTTGAAAGTCGAGGATGCTTTTGCATTTCCTGGGTCATGAACAACTGATGGAACAGGCCTATAAATAAACTGGACCATGACTCATTACCAGGATCCGTGTGGAGTGAATCATGGTTTCTGGGTTGGAGTAGATTCTAAACTGCACAAATGTGAGGATTGACCTTCCTTGGCTCTGAAGAAGATATTTCACATTGTTTAAAATAATTTCATCTATATACAGAAAAATTATAGAAAAGAATCAATATACAAGCTGCATGTGTTTTGCAATTCTCTATTTTTAAATGAGTCTTTGTATCTTTGGATGCATTAACCTCCTCATATTGCTCAGGCAGATGGATGCTAGTGTTTACATGGCTTGATGATATAAGAGCACTCAAAGGGGACTGAAGACATTTGCAAGGAAAAGAGGGTCACATGCAAAATCACAATAAGTAGTGTAGATTTAGCAGAATAGTTTGACATTAGTAATTTTTAAAAACTTTTCAAATGGTTTTATTGCAGAGTTGTGCATTCTGACTGGTCTTGCAGTATGAAACAATTAAAATTACTTAAATGGGAAACATATAATGTGTGCTAGAAAAATCCTTTAAGTTCTGGTGGTGCTTTCTGCTTGCTTGATCTTGAGCATGCTCTGTGTCCTTTCTGATCTTCAATTTCTCCATTTAGGAAAGGTGGAAAATAATGCATCAATGTGTCATTTCAAAAAGTAAAGGAGACAGTATATATGAAATAGCAAACATAAAATATGTCATGCACTCTACTCAGTAAAAATTGTTGTACATTAATAATTTCCTATTGAACACTAAGGTAAATTTTATATTTTATACATTTTGAATGGATTAAACTTTAAAATAATTTGAAATTTCATGGCTAAATATATTACAAAGCATACCAAAAAAGGTACAGGAATATGCTGACTGTACTCCTGGTAGTAATAATGCATCTCTCTACTCCAAAGATTCTTCTAGTTGTAAGAAGTATCAGCCCAACAAAACCAATTTGAGCAAAGAGAACAAAAGTATCCAGATCCAGATTACTGCGTTTCAAGTTCCTGTGCACTGGAATGTACCATGCCAAGCCTGTGTTCGTTTTGTTGGCTATTTTTTTTGTTTTGCTTTGCTTTGCTTTGTTTTGTTTAGCAGAAGCAACATTTCTCTTTCCTCTCAGTTACTCTCTGTGGTACTGTGTGGGCTCCATGCCTTTATTCCTGACTGGTTTTCCCGTCTGGCCCATCTTGCTTGGTCCAGGTTGGCTGGCAGCCCCTGCACTGCTTCCCCACTTCAGAGACAGCGCTGCACATGTGGCTCCCCAAGATCTTTTGTTTGACTCCATCAACACCCAGCTACCAATTCCTGAGAAACATCTTCTGGTTCTTTAAGTGTACATTATTTTCCATCCATTTCATTCAGTGGACACTTAATGTTTCAAGCCTTGAATTTCCGTGTACCAGCTCTGCCTTCCGATTTAGATTTTGTCCTTGAGGGCAGGACTGTGTTGGCTTCATTCCGTGACTCTAACACCTGTGGCAGTGCTTGACCCATAACAAGTGATCACTAATTTGTTTATGCCATTAAATTCTCTGTGTTGAATCCAGTAGAGGATAATGAAATTAAGAGTTTTCATTGTTTACTATAATTAAATCCTGGAATTTAATCATTATAATTTCATTACTATAATTAATCAGATATGTCTACAGATACTACCTTTTCAGATTCTTGTATTCCTAAAATTATCTTTTGTTCCTGGATTTCACATATAAGTTTTTCTTCTGTTTGTACCATGATTAGTAAATCTCACTTCTGACTGCAATTTAACCCATTTTTCTAGTTTTTCACTTAAATTTATACACATTTGCCTGATTTTACGGCTTTTTCTAAGATGAAAATAGTTCATCATTTCACTCATTCATTTTTTCATCAAATATTTATTGATAAACCACTATATTCCAGGCAACTTTTCAGTCAATGGATAGTGAACAAAACAGACCGTCCCTGCCTGTGTGTTATTTCCTTTCCACTTGAGAAATTTCCTTTAGAATTTTTTGGAGTGGATTTGCATGCACAAATTATCTCATTTTTTGAACCTTAATTTACCTACTTCGTTAAAAGATATCATTCCTGGATATACACTTGTATGTTGACATTTTTTTCTCCAGTCTTAATGACTCCATTGCCTTCTGGCTTCTGTTGTTTCTCACACACAAAAAAATCTATGAACATTCATCTGCTGTCTTTTAATATTTTTGTCTTTGTTGCTGACTTTTGACAATCTGCTTTGGTTTGGGCTTTGAGTGTACCGTGCACTTGTGGACAGATGCATAGCATATCCTACTTGGGCCTCAGTGATGTGTGTCATCAGGTTTATTAAATATTCAGCATTTATTTCTTAACATATTTTTTATTCAACTCTCTTCTCCTTCTGGTAACTCACTACACAAAGGTTGGATTTCTTGATATCGTTCCACAGGACACAGAGGTCCTATTAATTTATTATCAACTTTTGTTCATTTTACTCTCAATTTGTTCTAGCATTCTCTAGTCTTCAGTAGTACTTTCTAAAACTGGCTAAAGAAAAGAAACAATGAAATGTTTATTTTCATAGTTTTCAGCTCCAACAGTTTTATTCTCCTTTTTATTTTCATGTTTCTCTTTCATTTCTTAAAGTGTATTTAAAGTTTATTTTAACAACATCGTCTGCTGATTCTATTATCTTTATTTCTTATAAATATGTTCTTATAGTCTTATTGTCTCTGGCTAATGAATTACATTTTCTGGCTTCTTTGCATAGCTAATAAGTTTTAATAGATTTTACATTATCTGGTGCTGTTTTTTTCCTTTAAAAATGTGTTGTGCTTCTGGCAGATAGTTACTTTCTCATCACTCTTTTCTCTCCTTTCCTTCCTTCCTCCCTCCTTCCCTCCCTCCCTCCTTTCCTTTCTTCCCTCATTTTTTGTTCCTTTGGGTTCATTTTTTAAGCTTTCTTAGGCTATCCTTGAAAACAAGGACAAGTCTCACCATATGTTGAAGCGGGAACTCCTATGGGGTTTTCCACTGGATGCCAAACAGCAGGCTTCATTTGACTTCTCAGAATTGTTCACCTTACAGTTCCTGAATGGTTCAATGCCCACCCTCACAGAATATTATCCTCCACAGGCACTGTTGAACATTCCACAGAACTTCCAGGAGACTTCTGTAGTGATTTCTGGAACTCTTTTTTAGAAACATTCCTGACCATGAGTTTGTATGACAAATTCTAATAACGTCATCCTCTCCAAATTCCAGCCTTTGTCTCTTCAGCTCAGAAAGACAGCTATGCTATGCCTATATTAAGATCCAGTTAATGCCTCTGGTGGAAATCTAGATCCAAATCTGTAGGACTGTTATTGGGGGTGATCCCAATACCACCTTCAGCTTCAGTAATTCCCTAGAAGGAATCATAGAACTCAGAAAAGCTGAGCTAAATTAGCAAAGAGAAAAGATGCATAAGGCAGGAGTTAAGTTCCAGTTATCTTTTCCCAGTAGACTTACAAAGACAGCACTTCTCTCTCCCAGCACCAAGTAGTGACAATATGCATAAAGTGTCGCCCACTATGGAGGTTCATGCAAGCCTTGTTTACTAATTCCCAAACTTACTGTCATATACAAGTCTGCTCCTGTTTACGGTTTCTCTCAACTGAGGGTTACATTGTCTGGTTAATGTCTCAGAATACATAAAATAGTGATGCCTCAGTTGTCTAATGGCTCCAAGGCTGGAACTTTTTAATCACTTGAGCAGCAAAGCTGGAAAAAAAATCAATCTACTTTGTGTTTGTAATTTTGCCTGATAGTTGAACCGAAAATCCATCTTGAAAAATACCTGTAAGATCAGCTGAGAGTGAGTCACACTCTGTGTCTGGCCATGGACAGAAAGGTGTGATGCTTCAGTCTAAGTGACACTGTCACCCAGAGAACATTGCTTGGGTTAGTGTGTTACAACATGCATCGTTGTGCTTTTTTTGCCTTTTGTTTGTATAAAATAGCATAAACATGGCTCCAAAGAATATTAGCAATACCAGCAGTAAAGCTAACAGGAAAACTGTGAGAACCACGAAAAATATTAGTTGACCTTTATTGTTACTGGGACAAAATACAAACACTCCTAACTTAAAGGAAGAGAGATTCATTTTGGCTTAGAGCTTTAGAGGGTTTAGTCCATGGTTGGTCCGTCCCTTCACTGCAGACCAAAAGCAGCATGGTAGAAGTGTCTGGTTTAGGAAAACTGTTTATTTTATGGCTGCCCAGAAGCAAAGAGAAAAGAGAGTAGCTGGGGACAAGAATACACCTGCCCAAGTCACACACAGCCCCAGTGACTTGCCTTTTCTGATCAGGCCCCACCTCCTAATGGCACTTTTAGCTGTGAACTCCTTAGTGGATTAATTTACACAGATGAGTATAGCACCACCATGATGTAATTATTTAAGTTCTACCTCTGAATATATTAGAGTTTTGGGAAGCATTGTAGATCTGCACCATAAAATTTTGCCCCTGACCCCATAAAGGTCTCATGTTTATTTATTATTTAAAATATATTTAGTCCATCACTAAGCATTGTTAAAGTCTTAATAGTTTTAGCATTGTTTAAAAGATCAAGCCTAAAGGTTTTTTTTTTGAAACTCAAGGCAAACTATTACCTGTGCGTCCCCATGAAAATTAAAGAGTTAATTTTTTAAACATTCAGTGGTACTGGGAAAGCAATTTTATTTTAAATGGGACAAGTAGAGGGATAGAAAGGAATGAAACCAAAGCAAGACTGAAAACCAGTAGAGCCAACATTAAATTTTAAAGCTTTGTGTGCCAGGGCAGGTTGTAGCAAGAAGTGAGTTGTAAAGGGCTTTGATGTCCTTGCTGGTTGTAGCCCACATAGCCTCTTTTTTGCTGTTTGTTAGCAGATAATCCATCCACGTTCCTGGCATATCTGTCTTCCTGGATGTTTGCTGTACTTTTACTGTACTCCACCAGCTTTACACACTGCCCTCTCAGAGTAACGCTGCCTAACCTTTAAGACCTTTTAAAAAATTTGAGTGGAAGCTTCTGTTACTCTATACCACTTTCATTTTATTTGTAAACCAGCACCATGTGGATGACAGCAAAACTGTCCCTAATTTGAGCAGTAGCTAGGCCCCTTCAAACATGGCTGCAGTAAACTTTGAATATCTGAATGGTTGAGCACAGAGAAATGAAACCTGGCAAATCATTTTTTTTTTAGGTGGCCTTTTTTTCACTGGGGGCCAGGTGCTCTTTTTAAAAGTGAAAGTATTATACTTTTGCATGCTTGAACCTGTGATATTTGGAGTGTTGCTGATTCCAAAGATGCATTTAAACCATCTTTTTTATTGTCCTGATATAAAGTATTGGCTTAAAAAAAACTATTAATCTTTTCATTTACCATTCTCCTTTCCCCCAATTTTTATAGGTGGTGCCTTTTTGACCAAGCTTTATATTATTTGGCTCTTGTTTTTGTCCCCGATTCTCACTATAAATTTGATTAAAGGCAGCCATTACACAGATTTAAGCTGCCTTAAATTTTTATTTTGCCAGATTAATTAGTTCACGGCCCTTAATCTCATTCTCCCACAAAGTCTCACAATGTGAGGAAATTGAAGTTGAACATTTTGCCAGCGTGTGACACACATGGCTTCTTCCATTTTTTTAATAGAGTTTTCAACTGAAACCTGTTCCTCGCTGTTATTGTTTTTAGTATTTTGGTCTTTTGAGCTCCAACCAAAATTATCCATCAGGCTTTGCTTGTAGCATTCCAGGACTTCTCTAAGCCACCAGCTCTATACATTTCCAAACTCCTCCTGAAAACCAGTTTTAAAACCTTCTGGACTACACAGTCAGGTATAGTCAGAGCAATGACCCCACTCCTGGTACCGATCTTCTATGTTAGTCAGTTTTTCCACCAATGGGACAGATAATTCAACACCTGAAATTTAAAGGAGGAGAGGTTTCTTTTGGCCCACAATTTTAGTAGGTTTGACCCATGGTTCTAATGCATAAATGGCATGGCTGAAGAGGTTGGCAGAGGAAATTGGTTTAAATTGCAGCATCCAGGAAGTAGAGGAGGTAGGAGCCTGGAGAAAGAAGACACTGGTCCAGGTCATCCACCTAGTAAGTTGCCAGTTCTGACCAGGCCCCAACTCATCAGTGGATTAATCCACATATAAATATAATACCCCCATGATCCAGTTGTCTGATAAGTCCCTCATCTGAATATATGAGACTTTTAGGGAGCATTGTAGATCTAAACCACAGCATGTCCTTTTTGTTTGTTTGTTTGTTTATAAGGAATATAGATGTAAAATTTTCTTCTTGAAGTTGTCTTTGTCAGGTGTCCGAATAAGTCTGGTCTACTGCAACAGAATGAAGAAGATTCCCTCCTATATTTACCTGATTGAATTTGGAAGCCAGGTGTGGTGATGCACACCTGTAATCCCAGCACTCAGAAGGCTGAGGCAGGAGGACCACCTTGAGTTTGAGGCCAGCCTGGGTTATATGCATAGTGAGTTCAAGGCCAGCCTAAACTAAATAGACAGGCCCTGTCTCAAACCCGCCCCCCCAAAAAAATCTGGAAAAGATTGTTACTGTTTTCCCTTAAAAGTTTATTGCATTCACTAATTAAACCATATGACTCTAGAGTTTTATGTTTTGAGTGCTACCTCAGATTTTCTGTTTTCTTGTGTTAACATTTACAGTTGTGTCTTTCAAGAAATCCACTGGTTTTATATGTTAATGAAATCATTGCCATAATAATGTTCATAATATTCCCTTATCTTTTTAATCCTTTTATTATCATTAGTATCTTTAGAGATCATCCTCTTGATTTATAAATATGCTGTATTGTTCATAGAATTTGAATTATTTCTGCTCTTTATTGTTTCCTCTCTCTTGTTTTTCTTTGTCTGTTTTTTTAATGTGAAAACTTAGATCACAGATTTTTAAGCCTTCTTTTCTAATACACATTTCTCACTGCTCACTATTTCATTTCCATACCACAAGTTTTAATTTGATGTGTTTTCATTATCATTTTTTCCTAAGTATATTTTTACATTTACTCATGGATTTTTCTCTCAGAGATTATTTACAACTGTGGTTTTTAATTTTCAAATGTTGGGGATATATTTTATATATGTGATTACCTTTGTTATCTAAATTAAATTCAGTGTGGTCAGATACCATATTCTGTAAATTTTCAGTGTTAAATCTGTCAGCATTACAGACCAGCTTATAGTCCTATGGGTAGATATTCTAAATATACTTGAAAATAATAGCACAGGATTTTAAAGTAAAATTATATTTTCTAAGGTTTTTCCATTTAGTATTATATTAAATTTAAGTAAGAGGTAAGTTTTGGTTGCATAATACAGCACCTAATGCAAAATGGAAGAACCTCTGTGCTGATATTGCCATTTATTTTACTTTTATGTCATACTATAAATCTCACAGTGTAATTATGTTTGCTTCAGTTGGCTCTCTTTTCATGAATGAGGAGAGAAATAAAAGAGAATCTTTTGATATTTACCCATCCATTTGTATTTATTTTACTTTTTATTCCATCCCGTAGATCTGAGTTTTCATTTGCTATTCTCCCTTTCAGCTGAAATCTTTCCTCCATAGCATCTCTTGTTGTTCAAGTCATTGGTGACAAATATTCTTAACTCTTGTTTATTTTAGTTGTTTCTGTCCTCTCATGAAAAGATGTGTGACGTCTTTGGGCCACTGAGCAATTCTTGTTTGCTTTCCTTTTCAGAAAAGGGTCATCCTTTCCAGAATCCCAGGTTTTTTAGAGTTTCATTTCTAATACATTGTCTGGAGCAAACCCTTGTCAAGGTCTCCTATTCTTCAGTGGACATTCAATGTAGTGTACAACTCCAACTCTTGGCCTGGTGCTCATTTTCAGCCACCTGGGTCATCAAAGACAACTAGAAGCTTCTACTCTGGGTTTGAATTCACAGTTTACTTTTTGCCAGTGATTCTTTCCTCAATGGGAGCAGAGGATGCCAAGTTACAGGAGTTAAACATTTTCAGCATTTCTCTGTGTTTATAGCAGAAGTGATCAGTTTAGGAGAGCACAGTGGCCGTGTCCGCTTAAAGTGCCAACATGACAGTCTGCTTTTCCCCTTACATTAGCATATGGAGAGTTGTAGGATTACAAATAATACCCAAACTATGATGTCAGACTTACTCTACAAGCTTTTCGTATTTATTCATCACTTTTTCCATCATTTTGTTGATGTTCAAAGGATCATCAGCACATTCACCAGTTAACTAAGAAATTTTGGCTACTCGTCTCCGTTCTTATTGTGATATCTCCTGTATGCTCAGTAGAATAATATATGTAATTTGTTAAGAAATAATTGCAGAAATTTCAACTTTGCTCTGCTACATTTTGCTCTCACAGGTCTATGGAAATGCAGGACCTGGCAAGTCCTCACACTCTTGTTGGAGGTAGTGACACTCCTGGTAGCTCCAAACTGGATAAACCTAATCTCAGCAGCACATCAGTCACTACAAACGGGACAGGAGGTAAGTGTGTCACCCCAGAGATACCCAGAGTCCCAGCTCAGTGTTTGTTTTATTCTCACATCTTAGAGATCAGCTAATAAATGAGTATCTTTTCATCAATACTATAATCAGCATTAAATACTAGGAATACACAGTATAGTATAGTATAGTATAGTACAGTATAGTATTTTTTTTTCTATTGTTTTCTTGAAATCTGTGTTCCTCCTCTGTAACTGGAAACATTCAGAGAGAATAGATAGTCCTAAGCAACATTTTGAAGGCCTATAGAAAGTCTTTCTTTTCTGTATTTTTACACTTGTATCACTTTTTAGATTTCTTTTGGGTGGTAAAAAGAAGTTAATCCCATTTTTCATAAAAATAGTTATTTTAAAATGGTTTTTGAAGTACAAAATTATTCATATCTGCTGTATTTTCTTTTCAAAGAGAATAATACCATAATGCCTGGTATTTATTTTAAAAAGGATTGCATTGTCCAGGTACTTTTTTATTTATTAGGCTATAATTGCACTATAACATATGGCAGCCATAACAGCCATTATTTCAGATATTCAGCTCTATTGTTTTTATATGATCCATTCAACTTCTGAGAAGATAGGATCTAATTCTGTTAGCTATGTGAATACAGGGACTGTATATCTATTTATACACATATACAATATACAAGTTGCATTTTAAATTATTCACAACCATTTTGAAATTTTGTAGATTTAAGTAAAGTAAAATTGGCATGAAATTTGTTTTACTTTATAAACTTTTCATTTGACTGGATATTAGCATTTGCCACATCATATTTTCTTTTAAATTTTAACTAAATAGCTATGAAATCTATATAACTCTTCCCATTTAATACAGAATAACTGTGCAATCTAAAACTTTCTTTGTCAAATTGTGTGCAGTGCAACTTACCTGTATTTAACGTTTTACAGCAAACCTTTTGTAAATTAACACTCTCCTTGTTATAATATTTATTTGTCTCTAAACATGCATCTATAATGTCAGCTAATTAATTATGAGATTACAAATGTATAAGAATATTTAGAAATGACTACTGAAATAAGAACATTTACATTTAAACTTTAAATTGAGTACAGATAGTAAAATTGAGATATCCAAGTGCTCTAGCATCAGATCTTGAGTTCATGAATGATCATGTGCATGTATTTAGCTGAACTAAAATAGACCTGATGAACTAAAATGTAGAAGTCATGCAGTATGGTTGTACTTTTGCTGAAACGTCAGAAGCCAGTGCAGGGATTGGAAATGACTCAGTGTACACACGGCAGGTATTCAGACAATGAACTTTTATACCATTCCTGTTCTCAGGGGACAACATGACTGTTTTAAATACAGCAGACTGGTTGCTGAGTTGCAACACCCCCTCTTCTGCAACAAGTATGAGAGAGAATGGTACACTGCATGTGTTTGGGTGTGTGGGTTTGCCCCTCTGGTTTGCTGTCTGTTGCTATTTCTATGTTTGCATCTCTTCTCTGTGTTCAGTTTTTATGAAGAAAAAGACGTGAACATCCCTTTTAGTTGTTTATGGTAACACTTGGCTGCAGTTTTCTTATCAAGTGGTATTCTAATCTTAGTTTCCTTATATCAATACTATTCTTTTCTTAAGTTTTAAAATTATTTCACAAAATAGTATTAGTTTTTTCATGTATTAGTAATATCATGTATTAGTTTCTAACTGCTTATCAGTTTATTGTGTGCTTAATTCAGTCCAACAACAGCCAGGCCAATCAGAGCAGTAGAAGCAATGTAAACGTACAGTATGTACCAACTTAATTATCTAATAACCCATAGGCATTCATAATTACAATTACATTTTAATTTAATTAATTTAAAGTTAATTTTAATATTTGCTTTTGTACAGACTTTTGTAACCATTCCAAAACACCTAAACTGGCGTTAATAATCAATATCCCATCACTTTAAAACTTCTCAATGATGAAAACTATGCATTTAAAATTATAAATGAATATTAAGAGTCAAAATGTTTTGATCTATAAATATTCATTACGTTGATAAACAAATTCATAAACAAATTTTCTCCTACATCGAAGGTCAATATGATATCCAAATTTGAAAATTAAAACCATTACACTGCTGCAGAACCACCAGTTTTAGGACTGAAAAGAAAAGCTCATGCCTATCGCAAGTAGGCACGGTATATTTACCAATGTTATTCTCCAGTCGTTTTTGTTACGAAAAATTATTTTTTCACAGAACAGCTTTTGTATTTTCTTTATTAATATCTACTTGTATTATATGAAATTTTAAAAATTTTTTAAATGTGCTTGTCGTACAAACAGGTAGAAAAAGCACACTTTGGCCAGGACTTGCTCTACCTCAGGTTAAATTAGAAAATATGACCAAGGAATGAAGGGTATTCCCTTAGGCTCAGCATTTACATTGTTTAGTTTTTATTTCAAATACTTGCGTTTTCATACTTGAAATGTAAGTTTCATACTTAAAATATGTTGCCAGAATTCAGTATTTCTTAATTCTAATGCAGGGGTGTGTTTTTTGGTGAAGAGCCAGGTAATAAATAGGCCATATCATCTTTTTCACATGCTGAGCTATGACATTGTAGTGCAAAAGCAGCCGTACATTGTATATAAATGAATGCGTGTGGCTATTTTCCAGTAAAATTTTTCATAAGGACCTTGAAATGTAAGTTTCATTTATTTTCTCTATGTCGCTAAACATTCTAAGTTTTCTAATTTTTTCTTTTTTTTTTGGTACTGGGGATCAAACTCAGGTCTTTGTGCTTGCAAAGCAGGTGCCAGAACCACTGAGCTAAATCCCCGGCCCAGTTTTCTAATTTTTCAAACAGTTAAAATATAAAAAACATTGATAGCTCATGAGCTGTCTGTTTCAAAGTAGTGTTAGTATAAACCAGGCGGCCGTTCAATAGTGAATATAAACAAGTAATATTTAGTAATTTCTATCTCATCTTAAAGGTGAAGTGTTAAATTTTCCTGGTTCTCAAGATTAATGTTGTCTCATGTGGCCACATGGAAGGAAGAACAAAGACCTGTGTGCGAGGGGCACCACGAATCTGGACCTTGGCAGTCTACTTACTGGCTGTGTCAGCCTGAGTATGTTATTAACCTCTCTGAGCTTCAGCTCCTTTCAGTAAAAGGAAGATCAAATTCCTAGCAAGACTTTTTGTCATTAGATAATGTGTACAGATTTCTTGGCTGTAGATACCAGTATCTTTTTCTTCCTGATATTAACATTTCCATAATAATTTAGCAACAGTTTTTAAGGAAAGTACAAGCGTGCACTGTCTTTAAAGGACTCCAATATTTGGCCAAGTGAATTCTTTTGGATTTAGGCATGTGTACCCTGGACCAAAGACAAACTCTTGGTACCAAAATGTTAACCATAGTTTGATTATTAGTAATATAGTCCTGGTGGCATACTGACATGAAAATTCTAAGGAATTTTAATGACTTTTATGTCAAGTATTATATCACAAACTCAACATTTGTTGTATATGCTCTCCTCTTGAGAATGAACTATTTTATTTTTAATTCTGGGTTTTATTGTTAGAATTGGATCACTCTGTAAAATTGTTGCAATAAAACAAAAGGCAAATGCTAAAATTAATGAATGGCTTTTCAAGATCTTTCTGTTAACTTGGAGAATAATTTTAATTATATATTTTATTAATATAAATAGTATCACTTTAAGATCCTATCTTCATTGGTGTCGCTTAAGCATGTTGCATACTTTCTTAAAGTAATTTAACATATTTTACCACTTTAATCCTAACTATACAATACACTTGGAGATTCATACTGGAATCAAGATTTTCCTTTTCAATTTTTATCATTTGTAAATTTATTAAACTGTAAAATATGAAAAGTAAAATAAGTACAGTCATACCTTAGCAAATAAATTATTCAGTTGTCAGGTTTTGTTGGTTGCAATGGACTGTCTTCTAACTATTCAGTCTCTAGTTGTTACCCGAAAGGAGCCGCGAGCAACGCTTAAACAAATAAGCCCAACTGTGCTCAAATTAAGTTTATTCATCAGCAATGGAATTTTAATTTTGGGAAATTTTCACATTGCAATATGTCATTCTTCTTTTGATATCTTCAGCCACTTAAAAAGAAAAAAAAATATTCTTAGCTCATGGATCATACAAAAGCAGGCCATGGGTCAGATTTGCCTCAGCCCCTGATGTGGATTTACGCACATATGTATGAAATATGTACAAATAAGAATTCATACCAGTTACAGAAAATCTCCTTCCAGATAAGGTTAATTCTAGATTCTAGTTTGCTAAATGTGCCTGGTGTCCCAGTGAACTATACTTTGTATATGAAACTGTTTAGTTTTATTGTGCATGCTTAGGACGGGTTCTAAAATAGTTACTCCACTTTCTCACTTATTAAGATGTGTCGAGTTCCCTATGATAGGTCAGGCTCTGTGCTGGGAACTGGGAGCCTGGTAATCTAAAGAACAGGCTGCTAGCTATCCAGAAACCAAAAGCCCAACAGAGGAAAACAGACGTGAAAATAAGGAGTGCCAGAATGTGTTGCAGGTGACTAAGGCAGAGAGAGGGAGTATTTGATTCTGCATAGAAAGAAGAGGAAATTTTGGAGAAAAGATTTCAGAGAACTAAAATTCAGACATTGTGATTAGCTATGTTGTGTTTTTTAAACTTGAACTTGATATATAAAAGAATCCTGAATAATTTTAACATATAGGTGATTGACTCAAGTGTAATGATTTTATTTCTGAATGTTATTTGTGCAATAGGACAACCTACTACTGTGACTCTGCGCTTTTAAAATTTTCTTTTCAGAATGAAAATCATAAATTCTTTTATAAAGTTATTTCATTAAATTGAATCCTTTGTGGATAGTTAGGAATGAAAGACACTCGTAGACATTCATAGGGTTTTTTAAACAAATATAAATAAGAGGTTATACTGATGATTAAATCTAGTGAGTAGTGCTTAAGGATTGTAACCTTCTTCATCTTTTTCTAAAATTGTTTGCAGAAGTTAATATCAATATATCTGTATCTCTCTATATCTTTAAATGCACACCAGTGTAAACACAGATTTCTGGAATGCAAAATGTAAATTACACGGGTCACTTTTCAAGAATTCAGCCTGATATTGCAAGAAATGAATTTGAACTTTGAATTATGATAATAAGATGGACTTTCTTCAAAAGTTCTAAAGACAATATAAGGAGATAATATAATATATATAATATAATATAGATTATATATATAATATAATATAGATTATAAATATAATATAGATAATATATATAAAGCTTGTTTTGAAAATACATGTATAAAAGTAGGGACAAGGACGATTCTGTAGCATAACCAATATCTGACAATAATTACATATGATTTGGATTTAGTCTATAGAAACCAATTATTTTTAAAGCTAAAAATGCAAAATCTGACCAAGTGTTTGTGTGTGTGTGTGTGTGTGTGTGTGTGTGTGTGTGTATATATATATAATGCATATGTGTGATATATATGTATGTATCTTTATATATTTAATATTTGTCTTTATGGACAGCAGCTAAGTTCCAAGTAGATAAGTTGTCAGGAGGAAATATGAAATATGCACGTATTTTTTAACATAACAGTTCTGTACATGGTGCTGTGAAGTTATTTTTTCCCACTTTTAAGGAAATAAACCTTAACTCACTTATTTTGAATATACAGAGAGTAAAGCCTCAAAACTTTTCAAACTATGATTGTTTGAAATAAAAGCTTTTGATATGTGAATTTGAATTTTCTTGAAAAATACAGTGTTTTCCTTCCATACAGGGTTTTGGCTTCTATTTTACAGTATGTTATGATTTTGGACAGTGTCCTGAAAATAAAGTTTAAAAAAAACTGTTTAAGCCCTATGTGAAATTAAGAAAAGAAAGATACATGTTAAAATATAATTAAACATTTCAATGCATATACACTGAATGAGGAGTTTTACAAGTTTTTAAAAAATAGATACAATTCTAGATTTGTTGTATTAATGAATATCTTCACAATTGTGCTTGCATATATATAATAAAAAAGTCTTCTGTCATTAGAAGGGTTAATAGTATATTTCTCAAATCACAGAAACAATATAAGACACAAGAAAATAAAAGATACTTCAAACATATTTGGAACTTTAGTGAATATTACTTCCATTTTATAGCTTTATCTGTAATTATTATATAATGTATATTTCACAATAGCAACCTGTCTTATTAATATCAAGATAACACTTCTTTGTATTCCATTATCTTGTTAATAACTAAAAGCATAAAGACTATTGATTTCATTTCTGGGTTTTCTAACATTTATTTAAACAAAGTTTTAAATTTTTTTTCCCGATACTGGAACTTGAAGTGAGCTACATCCCCAGTCCTTTTTCCTTTTTATTTGAGATATGATTCTGCTAAATTGCCCAAACTGGGCTCAAACTGTGATCCTCCTGCCTTAGCCTCCCAGAGTGCTAGGTTCACATGCATGTGCCACCATACCCAGAAAAATTATGTATTATTACCTAATACTACTTTTCTTTAAAAAGTAAAACAAAAATAACTTTGCAGCTCTGGAGGTCAAGAGATGTCAGTTAGGCTTTCTTAATGTGAAAATTTATTTATTGTGATGGTATAATAGAATTATTTCCCCCATTTCTTCCTGTTTTACCCTTACAGCATAGGAAAAAATAATATTACATTAATGTGCACCATTTTCTTCCAAATGTTAGCCTCAGTTTTTGGTTTCCTGGGGCTGTAAAATCCATGCATTTCAGTACACTGGACAAGTATTTACAGTGTGCATCTTATCATATACTTTCTAGGGATTCCTTTTCTCAATAAATGAATCATCTTTTTCTTTGCCTAAAGACCATTAATTTTTTAATGAAATATGTTACCAATTTAATGAGTAAGATCAAAAACTCTCTCACTCTTCTTTTGATCATCTGAAACTTTCAAATCAAAGAGATTATAATCAAAACGAATACTAAGATGTTTAAATCAAATCTCAAAGTTAAAATCCAAAGGAACAGCACAAATCTCTATGTCTGGCTTCTAGAACTGTTTTGTTCTCTCTCAGCTCACATTCCACCCTCACCTCATTTCAAGAGTGAAATCTGCTATTTTTAGTGGCATAACCAATCTATTTCACAAGTATCATTTATATAGATATCTTTGAATAGGAACTCAGCCACAGTTAGAATTTAAAGGAACTGTTCCTTGTCTTAATCTGGCTGAAGGCGTTGGCCTATGTGTTTTGTCATAAATATCAGAAGTAAAATGTGGATAGTGCATCATAGAAAGTAGCCTTTGCGCACATCTAGGTCATTCTCTGGAATTTCTTCTGCAAATGTACCACCTGCTTTCAAATCCTAGCTCTTTTCAGTTGTATGAATATGGCCAAGTTGTTTTTTAATTTTTATTTTCATTAGTACATGCCTGAAGTGCATGATTACATTCACCATGGGAAGTCGGTACATGCACATAACACATTATAATTCTTTTTTCATCTCCTTTTCTTCCCCCGCCCTCCACCTCTTGGTCCCCTTCCCTTTAGCAAAAGATCCATCTCCCTGTTTTCTATTATCTTTTATTTTTCTCTTTTTATGTAAGAAAAAATATTCAGTATTTAAACTCGTGTGTCTGATCTGTTTCACTTAACATTTTGATCTCGCCACTTTTGTTCAATAAGAACTCAAAACAGCCAGAGCAATCAGACAAGAGAATGAAATAAAAGGGACAAATATAGGAAAAGAAGAAGACAAATTATCATTATATGCAAGTGACATGATCTTCTACATAGACGTCTGAAAAAAAATTCCATCGAAAGATTCTTAGAATCAATAACCAAATTCAGCTATGTAGCAGGATGCAAAATCAACTCATGGGCCAGGGATTTAGCTCAGTGGTTCTGCCGCCTGCCTCACAAGTGCAAGGTCCCAAGTTTGATCCCCGGTACCCCCCCAAAAAAATCAACTCATAAAAATCAGTAACATTCCTTTATACCGATGATAAACTCACTGAGAAATTCAGGAAACTATACCTAGGAGGATATTCACAGTAGTATCAAGAAAAATTAAATACTTGGGAAAGTTATTTATCTTTTCTGCACATCACTTTCCTCTGCTGAAAAGTGAAGATTATAATATTGTCTACTGACTGTTATGGCAGTGAATGAATTAATACTTAGAAAGCTCGGGAAAAGTGCCAGGAATGTATTAAGCACCTTATGATTGGATGCTGTTTTTCTCTACTTTTAAACTTGCTGCTTCTTTTTGTGTTATAAAATATTTCAAGAGGAAGAAGTGAACACATGCCTTAGTATTCTATTCTAATATCTTACAGTTTCCATTTTTAATAAAATATCCTTGATGTTTCGTGTAGAAGATAACCTCAATTCTTTCATTCTCTTTGCCTTTGTGAAGAGATACTGTTAGGAGCATAAGTCATTTTCATACCTGAAGGCAGCCTATTATGGAGGAAAGATCGCAGATATTAAAATTAAAGATCTGAGTTCAGATCTTGGCTCTGTAATCTTCAACATTAGAACTCACACATTCCTCAGCTCGCCTAAACTTCAGTTTCCTTCTGTGTAAAATAGAGTGATTTGTACCCTTGAGACTTTTTAAATGATTAACTAAATGTCCATGGTCTAGCACATAGTGAACTCTCAAATGACTTTGTAGCACTAAATAATTTTTTAGTGGTAGGTATAGCTGTCGAGCAAGCATAGCTGTCATGTGAACGATGGTGCAGATTACTACTAGAAACTAGTAGCCACCGATTCCGTTATTTTTCCTGGCACAAAATGTTAGATTCATTTCTGATTATTATTGCTATTAAAAGATAGGTCAATTTTAAATTTCGCTTTTGCTAAGATAAGTAATCCAGCACTTGATTTTCTCTTTCCAGCCTTTACAGTTCACCTCTGAATCTTTTAGCAGGTCATTTTATTATTAAATCATAGATGCTAAATTGACTCTGAGCTCACTGAGAGTCCAGTTAATTCTATTTATGTGGGAGGATTATAATCATCAATTAATACTTTGCTAACTGAGTAACAGTACTGGCTTGATTGGGTACTGCATGGCCCCACTGTTCCTTTTTGGTATATTCATTCCTAGTTGGCTAGTTTTCAGCTGTCTTTTTTATAGTCTTCTGATTGCGTCTAAGTTGTTTAACTATACCATTCCATTTATGACTAGCAAACAGAAGAGGTGTTAAGTAGAAAACAGTTTACTTTATTCCCTTAGTGCTGTGATACACAGACTAGAGCTTTGCCAACACAGGGAAAATATGGTGTGAACAAATGGGTAGAGGCTTTATCACCGTGCCCACTCTGCATCTAGTAACAATAGTGTGTGCCAGGCTACTTTATCGCCAAATGAGGGTTTTGCCAAAAAGACACCACGTGGAAGTAGAAATAACACATTACAAGAGTTTTCAGAAGATGTTCTTGCTGCTATAGAAGTCGTCTCTTAGTCTATGTTTCTCTGTATTACATATTAAAAATTAGTACACTATTAAAATTCAAAGTCCAATGCTTTAAGCGTCCTTGGTCTTTTTTTATAGTAGAAAATTTACTGAGTGCTTATCTTTCACCCATCACATGACTAAGTTCATGGTTTCTGTATTTGCATATGCCTCCACTATACTCTAATGCGATCGTCTTTTAAAAATATCTTTTGGAAAACGTAAAATGTAAGCTGGTAAATCTCTTTGTTATGATTTGGATTAAATGTGCTGATTCCTCTTTTCTGTCTCTTGACTGTCTTAGAGCGTGCTGACTGGAGTTAAAATACAAATAGAGAACTGCTGTTTCGCTTTTTAAGCTTGACTGCCATTAAAAGCCAGACTCAGAGAACTAGCTTAGCCAGAGAATTTTAGGAAAAATCCTTTATAAATGCATGCCCACTTAGAAACTAAATTAACAAAACTTTCCTCATTGGCTTCTCAAGTTTTCTCTTGCATGCCCTGTAAGCCAGCAAAATCACTAGTAGAACAGTCAGAGTATTTGATATGAATTTAGAAGTAAAACTCACATGTCCTTATTCTTCTACATAGTGTCTCTTCTTGCAGTCAAAACAGAGCCTTTGAACAGCAGTGAAACCACAACCACGACTGGAGATGGAGCGCTTGACACTTTTACTGGGTCAGGTAAAGCCTTTAGCTCGTGTGTCCTTCCGTAGACATGTGGGTGCACGCTCATCTTCCTCCTGGGGAATAGCGGCGTAAACATCAAAGCAATTAGAACTCTCACCTTAATAAAATCGTCAATAAATTCACTTCTTTTGGAGACCAAATTGTTCTAAACTTATGTATCTTTAGAAATCGTGTTTGGAATGGTTGGGGCTAATTTTCAGTTGATGGTGAAACAATCCCATGGCTTTGTCAGTAAAGATAAGTGGAGCTGGCTTCCCTTGTTATTCCTTTGTGCCCTGTTTAATTAATTAATAATTAGGTCAGAATAGCCTACTCTGTTCCTTCAACCTGCCCATTTAAATGACATTAAAAATCACCTTCTGTCCATCATCCTAGATGTAAAACTATCCATTTGATTCTTTCTAAATAACCTTGTTTCCCCTTTGGGTTTAAAAACTCCTCCTGTGTAAGCAGCTGAGTGACAGGTTTGAAAGGTTAATGGGCTGCTGGAGAACACATGCTGGTTGCATTAGAACCCAGCTTCTGAGAGCAGTCTGTGCTTCACAGAGAACAACAGTGTGACTTTAAGCATCAATCCTTTTTAAGTATAAATACCTGGTAACTCCCAGATGGGTACAAAGAACATGAATTTAGTTGACTTAAAGATGTTTTGTTAAGTTATAGTATTTTGTTTGGCTTATTATCTGATAAGAGAATTTTTTAACTTGAGAAGTAATGTGTACTCTCAGAAAGATGAACATTAAACCAGTAAACCTAGAAAAGTATTTATGGCAATTTAAACCTTGATTCTGTTAGTCTGCTTTAATATACTGTACACTTGTCCCTGTTCTCATGTGCAAGGATTTTAGGTTATGCTTTATGTAAAAAGAATTGAACTATGTCTTTGAGGTTACTGTCATTATATCATTTTCTTTATATTTATGGATCCAGATGATCCAGCTTTATTTGTTTACACCAGTTGAAAGCAGTTGTTACATATTCACATACTGTTAATACTCCAAATAGAAATAAGTAATAATACATAAACCTCATATAATGACTTTTGTGGGCTAAGCCACATCCTCCCTAGCAGTTCACATGCCTCCTGGCAGATACATGTAAACCAGCTTACTTTGTTATTCTGTATTGCTCATGTACCATAACTCTTGTAAATTTTCTTCAAAGTAAAAGTATATGAATGACTTTTTATGGAAAAGAATGGAATGGTGAAGTAATTACTGTCATATGTCAAGAGTACACAAGCCTATTAAAAGCTGCGTGACAAAACTAGTGTTAGCTCCAGGAAGAATTTCAGAGCTAACGGATTCATTTTACAAACAAGAATACCCAGGTATACAGAAAAGTCCAAGGGGGTCATGGGCCCAGAGTCAGGGCCTCATAGCCAGTCAGCGGTAGAAGTGGTTCTAGAACATTGTGGGTAATCAGTTCTGGGCCCTTTCTCTAATACTCTGGGAAAATATAAAGAAATGGGTGTAAATAGTTATCTTATTTGAAACCCCTCATTATATCTTTATAGATATTTTCCCAGTTTTCTTTTAAGAACTTTCTAGGGCCTTGTAGTCCAGAAAAGTAGCCACTTGCCATATATGGCTAGTAGATTTAAGTTAAATAATATATGATAAAGCAGAGCATTTTATTTCTGGTCAGACTAACCACACTTCAAGTGTTTAATTGCTGCCTGAAGTTAGTGGCTACTGCACTGGGCAACTCAGTTATAGAACATGCCAGTGTCAGGGAAAGTCATGTTCCACTGCAGTGATGTAGGGCTGAGATTCTTAACAGCAGCATCATTAAAATTTTGGACTAATTCTTCATTGTGAGGGAGCTGTATTCTTGCAGTCTGCATTGCAAGATGTTCGACAGCATCCCTGCTTCTACCACAAGTGCTCTTACCACCTCTATTTGCGACACCCCAAAATGTTGCCAGATATTTTAAATATCTCCTGGTGAACGAAATTCTCCCATTTCCCATCCCATTGAGAATCACTGATCTAAAGTATCATTGTAATAAGAGATAATAAGAATAAAACCTTAAAATTGCTTAACACCATCCTCTGGGAAACGGATAATATACATTTAATTTTTAAAATTATTTTTGAGGATATTTTGAAGATTATCACTTCTGTCTCCTTTTTTGCAGAACTTGTAGAATTTAATGAGTTGAGTAGTTTGGGTAATGCCTGTCTATAATTAATTAAATGACAGTGGGGAATACAATAAAGGTCTTCCACATTTGTACATGATATCCTACACATTGTTTTGAAGATGAATTTGCCTTTGTAGGAATGAAGTCTTTATTCTGGTCAACATAATTACAACTTATATTTAATTCATTTTTTCCTGGTTTTTAGTTATCTGCAAGTTTATGAGTTAGAATAAAATATATACATTTTAGTGACAAAGCATAAACTCTCTAATTTTTTTCATGTGACTTAGTTTTCTGAGACAAAGGTTTTGGCTTTCATTTAGAAAATGAACAAATAGGTATTAATATGAAATTTCAAAAGTTAAGTGATCCTTTATAGTGTCATGGGTATTTTATTGTAATGGTGTCTAGATTGTTCCTTAAAGGGAAAAAGCATCCAACATATTCAGCATTGTGCGCATGTATATGGGATTTTTCTGAAATACAGGATCTTGCTCTTTGTTTTATTTAATAAAATCTGCTAGAGTGGATGTTGCTTTTTGTTCAATGTCATTTTGGAAAAGCCTATTTTTCAATCTTGAGAAAAACCAATTAGTATGTATAGCCCAAGTCTTAAAATAGTCTACTATTTTAAGTTTACCAAAATGAAGTTTCATTACAAAAAATACAAAGCAATCTTGAATTAAGCCTCATTTAACTGTATATCTACTAACCAAAATACTCACTGTTGTAAATTACTAAGCTCAACTGCATTTCCTGTGGAATAACACTATTATTATAAAATGTATATTTAGTGTCCATGGGGTATAGTACAGAGTTTGTTCTCATTAAAGTTATTTGAAAGTTTTAATATTCTTTCAAGTTTTTAGGAAATTAATGGTTTATTGGTCAGTTTGTTTCCAACTCCATATAGAAAAATCACTTAAATTTTGGTTCCCAAAACTGTTCAGAATACAACACTTCTGGTTATATTTGATAATTCTCAAAATTGACTGAGAATATTCATGAAAATGTGATGACTGTACTATTGCTATGAAAACTGAAATACGCTTTTCATAGGCTGCCCTTACAGGCAAAATAGCATTTTAAACATATTAGACTCTGCATGTTTATGATGCAGTAGATCACAAAGGTACTTGACAGTATTTGGATATAGAAATATATCATATTTCAAAAACTAGTTAGCAACCTAAACCTATTTGTCACTTGTACAATTTTAAAAGTTTAGCTCCAAAATTATTATGAACAACTTAGAAAAGGGCATAGTACTTTGAAGTTTAACTATGATTGATTAGACTAAACTAATTCCAGCACTGCATTGTGTACTACTTTAATCTTTTTGAAAAGGGAATGAACAGCAGATGGCCTAATAAAGACACTCTGTGTGCTTGCCCAGTATGGATCGGCTCTAAGGGGACTGGCTCAACACTTGAGTCCATATATTTCATCTGTCTTAGTCAAGGCAGATGGTTAAATGAAAGAAACTTCGAAACTTTTGGATATATTCCAGTATGAGGTGCATATTTGGAAAAAATGTCAATACAATATGACTTTGACTTTTATGTTCTTTTCAGAAAATTATTATCTGATAGTTCAAAATATATTTGTAAATATGATTACTACTGCCTTTTGTGATAATGTGTAAAATAAAATATTGCAGTATCACTCATTCTTTTCATGTATCTGACAATTATTACTATACTAGGATATTGCATACTACATTTTTAACCAAATCTGATTGGCAAGATGAAAGGGAATAGAAAACAATTCCATGTTTTGAATTAAGAAATAAAATTCTCAAAAAATTTTATTTTAATTAGAATAAACATGGATACAATATATTGCCACAATATTTGGAACTAAATCTAAAATTTTTGAATTTAAAAATTTACTTTTATATCATGAAAGTTGAATTACTTTATGATCAAAGATATTTATTCATAACGTGTCAATACATAAGAGCTTGCTGGTGATTTCAGAAAATGAAAGAATGATAGAATGTTTTGGGAGAGAAATGTTCACTTCATGCTCCTAGAACAAAAGTATAAGCAGTTGAATTTGGAAAAAAGTTTTTAGAGAGCTGTTTCTTTCTAGAATATGAATTTTAGAAAATGCATTGATTTAATTTTTTTAAAAATGAATAATCTTTTAGAAAGATGTATTTAGTGTGGCACTTCCTTTAAATTGGTCACATACACTCTAGTGAAATGTGTTTATGAAGCAACTTTGTGTGCACTGGTTTTTGTGTCTTACAGTAATAACAAGTAGTGGCTACAGCCCCCGATCAGCACATCAGTATTCCCCACAGCTGTATCCTTCCAAGTAAGTGGTAAATAGATTCAGTTTTGTTAGAACAGTTTTCTGGAATTACATTTATTAACCTGTATTCACAACTTTAAATTGGAAAGCATTTTTGCATACAAATATATCTTAGTTCAATACATAGATGGACAAATCAGACCTCGTAGTAAATATCTTATATAAAATAGAAATAATGACTTTTTATGGATAATCTCTTTTATTCTGAATGTTTATGTACTCTGAGGAAAACATCAGGTTCACACCAAAATATATTGTTGTTAATGAAAATTCACAAATGCTTACTAGTTTAAAGAAAACATAAAGAGATCATGTTTTATCCAATTCAACACTTCATAATTTATTCCATCACTGAAATATTTTTATTGGATTCCAAGTTATAATAGAAACACTTTTTTGAAGAATATGCTTTATTATTTTTGTAACTAATGTAGTCAATGCATTTAAAATGTGGTAGATATTTCAAATTGAACTATATTGACTGTGTATCGGAATTTGTTTGGGATCAGCCAGATGTGGCAAGATTTTAGCTTCTTGATACATACACACTGAAATATAATATGACTTTCTGCACCATAGAGCATGTCCTTAAGTATAGTCTAGGGATTGGATATTCCTTAGGACCATTATATGAAACATGAAATGATAATAAAGGCCATGACACTCCATTTCTTCTCAGGAAGAATTTTTTCTTTTTGAGATTTCAAATTTTTGATAGTGAATTCTTGGAAGACCTTTTAGATAGACTTGCAATCATTGTATTCCACCAGCCATTCATGATGAGTGTAAATATGCTTCCCAGCACATTTCTGTAATTGACTGTCATGTGCGCAACTTTGTTTAGCTAGATATTAATTGGATTGCCAGTTCAGATGTAAACAAGAATTATAGAGCTGGAAGTGACTTAAGATACCATCTAAACCAAATTTCTTGTTTTATAGATGAGATATAGTCTTAGAAAGTTTAAATTATTTGTCCAAGGTTTGTAGCAGAGCCGGGGCTCTTGATGTTCAAACTTTTTCTTATATCGTTAACATTTTGTTGTGGCTAAAGAGGAAGATTATTTCCGGGATATTGTAGGGTTTCACTGAATCTAAGCTGTCTGAATTAATATGCAGTCTTTGTTGCCACAGTAATGCTATTTTTCTGATATTTAGGCCCTATCCACACATTCTTTCTACACCAGCAGCTCAAACAATGTCTGCCTATGCGGGCCAGACTCAGTATTCAGGAATGCAGCAGCCAGCGGTCTACACAGCCTACTCACAGACAGGACAGCCCTACAGCCTGCCCACTTACGGTATTTCACATCTCTGTCTTCTTCTTTGGTTATAAGCATCTAATCCTGACGACTAGTAGCTGTATATTCTAGTGTAAGTTAGTGCTCAACAGGAGATCATTTTACTAATTAAGTGGTTTGCACATGCACTTTCAAAACAGATCTGGGTGTGATGTTGCCAGCCATCAAGACCGAGGGTGGCCTTTCCCAAACTCAGTCACCATTGCAGAGTGGCTGCCTCAGTTACAGTCCAGGGTTTTCTACCCCACAGCCGGGCCAGACGCCTTACTCTTACCAAATGCCAGGTAAGTGGCCACCAGTGAAATCTCTTATGTTAGAATGAGTTCTTTGAATGGGACTCCATGGCTGCAGCCTAAGAAGTAGCAGATCCTAAAGACACTTTTAAATTTTACCACTGCTTACACAGTTTCTTAACAAAGTACCAAGAACTAGGCAGAAACATGAAAATAGTTGAATATACGTCGAGAAACATGACTCATACTAAATGTGAACGCTTAAGCTTAAGCTCCATAACAGCAGGAAACCAAGTCCAGGCAGACCTTCAAGCCAGACACTAGGTCAGTCGTTCATACATTTGATGTCTGCCTGAATGATTCAAAAGATTCAGAGCAGAAACCAGTATTTTCTTCTGAATATCCCATAAGAAGGTAATGCTATTTTGATTGTAATGTAATGCTATTACATGTAAAAGTGAGTTAGCACTTTTCTTCTAATTATCATTGGTTGAGGGCTTTGTTTATCCCTAAAATAACTCTTACCTACTGATACTACATTTCTCAGTAGGATTATTTATGTTTTGTCACACCTCCATATACAATCATTTGAAAATTTTTCTCATTTTTGACTCCTGTTAAAAATTGTTTGATCTTTATGTAATATTAGCAGAAAGAATTTCAGTGACATAGTGAAAACATTAAAAACTAGTTTTTATTTGTCCTTTTTGTCTAAGTTATTAGTTATGTATCTGGGGCTATATTAACATATTTGAACTAATTTATATTGACATTTTAGTCACTTGACTAAAATTAAATATAAGACATTTATGGCTCATTTTACCTAGAAGAAGTGGAAATATATTTCCATACATACTATTAGGTGAATGTCTTTATGAGTTGTGATAAAAAAAATACAGTGAATGCTGCTGCCAAATGTTATCCAACAAGAGGGCAGGCTCATAAAAACATTACAGTGTGTGTCCTCCTTAGTCGTATTCACCAGACCAGGTGCTGTGCAACTTCTGGCTCTTCTCCAAAGTCAAAGTGACCAGGAAAGGTAAATATTTGATTCAGGACATCAAGGCAGACACACAAAGCCATTAAAGATATTTAGGAAAGAGGACTTCAGAACTCCTTCAGAAAGTGGCAAGAATGATGGAATAAATGTATTCAAAGCCAGGGGAGTATTTTGAGGAGGATTAGAAGCAATGTGTCTTTTAAAATAATACATTTTTAAAAGCTAAATGTTAACTGTAGTATCTGATCACATTTTGTGTAACCACCGTGAGCCACAGAGCCACAATTAGCAGTATGACAGCAAGCATAAAAACATTTCATTTGTCCCCAAATATTATCTTATTGTCTATCTTGGGCCAAATGATTGCACTGATTATGTACTATATTGGTAGTCATGACGTGCTGATAAAACATAATTAGTGACCTCCTCATGTTTCATTTTACTCCTGTAAAAACACTACCAATAAGGACATACTTAAGGAGAAAAATTTATAATCATAATTTATCTTCATTTGTTTTTCCCAGTTTTGAAAAATGATTAAATTTTAGACTTTGTGGTTTTATAAGAACCTTAAATCTTAGACTCCTGTAAACAATTCTTCCTCAATTCTGAATCTGAATTCACATCGCTTGTTCCAAGGAAACAATGTAAAACAATGAAATAGTAGGAAGCTGCCAGCATCAATTCTAAATGGGATCTATGTGTTTATTTCCTAGTGACTCCATACAAATGTTTATTTTATTTGTTTTCTTATGCAAATGTGGTGGGTATGATTTGAAAGGTCTAGTTGTTTTCCCGGAAAAGTCTCAGCCTGTATAGTATTTTATTCTTTGGGTTCCCCTATACTTCCAGACCTCCGCTCTTGACTACTAGCTTCAGTCCTTGGGAGAACTGTCCCTGTTTGCTCCTGGTTAGCCCAGCACTCTCAACCAGGAAATGTCTTACCATCAGTCACAGGAAGTGCCAGAGCCATGCACACTTACTTTATCAATCTCTCAACTTCACAATTACTGGCTTCAAAACAAAACTCAAGATATGTTTTCCTTACTGAATTATGCAAAATGAAATATTTGTATTATTTTACCAAAAAAGAACTGGTTTGGGATGTGTGGAAATTTTATTTATTATTTTCCAATTTATACGTAAGTACTCACTTATTGGGTATCCTGAGATATTTTGATGCAGATACACGTTGTATAACGTTGAAACATGGCGAACACAAGGGGTCATCAAAAAATGTCATCAGTGAATGCTTCACTTTTTAAATTCACTACAGAAAAAGACACATTGTCAAAAGCAGTGGGATAAGAGTGTTTTTAGTATTCTGAGAGTAACTTATGGCAATGTGTCTTTTACTGCAATTTTTAATTTAAATATTCACTGCACTTTTTATCATCCTAGTCCAGCTCTTCAAGTATCATTTGTGATAAAAACATTCCAAATCCTTCCAGGTTTTAAAAAAATACACAATACCTCACTATTTGTAGTCACCCTACTGTGCGGTATCACACTGGAACTCCTTTCTTCTGTCTGTAACTTAGTACCTGTTGAGCAACCTTTTCCTATCCTCCTGTACCCCTGCTCACCCCGGCCTGTGATAGCCACTATTCTCCTCTCATCCTCTAAGCCATCAACTTTATTAGATTCTTTAAATGACTGAGACCATGTGGTACTTGTCCTGCTGGGCCTGACTCATTTCACTTAAAATAAAATAATATGCTCCGGTTTCTAACCATGTTGTTGAAAATGACAGAGCTCCATCCTTTCCTATGATTGAATTATATGAAACTTTTAAAAATGCAATTTGTTCTTTACCTCCAGGTTCTAGTTTTGCACCATCATCTACTATTTATGCAAATAACTCAGTTTCGAATTCAACAAATTTCAGTGGTTCACAGCAGGTATAGTAGCTTTTTATATTTATGCTTCTTGTATCTATTGGAGATTTTTGAAGACTATTTTCAAGTTGCCATGTGCATTCTGAAAAACAGTGTATATTCTACAAAACTTATGTTTCTTTATTGAAAATTAAGTTAGCATTTCAAGATAGTCCAAAATAACCTGTCAAGAATTCTTAGGATCTGTGTTAATCTCTTTTCAATTTCTTTAGTGTTAAAAGTTTGCCCGTTAAACATTTAACTTGCAGTCTTGTACAGTATAATTATAAAATAGATTGCATACTTTACTGTTACGTTAAACTTTCCTAAATGCAGTTTTGTTACTACTGATAACACACAGTTATTATTATGAATATTAACTGACTGAAGAATAAGCAATTATAGGATTTTACTATAGACTACAAGACATTTTCAGTTCAAAAAGATACCATTGGTTAGCAGAACTACTCTTAGCTTTCTAATATTCTTATTTTTTTCAATTCTAGGGTTTTAATGCTACTGTTTTATTTTTTAGTTCTATGATGTCTTAATGAGTGTTTGGTTTCTACTTTCCTAATACCTGTGCTTTTTGCTTTACACGGTGAGCTTGCCTTTAGAAGGTCTTGGTCCTCCCCTATTGTATTTATTGCTGTTTTCATGGGTGTTCAAATCCAGCCTGTCAGTAGTATGTGTGGAGCAAGCGTGAATGTTCCTGAATGAGGCACCAGGCACAGAGATGAATTTGTGGCCTGTGTTGACATCCTATCCTGATTTTCAATCATGTTCGGTATAGTTGAGATTGAAAGAAGGCTGATTTCTGGACAGGCAGGGCACTACTTTATATTTCTAATGTTTAAGTTTTATTTAATTTTTATTTGTATGTATTGGCAGTGCATAATGATAACTTTCCTTGTGAGGAGATGGTACATGTACATAACACACCTCAATTCTTTTTCCATCCCCTTTCCATTCCCTTCCCTCCCATCTCCCTTCATCTCTTGGCCCCTTCCCCTTCTCCTATCTCCCTGTTTCCTATTATCTATCCTTCATTTTTCTCTTTATTTGTAAGTCTTTGGACTTCTCATACAAAAGAAACCATGCGTGCAGTATTTAAACTTGTATGTTTGATTTATTTCACTTAACAATTACTTTAATGTCATTGCTGTTCTTTTAGATATTTTAAAATATCTGTACAAGTGCTTGCATGTCCTGTAATATACTAAAAGAATTCTACTAATTTTGTTCTCCTAGTTTTATTAACATAATCAAAGGCCAAGAGGAAATTTTGCTTATTAACATAGTGTGGAATTAAAATATTCTGATGGAATTAAACTGTGAAATTTGGAGGTAGGAAAATAATGCCTTGAATCAGTAAACATCAGAACCACTATATATATTTTATTTTAAAAAATTAGAATCTGGTAGTTTAAGTCCACTCATTTATTTATTGACACCACATATATTTATTAAGCCCTTGCTATACATTAAATTTGTGAACTAGGCATTGAAGATTCAGAAATAGTCTTTATTTCCTGCTTTTTCAAGGGACATAGTCTTCCTTAAAAAAAGAGGGTAGAATATACTGAATGTAGTAGTAGAACTATACTCTAGGCAGAAGGTAGTGTGAGGAAATACTACTCTATTTTATTTGAGAAGATCAAATAAAGATTCAGGAAGGACAAGAAAATATATTTTAAAAACCGAAATCATGGATGTGATCCAGTTCTATCTGAAGATTTAATAGACTGGGTCTGGTATAAAATGCAATTTATGCTTGTATCAGGGATCGAACTCAGAACCTTGCACTTGCGAGGCAGGTGGTGGAACCACTGAGCTAAATCCCCAGCCCTGTAATTTACACTTTTGATGATAGTCTGAGTGGCAGTTTATCCTTTTAGTAAGCCCTGAGTATGTGTTAAGAATTAGGAACTCCTCTGCACACAAGGACACGAGGGTGGTGTCAGGTCTGTAGCAGACTTCGTGGAACTTAGGGCCTACAAAGAGAAGCAGACAGACAACGAACAGACGTGAAGGGAGAGAGCAAGATCCTGCTGAAAATATTACTAGATATCTAATTCTGAGCAGGGGAAGTTCTGTAGAAGCCTTCTTTAGGGGAACGATATTTAAGCAAAGACTTCTCAGAGTTGGGTGAAGAATGAGAACAAGAGTTTTGAGGCAAAAGAAGCAGCAAGTTCCTGAAGTGTGGAATTTCACTCAAGGAAAGCTGGAGTTCAGTCAGTGCGCAGGGTGGTGGGAGACACAGGTGGAGAGGTAGGCGGGGCCTACTCACGTGAGGACCCCTGGGTCACAGGAAGGCCTTGGATACTGTTCCAAGCCCAGTGGGATGGTACTGAAGGGTTCTGGGCAGGAGAATAGCGTCATAAAATTGGCATTTCGTAAAGATTGTTCGGGCTTCAGCATCTTTGGGAAAAGCTAATGGCAACAAGGAGATAAATTACAAAATGATTATGTTCCCTGCAACAGGAAGTAAAGGTAGTAGCTTAGCCAGGAATGACAGGAGTAGAAAGGAAGAGAAGGGGCAGTTTTGGAGGTGTGTTTCCAAGCAGTGACTAGGGATCCTTTCCAGTGTGTAATTCTCTTTCCCTCTGAGGGCATTAGCAGGCTGGCCCAGAGCTTCGAGCTTCAGCACACAAATACTGCAGTGCGACGCCAGGTTGCAGTTCCAGCTCAGAAAATTACTAGTTGGGTGACAAGCTAAGGGGTCAGCTAAGTGATAGCTTAATGTAAATCGCTTAATCATTCTGAGCTTCAGTCTTTTTCAGTGTAAAATGGGAAGATTGTGATGATTAAATGAGCAAGTCCATTTGAGCCATTAGAACAGTGCCTTGACACAGAGTCATACGTGTGTTTGCTACCGCTGTTGACTTTGAGAATAATGTTTGCTAGAAACTGTTCAAATATTGATGAGATTTTACCCTTGGCTCACAGTTAGTGGTAGGAAGCCTTAGAACCTGAAATTAACAGACTTAATAGGGTTCTAGTTTTCTGCCCTATTACATAATCTTTTCTGATAACGTACATATTTACATATTCAGAGGATTTCCATTTTTGAAATCACATCAAACATGGATCTTGTTCCCCTCTGACCTTGTCACAACAGGCGATCTTAATCCTGACCAAAGATTTGTCATCATTGATAACATTTTTGAGCCAAAACATGGCAGATATATTAAACACCATTTATCATAGCAAATCCTTACTCATCATCATAATACGTAAAATATTTTGAGGGCTCATTCTTATCATTTTAAAGCTCTTAAAAATGTTTTTTAATGAAAAGCAGGTCAGAGGAGTTGATCCAATGATTTCATTTTTGTCTGTAACAAAGGAGAAAACTAAATATTTGAACACTTCCTGGAAGACTTTAGATCAAGGCTACAGGTAGCACATAGTTGTGAAAGATTGGATTTTTTAAAAAGTCCCTTAATCATCTGCATTTATTTACTTTATATCTCCTGCCAGTAAAATGAAATTATCATGTATAGTCTAGAAGGAAAACAAAAAGTTTGAAAAATGCACACAGCTTTGTGTAGAAGCTGAGAGGAACAGCCATAACTCCTTGCTGCTGGCTTAGGAGATAGATAAAAATTGATTTTGCAAAAATGAGCCAATGCTCTGTCCGAACATTTTCCCCTCTTGCAACGGATGAATCTCAATAATGTAAGCCCTTGGATAAGTAACTGTGAAGGTAGGGGATGAAATGCACGCTACCTTTAGGCAGCTTAAAATCTGTGTACTGCACCTGGTTTGCAAAGGCAATGGGAAAGTTCATTGCTTTGTGTACCGCAAAATAGTCTCCACTCCCTAGGAGCAAGCGCCTCAAAGCTGACAACTCTGAAACAAATAGAGCTGAATAATAATCTTTCATTTACCATAGAGATTGTTTTTAGCATACCAGAGGATAATTTCTTTTTCAAACACACACATCTCAATTATTGTTTCAGGATTATCCATCCTACACAGCCTTTGGCCAAAACCAGTATGCACAGTATTACTCAGCATCAACGTACGGAGCGTATATGACATCAAATAACACCGCCGACTGCACGTCATCATCAGCTTCCACTTATCAGTTGCAGGAATCTCTGCCCGGGCTGACTAGCCAACCAGGTACAGATCTGCACCCAGATGAAATACTTTTAAATGTTTTATGGGACTGAGTCACAAAGAGAAAGTATACGCTTCAGAAACATGCCTGAAAAGTCCAGATAATTGTGCTTGTGTTTAATCTGCATTAATCTCTCAGCATAAAATGAGGCTCTTCTGGCTTTTAGATGAAAATTTCTTTTAGATGTGGGATAGATAAGGGACTTGAATCTCAAAACAACTATGTAGGTAGGGATGTAGGTGAATAGAGCTTTTGCCAGACCCAATCTTTATTTTCTGAAATACTCAGCAACACAGTAAAACGTGTAATTTTATCTTCTTTGACCATAACTAGTAATATTTCCTTATGTCTGAGACACTGTGTAGCTCCTTCATCCCTGAGTCATCAGTGGATCTAGTCAGTCAACATCCCTGCAGTCCAAAGATTTATAGGATCAGTAGTAGGGAGCTTAACACCTTTGTCTGATCAGTGCATATTTAAAATTCCTGGTAGTTTCCTTCATCTGAAGCTTGCTTTATTCTTAGAAGAATTGTGTTTGCTGTACATATTCAGCATGGCTGCAATGTTTAAAAGCAAGTTTAAGAGAGATTCACCCCAATCTCAGTCAAAATCCAAATCAAACTTTTCGGAGAAATTGCAAAGAAGAGTTTACAATTATAAGCAAAGATAAAGGAACTAGAATAGTTAAAACAGTTTTGGAAAGAAAGAAGAGTTTGAAAACACATATTCTGAATTCATGATATAAAAAATTATGGTAATCAAGAGAGTGCAGTATTAGCAAAAGTGTACATACGTAGAGCAGTGAAATAGAATCGAGAGTCGGGAAATTGACTCAGACACTGGAAAACTCATTTTTGACCAAAGTGCCCAGAAAATTGGAGAATTAATAATTTTTTTCAACAAAAGGTGCTGGAAAATCTGAGTTATCCACACATAAAAGAATGTAACTTATTACTTATATACTAAAATTAACTAAAAATAAATCATAAGCCTGATATAAAAGCTAAATCTCAAAAATTCCTAGAAGAAAAATATGGAGGAAATCTTTGTGACTCTTAGCAAGATAAAGATTTTGTAAATTTGATGCTGAAAAAAGAAGAGAAACATGAAAAGAGAAAAATAACTCAGATTTCCTAAAATTATGAACTTTTCTTTGAAAGATATTGCTACAAGAATAAGACAAGTCACAGCTTGAGAGAAGTTATTGTAACATTCATATCTGATACAAGACTTACAGCCAGAAAATACATTCTCAAAAATCAATAAGAAAAATGAGAGTAAAATTTTTTGTAAATATTATAGATATGTTTGGGTGTGTTTTTCTGCCCTCAGTTATTTACAAGATTCAAAATCGTCTATGCTTTTGATCCCGCTTTGGAAGGGAAAGACTGTAAGGAAACATGTTCACAATACTGTAAATACTTTCTAATGCACAAATGGGAAAGATGAGTGCCTACTAGGTCCCCGCACTGTGCTAGACACTGATATTTCATCCATGAATGAACTCTCTGCGTACCTTGACTTCCTTTAACAAACAAGGTAAAGATCAAGCAAATACATATAATGGTGGTGAGGCCTGAGAATGGGAAAATGCTAGGTAATATGGCGAATATTAACAAGTAAACTAATTCAAATATACAGGGGTGACAATAAAAGCAATTTTTAAGCAATAGACAAGATATGCATATATCATGAATTGCTGAAGTGGTAACATCTGTTATTTTTGTTTCCCTGTGCAAAACACAGTAGTACTCCTTTATCTGTATTTCCCTTTTCCCAGAGCCAATGAGCCATGGTCAACTTGGTCCCCCCAAAATTAAGTGGAAAATTAAAAATAAATCATAAAATTTTAATAATTTTTATTACAGGCCATTGTTTGATTTGTTCTGTTTTATTATTAGCTATTGTTATCTCTCACCCACCTAACTCATAATAAGACTTTATCATAGGTATATACATGTAGGAAAAATCATAGTATATGTGAGGTTCAGTAGTATGTATGGTTTTAGGCATCTGTAGAATATCTTAGAATATATCCCCACAGTTAAGGGGAGATCATTGTATCGTCCTTAACTAAGGACCCAAGAAAAAATAGTATAGAAGTGATTTTAAAGGCTGATCCAAAAATGTAGTGTGTGTTTAAATTATAAAATATTACAGTAAAAGACACATTACCACTAATCCTCCTCGGTATACTTCCCTCATTTTGAGCACACCTATCCCATTATCCATTTTTCTTGCCACTTTGTGAGGCATTTCTGGAAGTCCTCTTTCACGAGTGTCTTTACAAGGTGTGATCAAAACTACAGTGAATGCTGCTGCCAAGTACCATCCAGTGAAAAGGGAGGCTCATAAAAATATTCAGTGTGAGGGGCCGGGGATTTAGCTCAGTGGTTTCGGCGCCTGCTGTGCAAGCGCAAGGACCTGAGTTCGATCCCCGATACAAAAAAAAAAAAAATTCAGTGTGTGCTCATTCACCCTGCTCATCAAATCTTGCACCATGCAACTTCTGACTCTTTCCCAAAGTCAAAATGACTGTGAAGGGTAAAAGTTTCAAATCATTTAGCACATCTACTCAGCCATGATAGCATAACTAAAGACACTCAATGAAAGAGGACTCCCAGAACTTCTTCCGGAAGTGGCAAGAATAAGGGAATAAATGTGCTCAAATTGAGAGGAAGTATTTTAATTTTTAAAAATTAAAATATTCTCAAGTTTTAGTCAGATTTTGTAGTTTGTCTTTGGTGTCCCTGTATTTCTGTTTCTTTACTATTATCTTCTTCCTGTGAGCACAGAGTCCGCTTTGAATCCTGATCCTATTTCCACTAAGGCTTCCTGTTTAAACTCTTCTCTGAGCCTCAACCTCCCTGAGCATTTGCACCCCATGATGGCCCAAGCCCCAGCTCAGCCCGTGAAACACTTAGGCTACAAAATTTAGGAAGGCACTCATTTTCAGGACTGTTAAATTTTCTCCCCAACACGTCTCCCTCATTTGTTCAGTCTTAATCACGTGTTCCAAAGCTGCTCCAGTGCTCTTTGAGACAACACTTGCATTTCATCAAGGATCTGGCCTTAATTTAAAGACTGAGTGCCTTGAGAATCCTTGCTTAACAAGAGATCCTTTATGTACAGAGATACTTGTCGTACTTGTAGCATTCAGTGAAAGGTTTCTCTAAATGACGAATACACGGGGAAAACAGGGTAGGGTGACTGTTGAGAAATAAAACCACAGAAGGGTTTGTCATCACAGTATCAGAGGCTGAACAGCATTCAGGACCAAGAGGTTGTTTTTCAAGTTCCTAGATGACAGTTCCGCTGTATGGAAACCATTTGTGCACTTAGATACGTGGTATGTGCTACATAGAGCTTTAGTCCAAGATTGATTTGCTTTCCTTTCATACAATCACAAGAGTTACACTGCAGCAGAGACACACGTGGTGAATTCCCATAACTAAAGAAGACTCAAAATAGCTATTTTATTCATGTGAAAAATACTAAATGCAGCAGACAGGTAGATCAACTGAGCAGGGGACTTTGAAAGTGACACGTTCACATGTGGTATCCTCATGTGCACTATCAGAATGCTGTGCTTTCTTCAGGCTTCCACTGGTTGATAATTCCAACAAATATGGTTTGACATAATTTTCAGATTTCATCAGACTTTCTGTTGAATTTAAAGATTTTTAACTGTATTATTAACTATTTGTAACTATATTATTCTCTCCACCAAATTCATAACAACCCATATGTCTGGATTTTTGAGGAATTCTGTGACCTCAGACCTTTCTTCAAGGTAGTTCAGAGCTGGCATGCACGCAAAAAGCAAACAAGTTTATAACTGTGATTTTTTTTTAATTCATAGTGAAATCTGATGGATTTAGTTCAAGGGCAGGAAAAGAATTTCCCATTAACTGATTCTACATTTTGGACTTACTGTGGAGACCTAACAATTAAGGTCCACAGTTCTTCCTAGAACATTCACTGTTAACTTCCACTTTTGAAATAGAAACTTACCTTATTTCAATAAGAGACAGCTGGTTGTTCTGATTTAGAGATAGATAAACCTAATGAAATAAAGTTGGATCTAAATGTCCAAAACTTATAAGAGGCAGTTATTCATTACTGTACTGATTAAAGGATAATTATTCAATCATGTAGAAAAAGCCTAGGGCAGTTGGTAATGACTGATGTATTTGCAAATAGCATTCAGTTATTTATTTTACCTTATTAGGTAGTTTGACAATGGATTTAAAGAAGTACTACCGTGCTGATTAAGAACAGACATTTTAGTTTATTATCATTAGGGAGATTTTTCTTTGCCTTGAACTTAAAGTTTATCAAAGATAAATTATATTTTTGATTTGTATTCATAAAGCTTGAGAATGGATTAGCACATGAAGACGAAAGATATTCTTACACTTCATCCTTTCTCATATTTTAAATATATTTGAACTTAAGTTTGGTTAGTAATTTGTAGCAATATTATCCTTTACCTTGAGACCTTGATGAACATTACAGAACATTAGCTAATTGAATTTAACAAGTGCTCCAGAGAATTTAAGGGTCTACTAAAATCACTTCCCTTTCTGCAATGAAGCCAGCATCTTACATAGACAACAGTGGCCTTTAGCAAAGTGCTAAATCATCTCACTGAAACTCTCAGGAAGATGAAGACGCAAGGGACAAACCACACAGAACTTTGCCATTACATTTTCCCTACCTGCAGGGTTACTCTGTCCTCCTGCAATTACCTGAGTGAAATTTGGCAGGGACACTAGAATTAACACCTTTCTCTTTAAAAATAAATAGTGTCAACGAATGTTTAATGACCAGTTAAGCTCAAGTTCCTCATTTCACCCCTCTTCAGGAGAAAGGATAACATCTTTAGAAGGTACAGAGGTGTACACAAATTGCACCCGGAGGACGGCTGGAGAAACCCAGATACACCTTTGCCTCCACAGAAGCGCTCTTTTACTTTCTTTTGAAGTTCTTTCAGTGAATTTCTCGGTCCCCTCTCTCACACAAATGTGTAGTCTGTGTGATGCTTTTTAAATTTTTCTAGTTGACAAAATTATGTATCTATTAACCTTGTATAGCATACTGCTTTGAAATGTACCTATATAGTGTAATGACCGAATTGACTTAAAAATGTGCATTACTTCCCATATGCAATTTCTGTGATTAGAACACATAAAATCTACTCTCAATAATTTTCAAAAACTACAATACATGATTATAATATAGTCATCATATTCTACAGTAGATCCATCCTACCTGAAATTTTGTATTGTAACTGAAATTTTGTATCCTTTAACCTGTCCTCAGTCCCCCTTCCCAGCCCTACAGACGCTAGGAACCGTCATTCCACTTTATTTCTGTGAAGTCAAGCGTTTTATACTTCATGTGTGAGTGACATCATGCAATTTTGTCTTTCTGTGCCTGCCATATTTCATTCATCATAACGATCTCTAGTTCCATCTATGATGCTCTAGATGACAAGATTTTTTTTTCTTATTTTTAGGTTGAATAGTATTCCATTGTGTATATACACCATTATTTTCTCTACCTGTTCATCTTATTGGATACTTATGTTGGCTATTATGAATAATGCTACAATAAACATTGGAGTTCAGATATCTTTTTGACATGCTGATTTCATTTCTTTTAGTTATATATTCAGTAGTGGGATTACAAGACCTTAATGTTACTTTTAATTTTCTGAGGAGCTACTGAACTGTTTTTCATAATGGCTATACTAATTTATATTGCCACCAAGGATGTGCAAGAGTTCCCTTATCTTCTCTCCTCATTCTAACACTTGTTATTTTTGTCTTTTTAGTAATACTCTTTCTAACAAATATAAGGTGGTAACTCATTGTGGCTTAATTTCCTACATGATTTGAATATTAACACTGTATCAGATGTATGGCTTGCCAATATTTTCTCCCATTCTGGTTCTCTTGATCAGGAGAAATAGTTGTAGGTTCCACCCTTTTGTGATCAGAAAAACTGTTGCAGCTTGGAGTAGGCAGTAGAGCCTGGTAGTTAAAGCAGGAGTCCTGGAATCACACCAACATTGCCAGATGCAGGCTAATTAATTTGAATCTCTTTCTTTGTGGATCCACTCTGCAACAAGCCACCCACAACTGACCACAGTGATTGGGATATTGCAAGGTCCTGTTCTTTCCACTTTTTTGCTGTTAGAAGAACAAAGCTGTCTTATACATAACACCTGGAAATTGATTTTAATGGAATGTCATCCAAAATATTTGAGAGTTAATTTGAATCACCATTTTATTTGGAGAACATTCAATTGCAGGATATAGTAAACTTAGAACAGAAATAATTTAAAATAGAAAAAAATTTGTGGGCTTTTATTTAAAAGTTGATGTGTGTCCAGATATCAAAATCCTCATTTAATGATTATTCACGTGGGCTGAAGCATAATTTACTATATGATAGGGGTAAATGCAACCCCGTAACTAAGAAGCTTTACTATTGTGCTATCTACTGTCACACAAGAGATAAAAAAGACACCCATGCGATGAGCTGGGCTAGCAGTATTTTATGAGTGAACAGTACTTAGAGCACATGCATATTTTGCTTTGATCCTTACCTGACATGTGCAGTGTTTCACAAACAAAACATTGGAATCAAAAGAAGTAATAAGACTTCAGCTCTGTAAAAATTACTATGCCTCAGAAAATATAATGCCTAAGTGTGCTTAGCTTGTTCAGATTTATTTATATAGATTAATTCTGCTTGGCCACCCTGAGAATTATTTTACTGTAATTTGATAGTAAAGCATGATAGTCATAACATCATAATGTTTAAAATATGTGTAATTTGAATTCAGTATAGTTTGCTGTCTGATTCGCCTAGAAATTTTTATTGTAAACATAGGATCTAAATCAAATTATATATAAACCTGATTTACCCTCAGTAATCCAAAATGGTAGGTGCTATTCCCCCTTTAGAGAAATTGAGTGAAACACTTGAAGTCATACAAAAAGTCTGGCTCATTTACGTGTTCTACTGTACTTCACTGTTGACTCAGTTTATCTTAATAGCACCTCACAACGAGTTTGCCACTGCTCAGGACTCTGTACCTCTAAGGTAAATCATTACTAGCTTTGGATTTAACAGAATTTTAGATATCCATTGTACAAATGGAAGCCAAGTAGATAAGAAATCTGAAACTTAAGATGTGGTCTGGATAGAGGTAAGGACTTATGCGTGAGTCATCCCGTACATGGTCATGGACCATGAAATAGTTAAAGACTCAGATTGGGTCCAAGGATTTACCTCAGTGGTTCCGCCGCCTGCCTCAAAAGTGGAGGGACCCAAGTTTGAACCCCGGTACCAAAAAAAAAAATAAAAAAGAGAGAGACTCAGATTGCATGGACTTGGGAGGATAGTAATCAAAGGATGGAACTCTTCAATTCCAGTTTATAAAATTGATAAAGTAAGGACAGGAATACATGCCTTCGACACCGAGAAGAACTGTGACATCCTAGATCCAGGAGGAGGGCGGGGTATAAGCTACCAAAGCCCGGTTCCAAGGAGGTGGTGTTTAAGAGGATCAAACAGGAGCAGAGATCCAGGATGATGAGGACTACACCTGACTCTGGTGTTTTTCATTCAGTGCTTGTTGAGGACCCTTTGCAGAGTCTTTTTATTAGCGCCTTGGCAAACTGAAGCCAGATTATGATACATTGGGTGCCCGGAAGTGGAGATAACTATGCTATGCAGAACTGTAGCCACCTGTGGCTGTTGAGCACTGATAATGTGGCTCCTGTAGGTTGAGGTCCTCTGTATGTGCACAAAATTTCCAAGATTTAGTACAAAAAAGAGAATGCTAAACATATCTTTGCTAATTTTTATATTGGTTACATACTGAAATGATATTTTGCATATATTGAATGAACGAACAGACACTTAATTACTTTTATACGCCTTTCTTACTTCCTGAAATGTGGCTGCTTCGTAACTTAAAATCATGCACCATTCTTTTAAGTTTCATTTGAAAGAACAGATAGCAGGCAGAGCATATCTAGGTGGAAATGAAAGTCGAGAGGAAACGACGAGGTTGAGGAAAGATGAAAGAGGATTTGACTGATTGGCCACAATCTCCTTAGAGGCGGTGCTAGGAGCTCACGTTTGTAGGTGGAGGGTGGGATGGGACTGATCCAAAAGAAGACATCTCATGCTCTAAACTGTGACAAGGAAGGAAGTGAGGATAGATCTAAACGTACATAAATACGCAGATGAGGGAATAGATAGGGAGTCGAAGCCACATGGTGTGAAAAAGACATTCAGGTTTGATAGATCACGTAGACTAAAACTAGGAGGGATTTGTGTAACCTATTCCTTTGTACTAATTTAAAAATGTTGTATGCTTGGGACTATAAATCTTTTGTTTTTCTCATAAAGAGGTTTTAAGTGTATAGGACTTGGCCAAGATAATTAAAACTGGATGCTCACGCCTGATCTAAAGAGGAAGTGCTCTTCTTGACACGCTCTATTATTTGTAGGCGACTTTGATACTGTTCAGAGCCCCTCTACACCCATCAAAGATCTTGATGACCGAACATGTAGGAGTTCTGGATCAAAGTCCCGAGGAAGAGGCCGGAAAAATAACCCCTCCCCACCTCCCGACAGTGACCTGGAGGTATGCTGATCCATTCTGAAAGAGCAAAATATGATGGTTTATTTTATTGATTGGTACATTCCATAACTCATGCTTCCATTAAATTTCAAAATTTAAATTTGAAAAGATGTACCGTAAATTGACCTGCTTTGTCATAGGCATTTTAGAACTCTACGATTTCACCCATTATCATGACAAAAGTAAAAATAATAACAGCTCAAAAGTGATAGTACTTTATAATTTCTAGGCCTGATACAATTTTATATTTGATCTAAATTAGCAAAAACAGAATTTTTAAAGATAAAGTGATTGTTCGTGAGAAACACTATCTGGTAGTCGTAAACTAATGAAAGACATGTATGTATATGTCCATATATTTGATATGGTAGAAGTAATCTGTATGGAAAAGAAAAGTCATCTTCTGACAATAGAGAAAATCTCATTCCTTTGACATATGTGTTAAAATTGTTATGTTTGTGAAAATTTTAATGTATGTATGTCATTTTTTCCACTTGAGAGGTCTTTTGAGACATATCCACCCTAATCAGATTGATTTTTATCATGAAACATTAGGACACTAAATGAAATAAATCAGACACACAAGTTTAAATGCCACGTAGTTTCTCTTATATGAACAACCCAAAATAAAAATAAAGAGCAAAATAAAAGCTTGATAATAGGAACTAGGGAGATAGGTCTTTCTCAAATGGGAAGGTGATCAGGAGATGGAAGAGGGAGAGGAACAAGAGGGAAAGAGGATGAAAAAAGAATTGGGTGTGTTATGTACGTGCACCACCTTCCTGTAAGGAGTGTGATCATGTACTGCAAACTGTACTAGTAAAAAATAAAAACTGGAAATACACATTAGAAGGAACTATTCTTCACCGTGTATTTCAACTGAGGAAAAATAATTCAATTTCCATGTTTAGTACAAATTAATAGACATTTTCCTCTTTGTGAGTGATAATTGCCTGAACTTGAATGACAGTGGCCCGTGATTTCATGAGTGACAGCTTAGGGAGCCCGCAGAATGTCCTGTCGGAGCAAGGATTTGGCCCACTCTGGGGGCCCCACCACCAGTGCCGTTCAGGGGTGTCAGCCAGCACAGCTGGACCCCCAGGTTCTGTGCTGTAGTCAAACTGTGACGTTTGATAAAATCCAATTTAGAAAGATCTCCGAATGCAGGCCAAACAACACATTCACAGGCCCAGTCGGACCCAAGGACCTACACTTACAGTTTCTGTCTAGGGACAACTCATTGATTCTTTGAAATATTTGTTAAATTGAATTCTTTGCATAAATTAGAATATTTCATGGACCCATGAGCTATAAAATTTTTCATAGAGGTTAAGCACACATCTATCATAAAGCCTGAATAGGCCTCTTATTTTTTGGTATTAACTATAAGTAAGTGTGTTAATTCACTCAAATTAGGACATTTCTTAGCTTTCATATATGTATCAATCAATTGATCTTTCTGTCTATCTCTCTCTTTATTACAGCACTGGACACCCAAGGCCTTTGCACTGAGCTACATCCCTAGCTCTTTTTTTGAGACAGTTTCTCCCTAAATTGCCCAGGCTGGCCTAATACTTGGCAGTCTTCCTGCCGCAATCTCTCAAGTAGCTCTGACTTGTAAACTTACACTCATTTCTATTACTTATTTTCCTCAGGCTTTATAATAGTTGGACTTGTTAAGTTAAAAATGAACAAATAATGAAATAACAAAATCTTACATAAAAGGGTGTCAAGACACTACCCAACAGTGGAGAAAGATGTTTTCTGTTTGTTTTTTTGTTTCCTTAAACTTCACATTTTTTGCTGTTTGTGTTTTTTGCCTTTAGCGTGTGTTTGTCTGGGATTTGGATGAAACCATCATTGTTTTTCACTCACTCCTCACAGGATCTTACGCACAGAAGTACGGCAAGGTAAGAAATCAAGACATTATATTCCAAGACGTCATGTTAGAATTTATTTGGTTCAAAAATCAAAGACCATTTAAAACTACTTTTAACTGTTTTCATTGCAGTCAAATCTCCTCTTAATTACCTATTTCTAGTAGCTTATTGTTCTGTAATGAGAACTGCAGAATTTACAAAGCTAAGTAGAAAGTGAATTCCTTTTTCATCCTTTATAACGACTAGACTATGTTTTCTGCATCAAGACCAAGTTTCATACCCTTACGTAATTATTTTAGAAACAATTATATTAATTGAAAAAATATTTTAAAACAATAATATTCACTAATGGGCGAACTTTAAGAAATTATTTGAAGTAATCTAGTGCACAAACTGTTGCTATAGAATGCCATTCAGATTAAGCAGGATCATCACTTAACCAGTCAACTGAGAACATGCTGGCCTGTCTTTGACTACTGTCGTCAAAGTGGTATCTGACTTGGGTTCCTTTACATCCCACATCTACAGAAGTGTATTATTTGATACTGTCCCGTGTCAGCTCAATGTGTAGTTTTTATCAACCATGTGAAGCTTTGCCTTCTAGACAAGTAATGATGAATTGTGTTTAAGTGTGTATTCCTACATTGCTTGCACTTTGGGTGACTCTGTACAGTTGTCTTTTGGTATATGTAATGGGTCTTGTAAAATAGATATGAAATATTAATGATTTTGTTTAACAATATTTGCAAAAAAGAGTCTTAGATCCTCTATCATATTCATCATCTAAAATAAACATCACTAGAGTGAGATCTATACATGTGCACTACACATACAAGATCATCTACAGAGATGAGGAAAGAAGATACTAAAATGAATAACATGCATTTTAGCCCATATTTACTACTTTGTAGGGCTATTTCACAGTGGACACACTTTATAAATACATAGTCTCACTCTGCTTGGAATATTATAACAAATAGCATAGGCTGGAGGACTTCAACAAATAATTATGTCTCACAATCTGGAAGCTAGAAAGGAAACGATCAGGGTGTCTGCAGATGCATTTAGGGTGAGGAATTGCTTCCTGGTTTACAGACATCTTCTTGCTGTGTCTTTGTATGTTAGAGAGCAGAGGGGAAGAAAACAGACTCTTCTGCCTTTTTATAAGGGCCTTGACCCCACCTGTGAGTGATCCACCCTCCTGACCTGATTCTTCCCTGCAGCCCCACCTCCCAGTACCATCACAGTGGAAGTCAGAATTTCAATATGGAAATTTGGAGAGGACACGAACTTTCATCCGTAGTATAACTACAAGTTAGCTTTCTGTCACTGTGACAAAATATCTGAGATAATCGACTTCCAAGGAAAGGACAGGTTTATTTTGGGTCATAGTTCAGAGATTTTGGTCCATATTGCTTGGCCCTCTGCCTTTGGGCCTGTGACGAGGCGGCACACTATAGGGAGCCTGTGGCAGAGCAAGCTGCTCATCTCATGGAGGCTGGGAACCAAGAGAGAGGATGAGAGGGCTGGGGTCCCAGCGACCCCTTTGAGACTGCATCCCAACTGCCTCATCTCCTACACCCCCTCCAAGAGTGCCACAGGCTGGTGGCCAGGCTGTTAATACTTAACACACAAGCCTTTGGGGACACATATACAAACCATAGCACTGCAAATGATTATGGTTAAGATGTATGTATATAATATATAAGGAAATTACCCTACATAAATTTGGAGGACACACTCTCAAATTCTATTGCTGATGGAGTATGGAGTCTAAAATTCTCACATAATAATCTAAAGGATTGCTTCTGAAATAGTACTGGCTTACCAGGAGTACCCAATACATCCAGTTGAACTGCTTGTAACATTTTTGTGCAGCTAAGTTCCATATTTGGACAAGTGTTTAAAATAAACAGTCTGCTTTGAACATATAATCTCAAATAAAGGTCTTTTTAAAACAGTCACCATTCGGGACCATATCTAAATATTTATGATTTTCCCTGTGCCAAATCAGTGTTGGGATTCATCTTTTGGGATAACCATTATGTATTTTAATGTATTTCCTGACTTCAAGTATTTATCCTTTTGTGGGAATTTTGGTCTTTAGAAATAGTAAGATCATTGGACTCAAGGCAATGAGTAAAGACCATGATAGAAATATCATTATATGTAAGTTTGCTTTCTTTGTGTCATAGTAACATAAAATAATGCAGCTGCTTTTCTCAATTGACTCATAAAGCAATGCTAAGAATAATCCCAAAAGCAAAGTTCTCAGACTTCTCTCAGCAGTGGGGCATCATGGACATGAACTTGTCACCTCTCCGGATGACCACCTGGAAATATGGCATTCATGTGATTGTATGACTTTCATCATTGCAAGGTGGTGTCTAGAAAATGTTAAGTCCAGAATTTAAGTGCATGCTTCCAGAAGCATAAAACAGCAGAGGATACCAAAAGGGAGGGAAAGAAAGGAGCGAACCTCACTTATTGTTTGTAATGTGCAAGCAGTGGGTGTCACATGGTATAGGAGTAGGGTGTTTTCCCTGGCCTGTAGATGAGGAAACATATTCATAAACACCATCATGTGTGTGCACAGTTCACCATCAGTGGCAGAGATGAGTCCTGGACCTGAGACTGTTTTGACCTCATGGAGAGGCCATGCCCTTCCTACTACGATGTATTATGTGGCACAATTAATCAGCCAGAAATGCAGTATATAAGGGACATTTCCTAGAGGAGTAACTGCAGCTAATAAGAAAATAGGTAGACAATTTTGTGAGCTCTCCTTCACATTGTGATAATTTTAATTATTTTCTCTCAACCCTGGGATATTTTTCCATCAGGACATAAAACTGAAAAAATGTTCAGTGACATAGAGTGCTGCAGACAGTGCTCAGCTCCTCGTGATGGCACAGAAAACTGAAATAGCCAAGGGTGCTATAGGGAGATGCGCTTACCTTCTTCATGCGGTTGGGCCCACATTTGGCCTTGTAGGAGCTTCAAGGTGATGGTTAAGGGCAAGAACTTCTGTATCAGATGAACTAAGTTTGAAAATTTCAGTTCTCATGCTTACAGTTTTCCAACTCTGGCAAATTACTTAATTCCTGAGTCTTACTACCTGTGAATCGGGAATAACACCATCTGTCATTAGCAAAAGATAATAGTAGCATATTTCAAGGACTTAGAAGAACATTTGTTGTGAATTAGTACTCAACAAGTTGTAGCTCTTCGTAGTCACTTTCACAAATATCTCATCTAATTCTCATGATTACTGTGCTGTCCTTTATTGTGATACAAGTTTTATAGATGAGGGGATTGGGATCATGAGGACTTAGGTATAAATTGACCAGCATCACAAGTGGTAGATGCTGCTACATATACTGGAAACCAGGTCAGTCTCATTACACATCCACATTCTTTATGCTGTTCTCTGTTATAGGGAGGAAGGTCTGTTAGGATTGATCATAAAGAACAGTGTTTTTACTTAGGGCAATTTTAAAAAATAAAAATCCTTTAGGTTATATTTTTATAATAAAATTGAAATACTCATTTAATTCCATAAAACTATTTAGATTACCTTATTTATTGTTATTATTAACATTTTTTCTAATTGTCACTTAATTATTGATATTTTTCTTAATGCCATTAAGAAACTAGGCAGTGCCTTTCAGAATGAGCGTCAGCCTACTGAGAAATAGCTAAAGAAGAGCTGTTAGCACAAGTTCATCTTGTGAAGCTGCAAACTGCATGCAGCTCAGGGCTCATTGTGAAGGGGACAGAAAGGACACTGAGTGGCTTCAGCTTCCCCACAAACTATGTGAAAATGGTGACCTAGAAGCTGGAGTTCCATAGACAGGTTCCATCCACCTAGGTGATCCTGCATTTATTAACACAAACACTCATGGAGCTTACAGACAGACAGACTCATTTCAGGCAGTGATAACTGTGATGAAGACAATAAAGCTGGTTCCTAGACAGAAGGACCAGGGTAATGTGACAGAGGAGGAGGTGACACTGCAGCTGAGACCCGAGTTATGAGGAGCTACTCATGCGGGATGGGAGAGAATGGAAAGCGACTTCTAGCAGGGGTTACAGAAGCTCCCTGAGACGGTGTTCCCAGAACGTGAAGCCTAGCATGGCCAGAAAGTGGCAGATAAGGGGAGAACAGCATAAGATAAGAACAGAGAGTTGGTCAAGGGGCGGGGCGAGGTCAGGTAAGGTAGAGCCCTGTCCTTTGTGACAAGGTATTTGGGGTTCTCTGGTTGCCTTCGAAACTGTTGGAGGGTTTTAGGCAGAGTTAGGATAAGATGGTTTATAATTGTCTGCTAAGGGGTGAATGACATTTAGAAGAACAAAGGTAGACCCAGTTGACCATTTAGGAGCTACTGTGTGTAAAACAGAAATGCTTGTGTTCATGGCTTGGACTGAGGTGCTTCTCAGCTTTTACTTTGAGTCTCAGTAACCTGCAGAGCTTGGGTCCTGCCCTCAAAATTTCTGAATTAAGAGATCTGGGATAGGGCTTAAAATTTGCATTTGAAACAAATTCTCATATAACTCATAGTCCTGAACCACATTTTGAGAATGACTAGAATAGTTTTTTTTTTTTTTCATGGAAACAACACCTTTTCTTGGAAAAATTAATTCTAGGACATGTTCATTAGTAGTCTCAAGGAAAGGCTATGGTCAAATTAATTTGAGAAATGCTTGCATTTTATGGTCATTTAGTACAAACCATCATATTAAAGATCCTGAGATGTTTTAAAGAGTCCTCTGTCATCAGACTTAATTACTCAGTTTTCTAAAGTCTTCAATAATTATTTTTAAAGTTTGCATTTATTTGCAGCTTAATTCTTTTGTGTACTGCATTAGTAATGCTGTATGACAAGTGATGTTTTATATTGCTATTTTGGCATGATTTCCCTTAAAAAAATAAAACACAAAAAACTAGAAACTGGCTTGCCAGAAGGCTTTGTTTTGCTATATGATGATTTACTACATAAATCAATTAAAAACAGGATTCACGAATAAATCATATTCTATAATATAGTTAAACACAGTTAAACATAATCATATTTCAAAATGTGCTTGATGGAAAATAACTGAAGTAAACTGTACTCTTTTTTTTCAGATTATTTTATTTGAAGTACTTTGTAAATGGAATTCAGCTTGTGGAAAAGTCATGAGTTTATTGATTTTAGCATTTTGATTTATTAGATTAACTTTGTTTATTTGAAAATGTTTATTAAAATATATAGGAAAGGTCTTTCATGTAATTAAAAGTGCCCAGATATAATATGTATCATGCTATAATCGTAATTATTTACAATATATTTTCAGAAAAAATGACAGTATTTGGAGTAAATGCAAGAAAGAAAACATCACATTTAAACACTTGATATTTTCATTGATTCATTCTGCAATTGAGAGATAGTTTCACTTATTTAGTTTTCCTCTGATCTATTCCATGAGATTTGTGTTGAAATTTTTTTTTACCATTAAAAACTGTGATTCTCTGTGGGACCTTTTCAGCTTTGCTCACCAATTTTGGAACCAAATCTGGATTCTGTCTTCCTCTAGATTCAATTTTTGAGCTAAATCTTCTTGGATATCAGTGCCAGGATAGCAGTTTAAAGACATTTTCCAATACTTCAATCTGGTTTTGAGTAAAGGCAGTTCTTGGTCTTCGTCCTCCATATCAACTCATCTCTCTTTTCAAAGACAGTCTTTCAGAGGTCAAAAAGATCTGTTCATATTTCAAAGCTCTTTCTTCTGTCACCGGCTGATCCACTGTGCAAGGAAATGAGATCCCACCAGGAAGACTTGGGACAGGTAGACCCAGGTCACCATCTTTCCTTGAGGAGCTGCAGGTATCTGCCCAGGGCCTGTGAGGTTTCGGTGATAGAACACAATCTTTCTTCTGGTCCAGCCCTAAGATGCTCTCAGTTGAAAAGGAGCAGGGTGAGGGTTTGCTCACCCTAAGCCGAGCGCCTTCCTGAAGGCTGGGAGACATCCTTTCCAGGCTGCACAGCGAGAGCTCTGGCCTTTCCGCCGGCTCTGCCCCACGTGCACAGGGGTGGGCTCTTCCCGAGTTCACCTTATAGCTCTCAGTGGTTCCACCATCTGCCTTGCAAGCACAAGGTCCTGAGTTCGATCCCCAGTACGAAAAACAAAAAAGCAACATATGTATCCCTCTAGGGAAATCTTGAAAGTCTTCCTTCTTCAGAACAGGTTGCATTGCTTTTGCCCACAGCACGTGCGCACAGGGCGCTCGACCCTCTCTTTAATGGTTTTGAAGACTGACTGAAATGCAGACATTCTGGGTGGGGAAAGACTTTTGTAATGTTAAAGGTTGTCTGTGCTTGAAATTGTTACCTGTCTTTGGTTCTTTCTGTTTCTTAGCTCAGTCTTATTTCCATAATGTGCATTTTTAGAGCATAACGTTTTGGTATAACAGTGATTTTTTTCAGATTTTTTAGACAGAGACTCCTTTATGCACAAAATATATCCCACAGAGCATCTTTATACAAAACATAGGATACGGTGGTTCCAGGTGGAAAGAAGAGGTCAGGGAATTGGAGGCCCCATTTCTACCACATCACCAGTGCCCTCCTCCATTGTTCTCAGTCACCACTAAAGAGTTTCCAGAGTCCAGGGCTTGCTCCAGACTCAGTCTGTGAGGCAGTCATCTCATGGAAGGAGCAATGATCAAGATGTGGGAAAATCACCCTGTTTCTGGATGTGCCGAAAGGGAAATCATTTGACCTCTGAGCCTATTTGCCCTTGTAAAGGTGGCCATAGTCCATTTCCTTCCTAGAGTTATTGGATGGATTAAATGAAAAAAGGCAAATATATAAAAGTGTCACTTGGATATGAAAAATACCATCTACCTACCTCCCAGGCCAGAGAAACTTGAGTAAGAATACACATTCATTTCCCCATTGAGAAATGACCAAAGGCAGATGTTTTCAGATTTGCAGAATGACAGTTTTTACTGCTACAGAGCACAAAGGGGTACTGCAGGGTCCTAAAATATGGTGAGCTAAGATATACCAGCCAGTGATATAAAACTGTGTCTTGAAATTACCACTTACCGACCTATTTACCAGTCTCTCTTCCTTTCCCCTACCTGGCAAATAGAACAACACCAAATGTCATGTTAATGCATTATTTCCATAGCTTTCAACACCACCCATGTCACTGATGCCATATGCCATGATTTGTAACTGGCACAGCCAGCTGGTACTCAACTCTTTTTGACATGGTCTTAATTGCCATTCTCTTTTGGTCTTACATTTTATCCCCATAACCTATAAACACAAAATTCTTAGGACACAAAATATATTGCTTTATGTAACTAACTTTTGTGTATTCACTTTTTCAAAGCTTTTGGAAAATTCTCCTTCTACTTGTAAATAAAAAAGGTGAATTTTCCAAGGATCTTCCTACTACGTTATCACTTTTGAGTCCATTCCATTGCCAACACTCGCTCTTCCAAGAACTGTTCCTGATTATTTACCATGGTGGCAAGTGAAGGACTTCAGCATTTGAGCTCAGCTGCCTGGGAGGCTGATGATGGGTTTTGCAGCTGAGCACCAGTTGGCACGTACAGTTTTCATCACTGCAAAAATCTAAAATAGGAGTGTGTAAATTTGACAGGATGTAGACCAGGAATCATCTATCATCTGTTAGAGTTTATGAAGATTACGCCTATTCCCTGATTGATTGTATATATTATTTTACCTAAGTTGCAGTAATTCCTTTTCAGGGGATGGGGCGGGTAGAGAGAACTAAATAAATTGTGCTTTAGGGATCTGATTTATTTTGGAGCGTTAACGCATCATGTGCAATGAAACTATGATTTTCTAAAGTTATTCCACAGTCAGGATGCAATGGAAATAGCCCAAGTCAGAAAAAAGACTGAAGAAAAAGTGAACAGTTGCTTTATATGTGTAATCAAAATTTAAACTCCCAAAACAACTTGCTCATTTTAGTCAACATCTTTTTCTTTTTTTTTAATTTTAGACAACATCTTACATAAGAGTAGTGCTGAGAAAATAATATGGTAATCAATATGCGTTTGTATTAACCTACCCACACATAAAAGAAATTTCTAAAATAGCACTGGCTGGATTTTAAATGATAGGCTTATGAAGATAAATAGTGACTTACGTGCTTTAATAGGAAGTGATTAGAATTAATCAATGTTAGAATCATGGATCTGAGGCACCCATGTGACAGAGTTTATCCCATGCCCATTACCTCTCCCCTGGCCACAGGAGATGATTTTGGGTTTTGGAGAAAGAATAGGCCTGAGTTCAATTTCTGGGTCTGCCTCCTCCTGCTTGTATGACCTTGAGTAAGTCTGCTTAGCCATTGTAAATCTCAGTTGTTTTCTACATGAAAATAATAACAGTAAAAGTAGTCATTTGAATATGAAGATGAAATGGGCTAAGGCAGTAAAACTCAGGCATATTGCTAACACAAAATAAATACTTCCACAGAAATCAGGGATTATAGATTCTGAATGGTTGCTGAAGAACTTTGCTTTTTCTGTTTGTATCTGTTGTTTTACCTCAAAGTGTAAGATCTTCGACCCAGTGCTGTGGAGAATTCAGGATGTGCCAAAAGGGAAATCATAGGCCAGGGTGACTACAAAGTGGCTTTAGTATGTAAAAAAGCAAATGAAAACTGAATATACAGACCTGAAAAATTGCGGTTTTTCATAGTTGCTCATAATACGTTTGATTGTATGTATATTTGTGTACTGTGCATGTAAATGTAGCACATTCACATATAAAAATAAAGCTAAATCAAGAACAATGACATTTCTCAAACTCTGAGTTTGAGATACAGGGCTAAGTGCTGACTCCTTTTTCAGAACTCTGTGTTTATTTTAGAGAAATTATTTATTTTCTGTTGCATTGAATGGCTCTAGGTGATATCACAAAAGGCAAATACCTTACTAACTTTTATTTAAGCCCAACCTTACCAAGTTACTGATAGCAGTACATTGAACAAGGAAAAAGATTACATAGGTGCATTGCATTTTTTAACTTGAAGTGAGTATACTAGAAATATTGTGGGCATTGCTTGCTTCAAACCACAGATTTCTGGAAGAGACTTCTATAAGATTCCTTGAAGTTTCAGTCCTTTTATCCAGTTTATCGTCACTTACATCTTGGAGTGGTGAAGGATTAGATCGTGAACTTCCCTTGAGATTCCTTAATCCTCATCAAACCTTTTTCCTGAAATTAATGTCTCACCCATCCATTTAGAGCCTTCTTCCAAAGTACCAACTCCCTTTCTCCTTGAGCCCTGAGGCTGCCTGGCTTGGCCTGTTCACTGTCATCTCTGCCATACAGCCTGGTTTTTTCCCATCCTGAGCTTTCTGGCTCATCCTCCCATGGTCAGTCTCACCAGTGAACCTGTTTTTTTTCATTCAAGTTTTGTGCTGTCCTGTGGCTACGTGTCACAGCTTTAATCCTCCATGAAGTATATTTATTCCAGTGTCACATTAACAATACAATACAGTACAATATTCTGGGTGTGTTTTATTCATTGAGTTTTTTCACATTGGACACTAGAAACTGGTAGTGTTAAGTGCATCAGGCAGTGACCCTCTTCCTGGATATTGACTGTTTGTTAATAATGACTACTATTCCATTGAAAATGTATTGTTTCCATCGAACACGTGGACCATGAACAAATTATTTTAATCCAGAACAGAAATAAGCTCTATTTTCATATTTACCAGCTCCCCAGTTGGTAATGGGCCATATGACTAAGAAAGCAACAACATGAATCATTTGGTCCCTTAAGTGAAGTCCAGAGATGATATTTATCGAGGTGACAGTGAGGAAATGCGCTCTTATTCATAACTTTACTCTAGAGGAGTCTAATTATGAAGAAACTGCACTGAGGCACCATGCTGTGGGCTTACTTACCAGTGCATCATGAGGCCTGTAATACTGGGGCTTCTGAAATACTAACAGGGATATGATCACCCTGGAATCATGTTAAGCTTTGGATTCTGATTGGGTAGCTCTGGGGGAGTGTATAAATCTGCCTTCTGCTGGTCTGTGACCAGCACTTTGAGCAGCAATGTCATCACTTCCTACTTTCTCAGTCTTGTTTGTACCCTGCAATCTCTGCAGAGCTTTGACGTGGCTGCTACCTGGGTCACCTCTCAGAGAATCTGAATTCAATGGCCTGGGCAGTCAGAGGTCTAAAATCTGCACAATTGTTTCTCATGAGAAACCTGTGCCTTAGATATCATCCTCCCGGTGTGGAGTAGTGGGGTGTCACTGTAACCTCTCTTTGGCATAATGCCTGTGGATCTGTACTGCTCTTTCCTCCATCAGAATCATCTTGCAAAAATCCTACTGATTTACCTGTCCCCACTGATTAAGCTGCCCACTGATTTACTGTGGCCACACATCTCAAGTGTTGCTGGGTTAACTCACTCTTCCAGCTGACAATTTCACACCCACTGTCCCTTCCAGTCTTCAAAGCCCTTCCTAATTCTACACAAACCTCATCTTTGGTTACCGAGGTAGAAGAAAGCTAACGGAGGAGAATTTCCCATCTTTGTAAGACCAAATCTGTGCGCTGGGCATCTGTGGTCCTATCCCCTGCCTTCTCCCTGCACCTCACTTGCACCCTGGCTCCAGGCCTTCTCATTCCCCCCAAGAGAACTGCTCCTGAAATGACATTGTCTGGCAGCCCACCAGTCACCCCTTCTGGATTCTTCCCACCACCAAGTTACACGCTGTGATATTCCTGTCATGACAAAGGCCTCTTGAGCCCTTTCCCCCATGAGTTGCTTTTTTCTTTCTCTGCTCATCCCACATATTGCCAGGGAAACGTTTCTATCAGAGTTTGAGGAACTACTTTGTAGCTGAGGCAAGTGGTCCTTTCTCATCTTGCTGGTGCCTCTGCTGAACTGGACTCAGGTGAGGACTCACTCCTTTTTAAAGTACTTGCTCCCTCCCCACCCTCCCTTCCCCTTTCCTTCCCTTCCCTTCCCTTTCTTGGCTTGGGTCCCATTGCCTGTGTTCCTCCTCATACACAGGTGAGCAAAACACATTCTCACCTCCAGCTCTGCGCGTTTCCTTACATCTCATCTGTGTGTGACCAACTCCTCCCCTCTCCCAGCCCTCTGCTCCTTCGTAGAAGAGCCTTCCTTGCATTGCCTTGAAATCGCATTGCTTGTCAGCTGCATCATAGTCTGTCCAGATTCTTTCCCACGAAGAATACCTGAAATACTTCTATTTACTTGGTTTTGGCTTGTCACATATCTCTCCTAATAAGGATTTAAACCCCAGAAGGACGGGGCCTCTGCTTGCTAGGTTTTCTGCTCTCTGCACAGAATTTGAACATGTCTAACACATAATGGATACTTAATGAATAGTTGACAAAGAAGTGTTCCTAAAGCCACTCTACAGTTGAACTCTCAAGCCCATCACCCCTTCACCACACCTATCTCATTTGCAAAGTTTTCCTTCTGATAGGCGACTGAATTTTATTTTATCTCTTAATACTGATTTTAAAAGTGCATGCATTCTAAGAAATCCAGGAGTGATTTCCACCTTGGCTTTTGAAGCCAATTGTCTTCTTCCCCCCGAAGAGCGTGGATTGCTTCTGTCTCTGTTTGCATGTGTCTACAAATGTGCTTCGGGTCCCAGAGAAATAAGTTGTTCTGAGCTTGAAGCCTTTAAAAAAAAAAAGTCCTCCGTTTCTTTAAAAATACATAATTGCTGCCTCTCCTGAGATATTTTTACAGTGTGTCCCAAGAGGAGGAGGAATTCCAGCTGATGGCCCGGCACCGGGCAGAGGCACAGACAGACAGTCTGGCTCCAATTTATGCTCTGCGCTAACACAGCTAATAGGCGTTAGTGTTTTGATTTAGAGAAGCGCCCTACTTGATCCTGACTTGGTTGTACACTGGTAACATCTGGCTTAGTATCTCACATTTAAAGGCAAAAGGCTATTTCTTCTCTCTTCTCTCTTCCTCTCTCTCTCTCTCTCTCTCTCTCTGCTTCCCTCCCTCCCTCTTCCTTTTCTCTCTACATTCAATACAATGTCTTGGGAATAGTTTCAGGATGTTGATAGAGCAGCACACAAAATAAATTGGCAGAAGTTTCGCCCTGTATTAAACTGCTGTAGACACTTTGAATCCTTTTGGAACTATAATGCACGTACAATATGCATCAGAACTTCCACACAACCTTGCTAGCCTTTTATTATCCCACTTTTCCCCTCTATCCAAGGCCTAGCTATCACTTTATATTTAGATCCCAAGCTCAACATTCACTCCAGTGAATGGAAAAACAAAGCAGCAACTCTTGATTCATAAAGTGCCTGTGATCCTATAAACATCTAATGAAAATGAGGAAACATCTCTGTATAACACTTGGGCTCCATCCAAAAGTGTATTTCACCCTCAAATGCCTGATAAAACAGTGAAACTGCAGGCGCTGGCAGGAATTCCTCAGCAGCCTGGCAAGGCTGAGGCTGCCCAGCGTCACAGGACCATGGAAAGGCCACACGTGCCATCTGTGGGTTCTTTAGCTGGAAAAATGGAGCACCATAATCTGCCTACTTAGACTTAGCTACCCCAGTTCCTTGGTAAGTTTGAAAATAATAAAAAGTAAAATGAGGTAGTTGACATTAAGGCTTCTCCAGACATTCTGTCAGAATCAAGACTATGACCTGTTCCAGGCAGTTTTCTTTGACTCGGGGCATGACTGTCGCTGCCCACCTCTAAGGAACCCTGACACAGCACCTCCTTTTCAACAACCTTGCCCTAAAGAAGCTAAGCAAACACCCTGACAAAGCCCGAACCTAAACTTAGCCAGTTACCAAATGGTATTTGGCTAAAATGCTAACTAAGCCCTGGCTGTAGCAGCAGTGTGTGATGTGGAATAGCCACAGCTTGAAAAGCAAGCAGCCAGCCCTCCCAGTGCCATGGGCCTGCGTTCCAAAGGAGTGCTCCAATACAGCTCTCATCATACCACATGCTGTGCTTGCTTGTGAAAGGATTCTTGCACTTTTTCAAAAACACTTACATTTGCTTGCATGCTTATCAGATGCACAAAATGCATTCTTCATGGATTTTCCTATCACTGTTAGGGTAGCATAGAGAGTTACATGGCTCCAAAGCATGGAATTGATGGGTAACAATCAAAAAGGAATGGTATGTTTTCTTCCATTCCCTGTAAATCTGATCTGTAAATGTAAAAAATGTGTGGAATGAACATGAGCAATTCCATAATTTTATTGAAAACTTAAAAAGGGGGAAAATGGCAACTCACAGGATAAGCGTTTAACCAACCTGTGCTCCAGAAGGAAAACTTTTTAAGTAAGATATTTCTACACCCCATCTGAAATAGATATCTTTAGGGCAGGAATCATCAGAAACATAACAGTGTAGTGTGGGAGTCGGTTTTATTGTCTTGCATCAGTGAAAATTCCTCAAAAGCAGAAAGCGTCACTAATGGAATTATGTGTTTTCATGCTGTAATTACATTTGATTTTTCCTGATATTTCTGTAGAATTTTTTGCTCCTAGGTTCATGACTAGGCAGAATATTTACAAGTTTTCTATGTCCTCTGCCTATCCAGCGCCCATCTCCTCTCAAAAAGAAAATAGTCTAGCAATAAGAATTTTTAACACAAAAGGAAAAGAATGTACATTTCTTAAAACTTGTATGCAACTTTCTGAGTTTATTTCAACAACAAAAGAAAATAAGCATTGTATCCTTGAAGGCTGTGAATATAGCTCAGTGATAGAGCGTTTGCCTAGCATGCACGAGGCCCCTGAATTCAATCCCTAGTACGGAAGAAAAAAAGTAAAGAAAGAAACAGGACAAGGGGACTTGAATTCTGAAATTCCTTGAGACAGAAAAGGAGCACTTAGTGATTCTTTCTCTATTTTTGAATGCACATTTGTTGGATAAAACAGTTTATTTGATCTGTGGATATGTTGTTCATATGGTCCTGTTGCTGAAGACACGACAAAAGAATCTGGCAGTAGAATCAAGCTGGACTGAGAACACAGTACCAGGGCACCATTAAGCCTGTGATGAGTCTACATCCATTTTTGAAAAGTGAGACATATTAGCTATTAAAAAAATGCCACAAAAATCCCTGCTGAAGAGATGTAAACAATTAGAAAAGCATCACAGCCTTCTCTTCCACATCAAATCTTATCTTTGTCCTAGTCACCTCAAAGTCCCACGACACTCCATTTCTATTTTTTAGCTTGCAATTCCTGTTTTCTAGGTTTTAATGGATGCAGAGTAAGGGATTGACAGTTCAAATACATATACACTCTAGAGCAGTGAGGGCGAACCTTTTAGAGACTAGTGCCCAAACTGCAGCCCCAAACCCACTTATTTATCACCAAGCACCAACACTGCAATTAACCCTGAATACTGAGGTTTTAGTTTAGAAAAAAAAAGAAAAGAAAACTCATACATCAACATCTTTTGTCTTAAAAGAAAAACTAATATCACACGTGCCATGCGTTCACCACCCCTGCTCTAGCGTTTCCCCCTCAAAGCATTATGTTAGGAAATACAAGAATAAAATGGGTCCTTGCAGTGTAGATAGGGAATGGGGAGGGGCTTCCACTTGCAAAGGGAATTAACATGTGGGTGTAGATGAACATCTCTTGGGCCAACTAAGGTTGCCTGTTCTTACCGTAAAACTGAAGTAAGTTAGCATTACATTTTCCCAAGTTTAAGTACATTGCTTGAAATGGCATTTATTAGAATGTTGAAAATGGTTTCATTTCTCTCCTCTCAAATCCCTACAGTCTGGCGCCTGGCCCAGCCACTCCACCCAAATCACCCTCTGATGTCTTTCAAAATAACTTCTCAGCCAAAACCAATAGTGTTCTTCTAGACTTGTCAGCCTGATTCAAAACCGTATTCTCCCTGCTAACACCCATCTGGTCTCAGATTCTATGGATTTGTCCCTTCCAGGTTTTCTGATGCCTGTGTCTTTGGAGTTGCACTGGTTGCCTGTCTCTTTGAGCTATCCCTCAACACAATTTTGTGCGTGAATTACTTAGCTATCCCTATCCTTAAACTCTCCTCACTTTTCAAAATCTTACCTCTCTCGATGCCAGGCTTTCAGCTGTTGTTGATCATGGTAAAGTAAAAATTGGTCGTGATTCTCAACTCTTTGCAGCTGTATAAGATCTTGGTTGCTGTACACAAAAATTGAGCCATTTTTGACTGTTCCCTAACCCTTTTGCTTTCTAAAAGTATATATTTTTGCCTGCGTGATACTTAGTAGATGAATTATCATTTAGTCATCCCTCACCTTTCCCTCTTTAACTCTAGAGAAATACAGTTTAGACAAACTATACACATAGTAAGAGATACTCCTGTTGATTAAAATGTAGTTCATAATTAGCAGTGGTTGTACCTTGTTTTACCATCTTTGTCATCCCACTTTAATGTAATCCTTCTCAAATCCTACAAACAAATCCTCTTCTCCAATCCTACAAACACCCACTGATTTATTTTTCTCGATATTCTAATTCTCATCACCATTTTGAAAACCAAATATCTTTCTCTTTTTAACAAATTTGCCCCATTCTCTAGTACTCCACCCAAATACCTTGCTCTAAAAGATTTTCCATAGAGTAAGTTTAACTGTGTCATATGAACTAGCTGGTTTTCTTCTCCTTTTTCTCATGAACACACTGGTTTAGATGAAAATATGTCCTAAGTTATCTCTCCGTGTGTGGAAATTCCCATAAATTCTCAGATGTATCTGCCTGTGTCTCAACCTTTCTTTTCCCTCTTCTCCCAGAATTCTGCACTTCTAAGGCTTAGATTGGTCTTTCAATTTTTATTTTAAGGCGTTTTTAATTAGTACATGTTTACAGTACATAATGATGCATTTATCATGGGGAGTTTGTCCATGTACATAACACAACTTTATTCCTTTTTTCCCATTCCCGTCCCATCCCTCCCTGCTCCTCCAAATCTTGATCTCCTTTCCATTTGAAAAAGCTCTATTTCCATTTTTTTCTTCAATTCCCTTTTTAATCCTCCCCCCTTTTGTTGTTCCCTTTCCCATTTGAAAAAATCTCCCTACTTCCTATTCATATCTTTTATTTTGCTCTCTATTTATATTTTGAGTTTCTCATATAAGAGAAACCAGACAATGTTTAAACTTGTGTGTCTGGTTTATTTCACTCAACATTATGGTCTCTAGATGCATCCATTTACCTACACATGCCTCAGTTTTATCCTTCTTTATTGCAGAATAGTACTCCATTGTGTATAAATATCACATTTACTTTATCATCTGTTGATGGACATATAGGCTCTTTTCCAAGATTTGGCGAGTATAAATTTGTGCTGCTATAATCATGAATATCCATGTATCACTATAATATATGTCAATCTTTTGTAAATGCACTTTTTTGGATAATGGAACTCTTTTTATACTGCATACTTTTTAAAAGTTTTAAATTCATACATAATATATGTACTTTGGAGGTACTTCATGTATTTCAGTACATGTATACAGTATGCATGATCAAATTGCTGTTTAGCATATCCATTTTCTCAAACATTCATTGTTTCTTTCTGTTAGAAACCTTTAAAATAATTCCTTCTAGCTATTTGTAATCTGCAATAAATTGTTAACTGTAGTTACCCTACTGTAATAGTTTATTAAACACTGGGATTTTTTTCCTCCTGTGTATTTTTATGCAAGCATTAAGCTCTTTTTTTTCCCTCCCTTTCTGAAAATTTTGTTGAATCTTCAGTACAAATCCATGAAACATCCACCTCCCTACACCTTACAACAATATTTACTTAAGATATTTTTAATACTAGTAATTGTGGTGATGAGACCTTGACCTCATTATGTGTGCATTTTCTTTCCAGGATCCCCCTATGGCTGTAACCCTAGGACTCCGAATGGAGGAAATGATTTTTAACCTTGCTGATACACATTTGTTTTTTAATGATTTGGAGGTAAGAATCTTAAAAAGTAAGAATAGTTGCTTCCAACATAAAACACTTACGTGGTTCCATGTGTACAAATATAAAGAGAAAGCACAGTTGTTTTCATGAATAATACGTGTGTACTGGTACAGATTAACAACAGAAATACTGTAGAAGAGGAGTTGGTCACCCTTCCTGTCCAGTATGAGACACTCCTGTGTTCTTGTCCTGTGTCTTTCAGTTTCTCAACCATAGCCTCTTTGAAACCTTGAGGGTCAGCGTTTCCTGGTTTCTAGCTGGGATACTTTTAGGTTACTCACTAGAGAATGTTCACAGATACTCTTCTTGGCAGTAATGTGCGTTGTGGAATTTTGAAGATAGTCAGAAACCTATCTTCGGGCAACATTATCCTTCCTCATTCCCTCTCCTTCTGCATGAAACAGTGCTAGAGCTATGTATATAGCATTTCTGATGAGTTTGAAAAAATTTATTTTCTTTTTTCTCAATCTTATTTCTTTGCCATTTCTAATCTTAACTGGTAATGGAGACAAGAGGAGGAGAAAGCAAATACAGCAAAATGAAAAGGCATGAGAAAAATTTGCCTAGGCATAGCTATATATGTACCATAACAAGGAATATAATCTGTGTGCTAATGACTTCGACATAGAATCTGAAATAGCTAAGTAGTTTGGGCACAGGGCAGAAATACTTCTTTGAAGATTGTGACTATGATGAAATAAACATTTCTCTTTCTTTTTAAAAATGACGTGTTTATCTATCTCATGGCTTCTCATTGAGATAAAGTGTATTCCTATAATCACATTGTGAATGAAGGGGACAATTATTATTACTGATCCATAACTTGTTCTAGAATTTTATACTGGAGTTTCCATTAATTACTCGATAATTTTCAAAATAAACATGTATGTCACATTACATTTGTGAGGCAGAAGCTGCAGGACCCACAGTATGAAAATCATGTCCAAGGCTACCTGCTAGCTGTGTAGTAGAACTGGGATTTTGAAGGAGATTTGTCATCACAGCACTTCTGCCTCATACTATGCTGAAAGTAAGACTGTGAGAAAAAAAGTCACGTTTTAGTGATTGACTTAAATATATTTTTTAAATTGACAAGGTCTTAAATCCAGATTTACATTTGAGACATGAGACTAAAAGTAAATGTTTCAGTGTAACGCTTAAATGTACTTTCTGAAAATCATCTGTGTTGTAACAATTTGTTGTTTTCTCTGCAGTGAGTCAGTACTTTTATTGGATAATAAAATGACTGCTTAAAGAGGTTTTATTTTTTTATTTAATGGAGGGTATGAAAGGTCAGTATTCCTAAGCACGTCTTCCAGTTTTAGATAAGAAATAATAATCACCTAAAATTTGATTTCATTGATCTTACTAGTTATTGCTATCTGATGTACAGAATGCCTTTAAATACACTAGTTAATAGAAACACATTTGAACCTTTTTGAAACTTGAAAGCTTTATATGCAATGATAAAGTCTTAAGTTCATTTTCCGGTCATTAATATGGATGAGTCTCAGTCTACAGGAGATTTTAAGTTGATTACTCCTTTCAGAGCTTTAAAAGGAAATAAGAAATTTTATATGTGATTTTATCCAAGTTTGATAGTGTTTACCTCATTTGCTTAATTATTTTTTTATTAGAAATATAGAGAATGAATGAACTTTTATTTTTTACTGGCATATTAGAGCCAGATATAATAAATTTACTACTTACCTTTTAGCATAACGCTAACATGAGAAGGTAAAATTATCATGTGATGCATTTACATCAGTGACCATCTGTGGTGCTTTAGGACTTCGTATTTTGAGTTAGATATTATATTAAAGGCATTTTTTAAAATACATGAGAGGATTTCAGGTAACTGAAAAAAATATCAGTATTGATTCTTCACTTTTTTTATTGTGTTTTTAAAATCTGATAAAAATGCTGTTTGACTTAAACCCTAAAGCCTAGCTGTTCAACATTTCTGCACCTGATCAATAACATAGTTGATTGAGTCTGCACATAGATTGATTGACTCTTCACTATTTATGCATGCACACACAAGATGAAATGCCCAAGGAAGCTAAAAGGTTTCTTAGTGCTAAGCTAATGAAATCTATGCAGTAGCTTTCATGATCTTTCAGTGTAGTTACACACATACCCACTCTCCTGCATGTGTGTGAAAGTAGAGCTGGAAAGTCAACTTTGCTAGCACACAGTGTTTTTATTTTTTTCAATAAAGCTTTCTCAACCTGATTCCAAAGGCTCCACAACTGGAATTAAGTTATTCTGCTTCTGCTGAGGAAAGAATTCCTCAAGAGAGTAACTCCACTGTTAGCCTATTGTGGGTTTTTTTCCCCTTGTATATTTAATCGCTCAGGATCTTTTTTATAACCTAAAAATCTAATTTGAGACTCAAATGCTGCAACATATGCAGCGGCAGCTGCTCCTCTCATAAGTCCTTAAAAGACACAAATTTAAATCCTAATAGACCTTTCACTATGTCCTACCCAACTGCAAAGAAGGCAAATGCTCACTCTGCCCCCCTAAGAAGAGAGTCCTCTCTGTTTAAATAAAATGTTATTTCAGTTAGAATAACTTCCAGAAAAGAAGGCACCAGGGAGTTGAGGATCACAAAAGTCAGAGAAAACTGCTGTGGATCATAACTGCAAAATATCAGCAACAACTCTGGTCACTTTATGAGACAAAATTAAAGCATTTAAGATTAGCGCTAGAATTATTTCAAATGTTAAGGTCTTTCACTAAATTTTGTTAAAACCAAAGCACTACAGTGCTTTTTAGGTATTCAGGATTGAGTCAAAATGATTCTTGAATAGTTCCTCAAAATGAAAACTAATTGAAGAACAATTATCTAGATATTCCTAAAAATGTAAGTAAGTGAAATTCAAGTTCTTTCACTGGACTGTAATCCTCGGGCAAACGTCCAGAGTCAACAAGCAGAGTTAACTAAGCATAAATTTAAGGAGAAGTTAGATTTGGAAAGACCTCAAACATAACTTCAAATACAGAATGCATGGTCCAATAAGTTTGATATACTGTTGTCCTCAGGAGTAAAAAATACATTTTTTGGATAACCTATGTATAAATTAATCATAAGAGTTAATACTTGAAATGTCAGAAAAATTGCTTTAAAAAGTAGGATGAGAGTATTAAATATAGAATTACCTTCTGATTACCAGGGTAATTCACGAGGCTTCTTCACCATCTAGTATATTATTTGATATCACACAACACTGTATTAGAAAATTTAAGTGATTGTTGCAATCCTGTCAAGAATTCTGATTCACCAGACTTCTGCCATTTGTTTAAAAAAGAATTCTTGTGTGATTAGTTATTCTTCACCAGATTATTTCTTAAAAGGGAGTACATCCTGGTGAATGAAATACCACCCCTAAGGAACTTCTAGCTGGTTGAAATTTTCTGGATTCTACCTATGAATGTAGGTAGATATTGATTCAAAACTTACTAAACCCATAACTTATGTAAACCTTATGAACACTTAAAATTAGTGTACCTGGGTTTTTGGGTTGCACATTAAAATGTACTGAGTAGGCTGTCTCTGAGTTTTATATTTTAAAGGAAGGCAGAGTCAACTGCAACATGATTAACATGCTCTGTATAGAAAGCTGGAAGCTAGATATTAAATGTTTGGGCTACTGATATTCCCAAGTCATGTAATGAAATGAATAATAACTGAAAAGCCTTTGTTCAGTATGGCATGTTTTCAAATTTAACAGATTTTTAAAAATTTTATTTTAAATGACTAGCACTATGTATAGTCAGTATCAATGACTGTGATGTAAATAATTTGAGAGAGCTAAAAGAGGCCCCAAGGCCAAGACGTACTTTTTCTGAGGTTATTTATTTATGTATTATAAATTATAATAATTTATTATTAATCACAAGCTGAGGGCTAGGTATTTTAAATGCCCTCATCATCAAATACCACTATCAAATCATGCAATATTTCACTGGGACTTTGTAGATTATTTCAAGGCAGAATAGGACTCTTTGGTCAGGAAAGACAAATTGAATCCTTTACCCAGAAGTTCTCATTTGCTTTCTCATTTGCACACTCTAACATAACATCAGGTCAGTTGTGTGGCTATACTGACCTAAAATTTACTCCCCTTTTATTTATAAATGTTATTGTCATTTAAAATATTAAAAGCCTTAACAAAGAAAAATGTTAGCTTCTATGGTTGTTATCTTTTTTCCATCTTAAAAGACTAAGACATTTAAAATAATGTCCTTCGTCTTTCAAAAAAAGCGGGAAGGCACAGAAATCTCACAGGACAACATACTCTGTGGTCAAGCTCTTCTGTTGCTGCTCAGCAGTTAGTAAATAATAGTAACCACTTGAAGTGTTCAGACCAAACAAATTTTTTTGTATATTCAAACTGGCATTGCTTAAATATGCATGGCAGAAATGGTAAGAAGAAACCCACATGATGGACCACAAAGATTCAAAAGAGAAGTTTTTATCGCTAATTTTAAGATTAGACTATTTCTTACTTTTTAAAGATTAAAATTGCATTTAAATTGCTCTACAGAAACCCACAGGCCATATTTTCAGATCTCTTTGATGTATGTCACACTGTCGGATTTGCATTTTAGAGAGTAGCACTGGTGCCTTTCACTGGGACCCTGCGGACTATCCGAAGGTGGGACAGGACTGTTAGAACAGCAAGGGCAAAGGGGCTCCTTAGCCAGGAGCTCCCATTTGCTCTAAGCACACTCTTAAAATCAGGTCAACTGCGTGGGTACGCCGACCTAAAGCAAACATGGGGTGGTGGGATGGATGGACAAATGCTGCCATCTTCTGGCACAAGTTGATCTTATGGGCCTGTGGAAAACCTTACAAGTGGACAAGCATGGTTTGAAAACGAGTCACATTTCCCATGTTTTCAACAGGAGTGCGATCAAGTTCATATAGATGATGTTTCCTCTGATGATAACGGGCAGGACTTAAGGTAAGCCATGCCTTTCAGTATGCTGTTTCCTACATTAATTCAGCTATGGAGTTTTGCACCTGTAATTATTTCTTTTATTTCTTTTTAATGTATTTTGGGTGTTGCAGTACCTACAGTTTTGCAACTGATGGCTTCCATGCAGCTGCAAGTAGTGCAAACCTTTGTTTGCCAACAGGTGTAAGAGGAGGAGTGGACTGGATGAGGAAGTTGGCTTTTCGTTACAGAAGAGTAAAAGAGTTATATAACACCTACAAGAACAATGTCGGAGGTATGTGCGGCTTAGTTCATCTAATGAAGGCATCACAGGTATAGGCAGAATTCAAGTGCAGTTTCATGTTAGAGATTATCCTGCTGTAGAAAGATTCAGCAAAAGCTCATATCAAATAACATTTAGTTTCTTTGAATTGTTGGGAAAAATTTAACTGCAGAAGAAAAAACATGCATGCCTGTCAGAGAAATTAGACATTGTTTGTGAGACTTAGTGCACAGATATACAAGTTGGATGGCAAGGAATTCAATTACTTCATGAACCGGTTGTGGTGACATTAGTGTGAAAAATAGACAGGGGACCTACTGGAGGCAGTAGAAAGCAAACCTTCCTAAAGACCAAAGCCCTGATCACTGAAATAGCTATGGGTGATCATTACCTCTCTGTAACCCTATCATCATAAATATAGACAATGATTTATGTCACTTCACAGTCGTTCAACAGGTCTAAATTATCTTTTTAAAAAAATTACATGTTATCTGGCAGCATATCTTTACCACATACAAATACTGTTAAGATTATCATGGTTTTTTAAAGTTCACTTACTCTGTAGCAATATTTAAACCATTTAATACTCGTCCATATATTTGAGACATCACATCAAAGCCTATAGCATGAAGACGAAGATCCTGAATGTGTCTCTAGATATAATAAACTTGAATGATCTCTATCACTAGGATCAATTTTAGGTCAAAAAGATTCCTAAGGTCAGTTGTTAAAGCTCTTCTCCCAGAGTGTTTCCCTTTTCAAAAACGAAAGATGTTTAAAGCACATAAACCAGGTCCAAAAGGGAATAATGCATCTAAATGTGTGCATTGTACATGTACATATATGTCATAGAATACAGTATAATAAATAATTTCTGTATAGTATACACGTCCACCAGATACATTCTTAGGGTGGGATTGTGTCAGGTCACCCTGTGTCTGCCTACTATTGAACCACACAATAGATACTCAATAGGTAACAACTATAAGAAAACAAGAAAAGTAGACAATATTAACATTAGAACTAAAAGGGAATTGGCCCCTGTGAGAGGGACGGAGTACTGCCTTGCCCAACATTCTGGAGGAAAACTCCTCTCCTAAGTCACTCTAATGCTATTTCCAAGACACTCATAAATCAAATAATTAACTTTTCAAGTTAAAAATCAATTACTGATAATATTGGTACTAGGGATAGAACTCAGGACCTTGCATTTGTGAGGCAGGCATGGTGCCACTGAGCTAAATCACTGACCCAATATGTTTAACTTTAAAATTGATAACCGTTCTAGAAATCTGAAAATACTTATCATTCATATATGTCACTATTTCTTTGTTGCAGGGTACTATTTAAATTATTTTCAATTCAACAAGGTTACTAAGAAATAGTCTCCTATCTTAAAAAGTTTATGCAACCATATAAGAGTTCATTTTCTCTCATACATCAGCAACTCATTTTTTAAATTAAGTTTATTGGTACATTTTAGGTATACAGCAGTTACATTCATCATTGGGAGGAACTTGTACCTGTACATGAGTATCTTGGTTCTTATTTTTCCCCCTTCCCCTGCCCTCCCTTCACCCCCTCCACCCTTCCCTATTTACAAAGACTTTGTTTCCATTTTTCCTTTTCTCATATTTTTTTCCTCTCCCTTCTTTCCTTTCCCCTACCCCTCCCACTTCCCCTACCCCTTTAGACCTTTTCTTCCTATTTCACATTATCAATTATTCATTTTGATCTTTATTTACACTTTCAGTTTCTCACACCAGATAAACTATTCAGTATTTACATGTGTGTCATATTTATTTCACTTAAGAGTATGGCATTAATGTGCATCCATTTAGTTATACATGTCTCTAGTTTCTCATTCTTTATTGCTGAGTAGTACTCTCTGTTTTATATATACATATAAAACACACCTTCTTTATCCAGTCTCCAGTTGTTGGGCAATTGGGCTGTTTCCAAGTTTTAGCTATTACAAACTGTGCCGCTATAAACATGGGTGAGCATATATCTCAGTGATATGATTCTTTTAATTCTTTGGGGAAGATCCCCAGCAGGGGAATAGCTGGGTCAAATGGGACCTCTAATCCTAGTTGATTGAGGTATCTCCATACTGATTTCCACAGTGGTTGCCCCAGTCTGCACTCCCACCAACAGTGGAGCAGGGTTCCTTTCTCCCCACAACCCCACCAACATTTGTTATTGGTTGATTTCTTGATAGCAGCCATTCTTTCTGGGGTGAGGTGCAATCTCAGTGCTGTTCTCATCTGCATCTCTCGATTGACCAGTGATGTAGAACATTTTTTTATATATTTATTTGCTGCTTCTACTTCTTTGTCTGAGAAATATGTGTTCATTTCAAATACCCATTTTTGAATTGGGTCTTTGAATTTGGGGGGTCTGATTTTTTTCAATTCTTTGTATATTCTAGATAGTAGTCCTTTGTCTGAGGTACAGCTGCTAAAATTTTTTCCCACTTTGTAGGTTGTCTCTTAGCTCTGTTGGTGGTTTCTCTTGCAGTGCAGAAGCTTTTTAATAAGATGAGATCCAAGTTGTTGATTCTTTGTGCTAGTTCCTATGCTACTGAGGTTTTCTTCATAAAATCTTTTCCTACATCAATGTCTTCAAGAGTTCTACCTATCAACACCTCTTTATGAAATGAGAACAGATGATACTTGCTAGAAAGTATAAATTTTAACTTAAAAAAATCTACATGTATATGTGCACCCAGTATTCTCAAACACATTTCAAGTAAGAAACCTTTCTTTTGAATGGATGTGTCATTTTGTTTTATTATGAAAACAAAAGTGACATCTTTTAAAATGAGAAATTAGTGTGCCTACATTCTTTTCTTACCATGACATCCATTTAACTTCCCAGTGTTGTCTACAACGGTCTAGGACTTGAACAGTTCTTAACTTATGTTTATAAAATAAAATACCTATAGCAGCACTAGTTTTAAAAACATTCCAGTAGCTGTATGTGATAATTACATTATTAACTGGTTCAGGATAGAAATGATTGTGATTAGTAAAAGACTAAACATTTTCAGGCAGCCGTATCTGATGCTTATGTCCCTAGGCTGGTAGAGCTCCATTACTTCTTCACACCTAACACATTTCAAAACCTTGCAGTGAGTCCCAGGCCTGGCAGTTGTAAAGTGACTGTTGCTCACTCCACCAGCTTCTAGGCTTTGTGACAGGATACCTGGGATCCACTTTCCACTGTGATGTTGTTATGTTCCCCATGTTTAGCCTAGCACCTGAACTTAGAATTTGCCCAGTGACTATCCACTGAATGAATGAGTGGGCACTCATTTATAGAATGAAGGAGCAATATCAATCTGTCTGCCTCTCTCCCCATTTCTGTCCAAATTAAAATAAACATTGTCTATACTTGACAAAAAAGAACACCAACCTAGATCTCCCAGAGAAAAAGCTCCTCTCTTGATCCTCCTTGTTCTTCGGTGTTACAGGACTCCTTGGCCCTGCCAAGAGGGATGCCTGGCTGCAGTTGAGGGCAGAAATTGAAGGCCTGACAGATTCCTGGCTCACAAATGCACTTAAGTCTTTATCGATTATTAGTACTAGGTAAGTGGGATTATTGCCCTTTTACATTAAGTAAATAGAACATGTAGGTCTAATACTATATAGATAAAAATATTTTAATTCTTAGGCAATTAAGAGTTTGAAAAGAGCAATTCATTGAGTCCATTTATTTTTAATGTGTATGTGTGTGTGTGTGTGTGTGTGTTGTGTATTTTGGGGATGCTGCTTCTCAGAATAACCAGGAGATTATATCTTTCCACCCATCTCTCTTCTTAACTACTGATAATCCCCACAGAAAGGCCACGACTTCTAATGACAAAGGAAATGGCATCATATTGGCAACAAAGTACAGGGATGATAGAAAAAATAAAGCAGGATGTTCATTTTATAAAAAGAATGTTTATTTTAGATCTTTTAGACCATAACAGATAAAATACATAATTTAAGTGCATCAGAAAAGCAAGAACAAAATCTTGAGAAATTTCTAAATTTTGTGTTATTTGAATTATACAATAAAATACTGACTTGGTAATATAAAAAATAAAGTGGATTTACAAGTTGAAAAAACTTGTGCCATGAATGCTAATTCATAAAGTAATATAAACCTGGAAAGTAATAGCTAATGTATGGGATTAATCTTTGTACTTTTCTATTCCATCATTTTATTTCTGAATTAGATGAATAAATAAAGGCATGCTTAGGAAATGAATAGCATAGCAATGCTAAGAAAGAAATACTATTTGTACTAATCGAGTACGGACACATAGAAAACTTAGCAGAGTAAAAAGAGAATCCAGTAAGGAGAGCATGAAAATAAATGGGTATGTGTCAAATTTGGCATGTAGCTTGCAACCCTGTGATGTGATGGGGCCAACACTGATAACAGAAAGTCCAAATGGCAGGAAGCCTGGTGCATAGAATGCAGGGTTCAAGGGGGGGAAGCCATGACAGAGCCCTCTGCCCAGTTCTAGATGGGTGGTGTGACAAGAGTTGAAGCCTTCTGTGCTGGTGTGAGAGACACAAGGATTTGGGGTATGGAAACCACATTGCAGAAACAGTTGGTGGAGCCAGAAAGTTTAGTCTGAGGAAGAATCCTATGTGAAACAAATCATTAGTTTCAGCTGTTAGAGATGTTAGGCTGAAAATGAACCGGGTGCTTCTCTGTCTATGAAGGAGAGAATTAGGATGAATGCATAGGAATCCTAGGAACGGATGTTCTAATTCCATGTAAGGAATTGTCTAACAAATAAAACTGTTTGAAAATGGAACCTACTGCCTCGTCATTTTTTTTATCTATTGACATGGAGGCCAAAGTGGAAAAAAAACTGATATGCAACTCCGGGGCCCCTAAATTGTGTGTAACATTTAGTAGCATGTGTATTTCTCTGAGGAGGAGGTTAACACCCTTCATCATTTTTCCAAAGAGGTTTCTTTGTAGCAAAATAAAAACAGAAATCATTATATTACTATATATAGGTAATGTATAACATCTGTCTATGTTTTATTACAGAGGACTTCAGAGCAACTGTAGGGACATGTGATTTTAAGAATTAAAATCATAACAAGAAAGGGACAGTGTGAAAGAAGTTAATATATGTTGAATAGTTAAATACTATGAAATTTGCTAAGTCATCCACATAATATTATCATATTGGTAGTTTCCACAAAATGAGTGGAAGGCCTAAAAACCAAACACTGTTGAATTATGTATCAGAAGCTTTAGCAAAGTTAAGTTAGCCTGTGATGCTAATTCTGCTACTTTGAATTACACTAAGGGCAAACTTGAAGGTACAGAAAAAAATGGAGTAGCATTATTTATAATACTGAGTCAACAAAAGCCATCTAAGCGTTAAACTGAGCTTTATAAATATGGTTCATCCACCTGTCAAAGGGGTTTATATATATTTTATTTGAAGATGAAGAATTACTCATGATACACAAAATGAAAAAAGAACTCTAGGAAGGAAGGAAGGAAGGAAGAGCGAGAGATACAAAGAAAGAAAAATACAAAATTCCGTATATAATGTGATCCCAATGGGAAAAAACCCATATATGAACAGAAATACTATAAATGAACAAATGTGCACTTATCTCTGAATATCTAATAAATGATCGATGTTTTTCATTTTCTTTTTTATATTTGTCTCTCTTTTACAATTTGTGTTCATAATTTAAAAAAAGAAATGATAACAACTCCAAATGTCGCAGTGTAAATCATCAAATTTCATTTCAAAACCACTCATTTTATTCAAAAATATTTTCATTCCTTAACATTTATCTACATATGACTGAATACCATTTTGTTTTGACAAGTTACTACAGCAGATTACTAAGAATAGTGTACAAAACATGACGATATTGTGGACAAAGTTAAAAATACTATTTTCACGTGACCGTAGAGTTTCAGGTGGATTCAAATAGCATGTATAACCTTGTCACAATATCATCATGATTTGTACATTATTCTTAATAATCTGCCATTATTTGGGGAATTTCTGTCTGTTAATGCAGTCACACACAACACACACACACACACATGTTTATCTGTTTCCTCTCTGTTTCAGGAGTAACTGTGTAAATGTTTTGGTAACAACAACCCAACTGATCCCAGCACTGGCCAAGGTTCTACTCTACAGCTTAGGAGGTGCTTTCCCCATTGAAAATATTTACAGTGCAACTAAAATAGGTAAGGAAATTATTTTACAGTCTGCATAGAATATACTCACATGTGTGTTTGGGGAATTTTCTTAATGTATATTTCTGCTTAGTTCCCTTTTCATCGAGATTTTGCAGAACATCAAGCAAAGTGGGATAAAGTTCAAATCACAGAATCCTCTGCAACTCATTGTGTATGTACAAAATTTCTGAGAACTGTTGGCCAATGGAATTCTAAACTCAGTATGTGAGTTTTTCTGACTCATTCCACACTTCCAGCACATGTTATCTAAGTAATATTCAGTCTTGCTATCCATGCCATTTAATAGTTTAATTAATACAGTACTCCATCCTTCATACAAAGTAATCTTTAAGATATTACAATTGATCTTAGACAAAAGGCCAAGGAGCTATGAAGGAAGTAATCTTTAAAATAAAAATACAATTTTGGCATTACCAAGGAGTCACAGATGGATTCAAATAGCATCCATAAAAAAATAAAAACTTTCTTGAATCAGAAAACATAATTGAAATATTCATAAAATATAAGTGGCTGGACTCTGCATTTCCAAAAGAAAACTGTTTAGTAGCAACCAAAGAACTACAATCTTGCTTATTTATTTAGATAATTATCTTTGCCTTTAAGTAGATTTTGCATACTTGGACTTCTGATAAACACTCAAAAACAAAACTCCATCAGGCTCTGCCATCTTGAAAGAGTTAAAGAAAACAGCACATGTATTCCACCGTCTGTCAAGGAAATGCCTGGGAAAATTAATGGGTTGTGTAATGTGCCCTGAAGGTCAACAAACTTAGGTTTTGGCACATTGACAAGAGAAGTTCAAAATCCTAAAATCTCTCACCAAAAATAGCCTGCCCTGGGCCTTGTGGAAGGCTGATATTGGCACTGGCAAAAGGAGCCCCGGCTGCAGCTGTTTCTGGAGGATAGTTAAAGATAACCAAACTTTTATAAAGTAAATTGTGCTATGTACTACAATTCAGAACCCTGATACCAATCTCTTACATTTTTTATATAAATGTGTACATGTGGGCTAGCAGAATTCATATTTACAATGTGATTTTGCCTTTTGACAATTACAGTAATCTTATAAAAGGATACACATTTCTTTTGTTTGAGGACAATATATTTTTTATAGTGGCCAGATTGTTTCTTATATCTACTCAGAAAAAAAATCATTTTTCCTTTTAATGTTATTTTTTGGAGATATAAACACAAAAGTAACCATAACTGCATAGATATTCTGGGAATGAAGCTCAGAAAATAATGCCTTTATTTTAAAAACAAAGAACATGGAGGATCCCCACAATGTTGTTCTCTTGTGCAGTCAGAGCATGCTAGTGTTTTCAGTGCTGTGGCCCAATTGGGAAGCACCCTTAGTGTAATTAATTGGAAAATATTATTCCCATCCACCTGAAGAAAGGAATTGTTCATCCAGGTAAAACCACATCTTAGTGCGTATTTCCTTTCCTTAGAGGCAAAACTTCAGTTTTTCATAACAATATATTCAGCTGACTTTGTCTCTGCTACTTAAGATAAATCAAATGAAATTGATTAATAGGATTAAACAAACACATGTTGTTAAAGTTTATAATCGCTTATAAATTTTCTTCAGTATTCTTTTGGTGGAGTAAAACATGCTAACAATTTCTGTAAGTCAGATGTTTAACCCCATTGACATTATTAAAGCATGAAACATACTTGTTTCATATCTGCTCTTAGTAAACACTTGTGTTATTCGAAGGTGTATGTTGTGTTCATAAACCCAGAGATCAGAAGCTACTTTGAGATGTTCAGGAGACGTGAACTTAACACTTTATGAATCTTTAGATTAATGAATGCAGTGGCTGGAAGAATAAGCAGTGCATTGTTTTTCAGGCAAGGAAAGCTGCTTTGAGCGTATAGTGTCCAGATTTGGCACTAACATAACTTATGTTGTGATTGGAGATGGCCGAGATGAGGAACATGCTGCTAACCAGGTAACTTCACTCTGAACTTTATCTCATTTATCTTCCAGGAAAAGAAAGTTGCTTTGAACGAATAATGCAAAGGTTTGGCAGAAAAGTAGTATATGTTGTAATTGGGGATGGTGTAGAAGAAGAACAGGCAGCAAAAAAGGTAACCTGTCTCAAAACAATGTTGGTGTGATATTCCTAATGCAAGCCTTTGTGTTTGCATTCTTGTAGTTTGGCCCACTGGCAGCTTGACAAATGATTTAAATTTATGGATGCAAAGCAGTAAGAGCATGAGAGGGTCAATACTTACATTCAAACCAACCATTTGGAGTCCAGCATTTTTTGCCTGAAATTTGACAGGAAATGCAGGAAAAGATTATTATATTTACTTATGTGTATAAAGTAAATATATAATAAATATAGACTTTGTACATATATACACAACACCCATGAAATGCGTATACATATGTACACATTCAGAGAACACAGACATAGGCAACTCAGTGGTCTGTAAGAAAAGTGAAGGAAAAACTATTGTTAAGCATCTGAAATTTAACAAGATAAAGACATTTAATGAGCTCATAGAAAAACCATGTGAGTGCCTTATGATTCATCTGCTGTGTGGCCCTTGTGATTGCCTAGAAGTAGGTATGCTCCATGATGATCAACGCTGTGGGTAGATTTAATAGCTGAAGACAAACAGTTAAAAGAGATTTTAATAAGCGCTATTGGAATTAGATGTATTGTTCAATCCTCTTGTGCCAACTTGTCATAAATACTTAGTGGCAATGTGTCTCACATTTTCCGTAAGATTCTCATGTGTTTCGGTGAGCCATTGGTACTTGACTGAGGCCAAGCAGCTGGCACTGAGGATATTCAGGCCATCTCAGAGCCCTTATGTATTTATATAAGTTTTTTTTCTTAATCTGGCCCATTTTCCTGAAGAAGAAACCAAGACAGTTAAAAACCATTAAGTGGTTAGTTCAACATTAGTAGGAGAATAATAACAGAATTGGCCCCCCACACTGCAAGACTATCAAACAATACCAAGATAAAAGCCAAGATAAAAGTGATAGAATTTATAAAGCAAAGCAAAATGATGATTTAGTAGTTTCAAACAATGACACATCGCCTTACATTGTTTCTTATAGAAAGCATGTAATCCTTAGTGTTCTGAAGCAATTTAAATCATTATCTAAAGTCTTCACCAAACATGTGCATGTACTGGAGCTTTTATTATCTAAGTTCTGTTTTATAAAAATATCAGCATAGTTTCATAGAAAATTTTACAGCTATATATAAAGACAAAGGAAATGATTTTTGTTTCTGGTAAATTCAGATCAAACAAAATGGAGTAAGACAAAGTACTTCCACTGTAGAAAGTTTGGAAACGTTGTTGGCAGTCATACTTGAAACTCCCCATGTTTTTCCACCCAGTCAAGAGAGCTGGTAACACAGAAAACCCTCGGCATTAATTAGCGGTGTCAATGACTCAAAACAGGACACTGGCCCCAAGGATGTTCTGAATGAAGTTCCGGCTGTAGCCTCAAGAAAGCCAACCTGCATTCCTGACTCCTGCTGGAAACCCTTGCAGGCACGCACTGTGGAAATCTCCTCTGCAGTGTGTCAGTATCCTGAGTCCGTGATGTTTTGATTTTTCACATGGGCACCATAATTACACACAACAAACAGCAATTTTTCCATTACAACCACTCCTGCAAACATTTACATGGGTTTTAGCCTATGAAAAATATATATTTAGGTCAGGATGACTAAAATTTACTTCTTAAACAATAGCACATGCCTCTGAACGTAAAAACTTTCACATAGTGTGAAAGCTAAACTATTGTTATACCTTCTGCTTTACACCTAACACTTCAGGAGAAAAAGGCTGACTCCAAATGGATAGAAATCTTGGATAGAATGCCATTTTCAAATGGTCGTCTATGTAGGTACAGTTTTGGTGACGGTGAAGGCTTATAATTCTATGTGGAAATTCAGGTGGTTGGTTTCCCTGGTGTCTAGAATGCATGCTTTTCTTTGGACATAGCAGTAATCGCATGTGCAGAAATACTGAAGACTGTTTTGTTATCACAAATAGATCTGAGCTGAATGAAAAAAAGGCGCTTTAAGATAAATTTCCATGCTGTGCTTTAATTTGACCTACTTTGATAAGAAGAAATATCAAAGTTTAAGAATAAATATCAAAGAATAAATTTAAGAAAAATATCAAAGGATAAATATCAAAGTTTTGGAATCAGAATGAATAACTACACTCTCCTATTGAAATATGTAATGTGAGATGTATATGTAACTTTTTAAATTTTTCTAGGAGTCATGTTAAATAAAAGTAATGAGAGACGGATAGGACTAATTTAATAATTATTCTAATTGGTCTGTGTAGCCAAACTATTGTGATTTAACACCTAATCAATACACATTGCTGTGATGGCTATATTCTTCTGCTGTTACTGTTTTAAGTTTTTTGAAATTCAGACTGTATTATAAACTAGAGTAAACATATTTCAAGTGCTCATTAGCCACATGTAACTAGTGGCTACCATACTGACTTATATAGCAGTGGTAATCATTATGAGGATGATTAGTTTTTAAAGAAAATGTCTTATTCAGAATATATATTTCTATTATATACCTGAGAATATTCCATATGTATATATTCTAGAAGGTTTTCAATAAGCCCAAACTTACAAGCAGCACATTTGTTTGTCAGTTGCTATAGTGCAGGTTTATCTTTTTTATTATTGTTTCCAAAGGGATCTTTTTAGACAGATTTTTCTCCTCACCCCTTCTATGAAATTTTAAGGCCATAAAAATCTGCTGGATGCCAGCATATCTCTGGAGAGCCACAAGCCATTGCTGTGTCTAAGGTTTTTATTTTTTACCACCCAGGAACCCAATTTTATCCCCTGGGGGATGATATGTCTCCCATTGCAAATGCTCACCGGAATGCTTTCTAAATCCCACACCAGTGAAATAGATCAGCCCAACTCTACTGGCTTAAGTTGTTGGTTATAACAGACAATAAAGATAGTTATTCCCACAGTTTTTTCCTACTTCATACAGTAGTGCTTCAAGTTATTTTTTTACATAGGAAAGAATTCACTCTTCCTTTCTCTCAAATAGACAGAAAGCCTTGGGCTTAGGACGACATTTATAGTTTTTGTTTGTAACTGAGAGATGGAGCAATGTGTTGATGAAAACTTGTTTTCCATCAGCCACGTAGGGTTTTCCTCCTTGCTGGCTTTCCCAGATGCTGATGTCAGTAATGAGATTTGTGTGGGGTGGATTGAACTGCCTCTGAAATTTCGGTATTTGCTTTTGTGTCATTAAAATCCAGTTCAGATCTATTTCTCTGTGATTGTGACCTTGCCATATTGGTGCTGCCAAACCTTCAAATATGATCACCCTTCCATTAAACTCTCCCCTGAACCTGGGTGGACAGAACATCCTGGTATGTGCTGCTGCTTCACTGAGACCGTGGCTATGATCTCTCCCCATTCTTCATTCCTGCCCCTTCTCTCTCCCATCCCTCTTCTTTATTAACCACACAGCACAACATGCCCTTTTGGAGGATTTCAAGTCACTCGGACCTCTTGGCTCTACATCAAGCACTGGAATTAGAGTATTTGTAACTGTGTTCTCTAGCTGGAGATCCATGGTTTTTTATATTTCAAGTACACTGAATTTTTATGTGTGATTCAATGCCTCTGGCTCTACACATATAAATTGTCTTAAAGGATAAAATCATATTCGGAATGAGAATTCCAGAATGAAGAATTCAGATTGCTGAATGGAATTAAATTTTAGTGCTACAGAAAGGAAACTCTATGGTCTTATATTTACACCACAATAATGGTTTAAAAAAAATCTGTGGAAATTGCTGATGCACAAGGAATGAGTCCTAACTGGAATGAACAGCTTTAGCGAAGAAATCTTAACCCTCCCAAGTAGCAGCACCTGAGCTCCGTGTGGCAAGGTGATCAACAACATTCCTCAAAATGGGAGATCCTCTCAGCCCTGAGGTTTGAGTATGACTTTAGCCTACCTAGCCCAGAAAATCTGAATTGGAATGCACTCAGACTGTATAGGGGCAGTCCTATCTAGACCTGTAATTTGTGTAAATTATTGATGAAAATAATTTACTGTGACTTTATTAGCAGCCGACTTTGAAAGTGGATGCAATTTTTCTGTAATTTGTCGGGGAGGGGCCGAGAGGGGAAACAGGAATATAATATTGTCTCTTCTTTAAGTTTGGCAAACAGAATGTTCATACTGATATGTTGTGCCTTAAAGACAAGACAGCATTTGTGTGTTACAATGTAACTTTGGTTAAAAAAATCTCTGTAGATAATGAAAAACTAAATCCTTTGTACTAATTATTAATATGACCAAATTTAAAATTCAAGCTATCAAAGTTTAAGACTGTATCAACAAGAAACCAAGTATTTGTTGCAAAAAGAAACCATCCGTAGTAATAAAGGAAAGCTTGTATTTTATTTGGGTTCTTAATAATTCCATAATTGTATGAGGCAATTATCTATGCATCCAACCATAAGGAGAAGGTTTGCGAGAGACTGTGGGACCTTTATGTAGAAAGTAAAATGTATGTAGAAGTCTCAAGTATCTTTTCTTACTGAAAAAAACTAAGGGCCATATTCATGACAACTTGCATGATTTTGAGTTTGAGACTTTTGATCCATGTGAATCGCGTAGAGAAATATCTTAACATGAAAATTATTGCCAGTTATCAACCAAATGTCTTTAGAATATGGGGTGGACATAACTTAAAATTCACATGGAGTAAATATGACTTAAATACAACTAAGCACATTTATTCCCAATGCCACTTGAGAAAATGAATTGTCATCAGCCATGAAAGGTGGATGGGCCAGATGGCTTTGAAGGAATGAAGTGAGTCTGAAAATTTCACCTAGAATATCATCAGAAAACTAAATTACACAGTGAGCCACATCCTGGCAGCTTTACCAAATTACAACAGTGAAATAGTACTGGTTCTCTGTCTTAACACATCAATCCAAGGTCTTCACATTACAGACTTGGGTGTGTTGGATTTTGCCTGTTCTGTTAATGAACAGTGGACTGCATTTGTTGCAGCAAGGACCTGTCATCGTTGTGTTTGCATGTTTTTTTTCTTGGTGTGTACCCCGTGTTGGCAACATGATACAGGTTCTCCTGTCATTTTGTATGACATGATCTCCCTTGGAGAAATTTAAGACTTTGAGATCTACAGTGTTCTAGTAGTGTCTGCACCTGCAGCTGTGTATTTAAAGCAGCACAATACGGAGTCCAGATTTGAGTCAGTGCCGCTTATCAGAGGCTGGTTCACAATAGTCCATCAGCTGAGGCCTCCGAGCCTTACTTGAGGTCAGTGCTTTGCTCACAGATCACTGCGTGCACTATGGAAACACAATTTTATTTCATCAGACTATAAACCTGATTTTCTTCATTGACTGCTGAGGCTAAGTTTATGATGGGCAGAAAGATGAGATCCCAATTTCATCAGATTAACCTTGTTCCTTAAATGTTGCTGCCTCTGCCCCCAAGTACTACAGCTAGCAAATTATGGTTGGAATCTTTTTAATAATACTATTACTAAAATAATAATACAGTTTATACTTCTGTTAACCTCTAGCTTGAAAAGAGCTATTTAAAAAGTTAGAGTTGCAACTGATTCTCAGTGGTTTGTGCACTAAAATCTTTAGTATTTATTACTGTGAATAAAAATTATTTTTCTTGTACAGCCAGTTTCTTTAAAAGACAGAATTGTCACACTACATCTAAATTTTTGGATTCAGTTTTTATATCAAGTGAGCAATTCCTCTTATGTTACTAAAGGTCTGGGCACAGAAAGAAACACCAAGAAGCTGTCTGTTATCCTCTCCCAGTGCTCCTTTACACACACACACACACACACACACACACACCTTCTTTCTGGTTATTTGTGCAGAAAACCTGAATGTGACATTGGCACAGAACAGCTTGGCAGATGCCAACAAGATGCAGGCACAGCCTGGTCATGTGACTTCAAGCATGCTGAAAGTAGAACTCTTCCCTCCCTGTCTTAGAAGCAGAAAGTCCTCTTCCTTCCTGATCAGAAAAACAAAACAAACCAACAAATAAAAAACTAGCTCTTTGCCAGTTCTATTTACATGTGGAATATTGTGCCTTATTGTAAACTAGTTTGAAAACTCTTCTGTAACTAAAATGGATTGTTGACTTTTAAATTTACAAAATGGGTCTATTACTAGGAAAGATAACCACCTTGTGTTGCACCTTAAAAAGTATCAAGGCTGTATAATTTCAGTAATAAAATAGGTGGCCTGACAATGACACTATAGCATATGATAAAGACACTATATCCCTGAAAATGTATAAATCAGATTCAGAGTCAAAAATATTTTAGAATCATATAGTTTAGTCACAAAGAAATAGGAACACCTGTCTCTAAAATTTTTTTTCCTTTAGTCTCTGGTGAGCTAAGATTCAAAATAATGTCAACAGCATGCTCCACTATGAAGTTGTTTTTGTAAAGCACATTTGTTTATGACACACCTACATTCTCCATGAATATGGCATTTAGTATTTCTTTTAAAACAAACATAAGCATCATGAGCCAAAGTTGCGTTTTGACTCCCAACTATGGTAGCATTATGGAAATCTCACAGTCAAAGTCAAGGGATTCTGTTATGTATTAGTACAGTATAGATTATTGGGGCCTACCTAATTTAAAGAAATGTAAATTAATATTAAAAGCTTGTAAAAATATGTACATCTTTACTATTTCTCAATAAATACCTTTGCAAATGTTTCCATTTTCTTCATCCTGGCATTTTGTAGAGTCTTTATGTGTATATTTAGTATGATTCTAAATCCTGTGCATTTTTTATTTAGGTTTCTTGATGTATGTAGTTGCTACTCCTTGTGCCTAAGTTGCACAGTTTGCTATTAAGGCAACTGAGATATAACACGGTAAAATGTCTCTAACACCTTAAAGTGGCTGGTTTACTAAGAAGATATGGGTTGTATAAATTTTTACAAATAGATATCTTTATTCAAGTAGAAAGCATATTGTAGCCACAGTTCATTAAAGTGTTCCCTGTAGGTGAATGGACTGTTGTTATAAGCTATGGATTATAGTTTACAAGAATCTTTCAAGAAAATAAAGGAGTATTTTTCTGATATGGACTTAGCAGCTCCTTTATTATCTTGTGTATAGCATTGATTTTCTTTATAAATCTGTTGTTCACTTGGAAATCAGAGGCGAATGTCAGAGCAACTTCTGCCTATTTGGAACTTTTAAAAATTTATCCTCCAAATTAGCAAAATCTGAGTGGAATTATGTGAGAGCATTCTGATGAGCAGTGAGCCTTATGCCCTACCAAAATTAACTAGGGTTGCCAGGAATACAAGAAATATACTTAGAATGGGTTGCCTATGTAAACTTTCTTTATATCCTCTTACATCTGTTTACCTTTGAAATCTGAGTTAGCGAGGAAGATTAAATCTGTGTACCACATTCCACTTCTCCCCTGGACTCCAAACAAGTATATCTTCATTGCCTGTGTCTTCATCTGCTTGTAAGACAGGTCCTCTCCAAGCACCAAGTCCAACCCAGGGCTTGTGCTTCTGTCAGTTCATGTCTCCCACAACAACCACCCAGGCTGTCACTGTATCCCACCCAGCGTATCCCACCTGGATCACTGCACAAGCCTAGCTGGATGTCCTGCTTTGGCTCTTCCACCCTGTCAACATCACGGTAGCCAGGGTGGCCTGAGATCTTGTCCGTCCTCACCCCGAAAACCTCCATCAGGGGCTTCCCACCTCACCCAGCACAAAAAGCATGGTACTCAACAATGAGTGTGAGTCCTTCATGAATGGTCTAGGGGTCATCATAAGCTGTCCATCTTCATGCTCTGTTTTGCTCTGGTGCATTCCACACTATCAAACAGGCACCCTTGTATTCTTGGCAGGTACCTGCACCCACCTGCAGCAGGACATCTGTGCTTGTTATTCTTTCTGAGTGAGAAAGTTTCCATCCACGCATCTGCAGCACTTGTGTTCTGAGTTTTCTCCAAGTCTTTACTCAGCGGCCACTGTGGAGCTGAATAGGTCTCCTTCTATAAAATTACACATGCTTCCCTGGAGCTTCCCATTACTCCACTTTACCATTAAACTATGCTCAATCCTTAGGTTTGTCTAACACTGTGTATCCATCTTTTATATTATATGGCATACCCATAATGATATATGCTCTGTGAAGACATGGGTTTGGTTTTGTTTTATTCATTTCTATATAGTCAGTGTTTGCAGACATATCTACATAGTGGGTGCTCAGAGTATCTGTTAAATAAATGTTTACACAATGAGAAAACATTTATAGGGTCATGATCAGGAATTAAAGAGACTTGTACTGATAGAACTACATTGCAGCTGAAAAAAGAAAACATACAGGTAAGTTTGGAGGAAAACAATGTAAGTTATTACAACATACTAGAGTGTTTTATGGCCTACTAATTTATGACAAAAAGGACCAAGGATGGGCATAAGTAAAGATGTATTTGGAAAGAGGTTATTCATCACCCAAGAATGCTCTGCTGGGTGAAAGCAAATGTAACGATGGAGCGACCGCATCCTTACTTCTCTTATTTTTTAAAAAAGTATACAGCATCAGTAGATTTAGTGACTTAATTTATTTAAAGCCACAAAAATGTCATGTCAAAAAGCAGATCCCTCTGCAGGTGCTTTGAATCATGATTCTGAGTCCCTGACATTAAAACAGTGAATGATTCTCCTTAATGAGAAAGATAGCTATTATTTAATATCTGTGCATGTTTTTCTATTTAAGAAAACAGTTACGAGGTGTCATCCTTAACTGTTCTCATACATGGGCCACTACATAAGTCAGACTTAAACTGAACTGGGTCAGAGTCAATTCTTGGAGTACGCTGTGGTCAGCAAAGCTGCTCCCTCAGAACGTCACAGGTGCACATTCACTGTACCCAAGCCCCAACTTTCGGTGAGAATGGCAGCCATGACCACTTTGAGTTCTCTCAGACCTCTTTCAAACCTCTCTCAGGACCACATCAGCGCACATGTTGTAAAACGATCCAACATAATATCCGAAGGAATCACTGACAATCACATCACTGTACACGCCAGTTAGTTGCATTCCTAACAAAAATTTTTCTCTGGGGCTATATTTTCTTGTCGTGACATCTTTGGCTTTTGTGTATGGCAGCTGCTATTATGAAATCATCTAAATTCTCATCTGAGCTTTCAGTGAAAAACGTGTGCATGGATCAGGAAACTCCTAGTAAATCTCTCTCTACAGCAGCACAACAGAGCGGGAGGGAGTTAGAGTGGAACTGCTTGTGGAGACACCAAAACAGCCTTTAAAATGAAGAGGCCCAGAGGAAGTGAGTCCTGAGCTGCAACTGGAAGGACAAAAGCAGGAAGGCCAAGGGAAAGGGGACAGGAACCGTAGCATCCATACAAAATGGAAATACAAGGGAGGGGTGGTGCAGCTAAGGAACTGCAAACAATTCTGGTTTACGGAGCATTCCAGTGAACAGGGAATAGTAAGAAATGAGCCCAAAAAATAAATGAGGCCAGATCATAAGTATTTTCTGCTGATGAGTTTTGATTTTATCCTGTGATCAGTAGATGTCAAGTGAGAGGGTCATAAACCAGGGGGGTTACGGTGCCCAGATTTGTACTTATAACAGTTCCTCTAGCCACACTGTGCAGAGTGAGGGACCGGAGAGGCTGGCACAGAGTTAGGGATAGATTCCTGGACGAGTGGGGAAAGAAGCGCACGGATTTAAAGAAGTTAACGTGTTCATGATAATCAGAAATTAGCACTTATTGCTGCTTCTCCTCATTGCTCAGGCAAACCCAGCCTGACCTCCAGGTTTTCAGCATGGACAGTCTGGTAGACAGTACTGCAGGTCTCAAGAGGTCAAAACCACAAAAGAAGAAAAAGATTCTGATTGCTGTTTTATTGTGGTTGGTAGGCTTATTTTTGAAGAAAGATATTAACTCCAGTATTTTAAAATGTTAATTTGACTTAGTACAATTGTCTTACATGTATTATATGTTCTTTGGCCTAATAGGCATATATGATAGTTAAGGTTATAAGATCTTACAAGATAAATAAATGAATTTGATGATGGAAAAATTAAAAGGGTGTGGAGGGAGAGGGGAAAAGAAGGGAACTGAAATGTGTTATATACCTGTACCAGACCACCCTGTGAACATAATCATTATGTACTGCAAACATGTACTAATAAAAGTAAAAACAATTTAAAAATATAAACATAATAATGTCAATTTGGAATGAACTGGGCCAAAAAGTAGAGTTGTCCAGTAGGAAGCTGGATTTGCAGCAGCTTGCTAGTTTTTTTCTTAAATACCTAGCCAGATCACAACTGAGTTTCTCTGAGAATAGCAAGTGAAATCCTAAATGATTTCATCAAATCATATTCATCAGTCATTTAGAAAGCATTTACCATTTATGTGAACTTGAACGGTGCCAGAGATGTAGAGGTTGTGATTAAAATATATGGTAAATGTTCAAATTTTTAGAATGACAGTAAAAAACACAGCCATTAATTCCTCTCAAAATATTACCTCTGTCTTGGAACCCACTTGCCCCATTGTTCTTGCCACTTTCTGAAGCAGTTCTCGAAGTCCTCTGTCCTGAGTGTCTTTAGTTGCTACTGTGACTGCCTGGATCAGTTCAAAACATTTACTTTGCATGGTCATTTTGACTTTGGGAAGAGCCAGAAGTAGTATGGTGCCAGATCCAGTGGATAAGGTGGATGACAACACATCATAATGTCATTTGTCAGAAATTGCTGTAAATGCTTAATAAAAGGATCAGCAATTTGATGAATGTTTACATTTTTAAAAGTTTTACAGTAAAAGATACTGGCCATTAATCTCCCTGAAAATATTCAAAGTACTCCCTCTCACTTTGAATACCATCCCGTAGTTCTTGGCAATGTGTTTTTTTACTATAATGTGTTTTTATTAATCAAAACATTAACCATCATTTTTGATCACCCTTTGCAAAATATATATGCAAGGGTACCATTTAAATAGTTAATTTATTATTTGGGGTTGCTAATTGATTTAACTTCATGCTTTTTCTCATCCTCTGCCTCATTCCAATGTGCAATAAAGATAAACTAGTAATACATCTAGATTTATAAGCCTGAAGAAATTTAAATGCCTCTATAAAGTAAGCATGAAGTAGCTCACATCTACTAGGAAACATGCAACTCTTAATTTATTTGGAAAAGAAAGCAAACATATTAGAGAAAGAGCTCCAAGACAGAATGACAGCTCACTTAGTCACTCTTAGATTAATGTATTAATAAACATGGTGATCATTAAAAAATGTTATGATGGAATAAATTATTCTATGAGGCTGGACAGCAATCTCCAGTTTGAGAATAGAAAGTAAAATGGATGCCAAGCACACACCGGTGAAAGCATTCTCTTCGGTTCATGCAATTACCTCTACAGTAGTTATGAGAACAGCAGGGGTAGGGTCAGAGAGACACTGGCAAGGACCCTAAGAAAAGCTGGTATAATTTCATTTTTAAGCTTTAAAGATTTACAAGTGAGAAGTGTAGTTTCCAAATTTTGAGCAGCCACTGATTACACAAATTTTGGGCGATGTAGTTCTGCTTCACTGAAGAACTGGTTTTAAAGAAGAGAAAAGGGGATGGGCATGGAGGTACTTGCCGGTAATCCCAGCATTCTGGGAGGCTGAGGCAGGAGTATCAGAAATGAGACTAGCCTGGTCAACTTAGTAACTTAGCAAAACCATGTCTCAAAATGAACAAAAGGGCTCTGCGATGTAGCTCATTGTGAAGGTCTTGGGTTCCATCCCCAATCCCAAAAGGGAGGGAGGATTTCCCTTGCTTCTGCCCCAGTGGAGCAGACATGTTTATCTTTGCATCTTCTTTTGTATACTTGAAGCCTTTGCTATTGATTCACTCATTCACTTGGTGTCCACAAGACAGAGAGAGACCGATGGTACCACTGTAACAAAGGGAGCACATAGGATGTAGTCAGGGTTTGATTTCGTCACTAGCTTTGGAACAGGCTCCAGAGCAAGCAGGCTGATGGGAGGAAGAGGAAGGAAACTAAACTTTGAGGAGACTAATAGTAATACAGGAGGTTACCATATTTGACCACTTTTTTCCTGGTACTGAATTCAGGGCCTTCGCGCTGAGCTACATCCTCAGCACCACCTCCCCTTTCTTTGTGAGACAGGGTCTTGATACATTGCCTAGACTGGGATTCAACCTCCTGCCTCAGCCTCACAGAGGGCTGGGATTACAATGTGCATCTCTATGCCAGGCTTTGTTACTTCATTGAGTTAGTCCTGTCTTGGGTCTGTAATATTATGTATTATTATTTGCATTGTATAATTTAGCTGGCCCCCAAGGTCACCTGATTTGTAGGTGATGCAGACAGTTGGAATGTGGGTCTGACCGATGGATTTTACCTGGACTATGAAGTTGGCTCCTTGCACTGTGTCTGCTGTCTGGTTACTGCCGTTGAGTTGCTCAGAGGTGGTGGAGTGAAGATCTAAGGAAAAAAATCAGGTGCAGCTGAAGGCTAAGGAGTTCACTGTAATCTTCTCTTCCCATAGATACCAATGCCGCCTGAGCCACCTCTGTGTTGCTTTTGTGAGAAATGGCGCCCATGCAGCAAAAACCTTACCTTTGGAGCTAAGTGATAAATCCTTACCTCATGATTTGGCTTGGCACCACAATTATCCCCAGCCCTTTATGAAGACCCAGGATATCACTACCGAGTTAAAGTTGCTGACTTGATTAGCATTTAGGTTAGAGCACATTTTCCAGAGTCCTCTTTTTCAAATCGCCATCACTGGGTCCAACACTCATATCAACAAGTCTTAGCACAGCTGGCTTGTAGACGCTCTGACCTAAAGAGAGATCCCGGGGGAGTCCTGGACAGGCTTTTGACCACAGTTGGGAAGTAGGAAGGTTCTGGGGCTGCCTAATGTGGGGAATGAAAATCACAGTGGGCCACTGTATGGAAGTTCCTAAAGAGTGCAGAAAATATTTTCAGAAAAAACTTGACCAGTTTTGTATCTTTCCTAAAATTCTATAATGTACACAGTTTTTAAAATTTCAGTGAAATGGCGATTAAAGTTACTGTCTTGATGATTTTTCAGCGTGGCATCAGTGGTATTAAGTTCGCTCATGTGTGCAGTCATCACCACTGTCCATCCACAGAACTCTTTTTCATCTTACACAACTGAAACTTTGTACCCACTGAACATTAATTTCCCATTTTCTCTTCCGCTTACTCCCTGGTAACCACCAGTCTCCTTTCTATCTCTGAGAATTTGACTTTAGAAGCAGAATTGTGTAGTATTTATTCTTATGTGTTTATTTCTTTTAACATAATGACCATAAGGTCACCCTTGACTTCTTTCCCTTTTAAGGCTGAATATTACTCCATTGTATGCTATACTGTGTTTTAATGATACAGTTGTTTTCTCATGGGCATTAAGGTTACTTCTAACTTCTGGCTATTGCAAATAACAGTGCTATGATCCTGATTGTAGTAACACCTCTGAACTCCCACTCCAAACTCTTTGGGGTATCTATCCAGAAAAGGAATTCCTGAATCATATGTTAATTCCACTTTAATGTTTTGAAGAGATTCCATACTGTTTTCCATCACAGGCACACCATCGTACATTTCCACCAGTAGCTCATAAGTGTTCACATTTTTCCCACATCATCACCAACACTAAATTTTTCTGTTTTGTTTCCATTTTCTTTCTTTTTTTTTTTTTCGAGTTTTCATCGTAATGGGTGAGTTTTCATCTTACTGTGGTTTTGGTTTGCATTTTCATAACTATTCTGGTTTATTGGTAACTATTCTGATTTATTGCTTCTTTGGAGGAATGTCTAAATCTTTTGCCTGTTTTAAAACTTTTCTGGTTGTTGAATTGAATATTCTTAATATTAACTCCTCATAACATATTTGATTTACAATATATTTTTGTTCATAGAGTTAGGATTTCAATAGCTTGATAGCAAACCTAACTTCTTTTATATACTAAATATCACCCTTTTTAGGAAATCATCATACCTCTGGACATATGGTTCAACCCTAGTCCATAAGCACACCCCATTCTATTTGCCCTGGTAATTTATCTGTCTAAAGATGGTCATACTCCATCCTATTTCCCATGGTAATGTGTTGAAAGCTGAGTACAGGACCAAAGCCATGCTTATGCAAATATAATCCATGACATTATCTCTAAAAAAAAAGTTATCTTTCTGAGGCCAGTAGCTGTGGTGGCTACATCCATGTGCACTGCCAGGGACATCTCTCCTACCCTACTGGGAGAGAACATGAATAGGAAGCCAACTGGGAGGAGACAGAGGTCAGACATCCAACCCTGGCAATATTGCCACAGATTTAGTTTCAGTATGTTGGGAGACTGAACTCCAATGCAATAATCATAACTTGATAGTTTTTTCAATTCATGCACCAAAAGCTTTTCTTTTGTCTCTCCCTTAAACTTATCTGATTTCAATTCCTGTCATTTTCAGTCAAGAGGATGCACACTAACATGCATTTGTTTGAAAATGTTTTTTCTTGGAGACAACAGTCCAAAGTGTGCCCTTAATCAACGTGTGGGTGAATAAAGGAGATTAGAGTTGGTCACCCAAAGTCTGTAAAGTGGTTTTGCCCCCCACCCACCCGCTATTACTATCCCTAGATCTGCTGATTCAGCCACACACTGGCCAGAACTTTTAGGGCTGGAAAAGACATGGAAGGGAAGAACTAGAGCTTTAAAAAATCTCAAAATGGTTTAAAATTGTTTCTTTAAATTATCTCCCCCTTCTAAATTATAGTGCTCTGGATGGATCCTGGCACCTCCCTTTAAGTCACCCCACAAATTTGCCTATTGAGAAATTGGAATCTCAGTGCTCCTTCTGCCTCTCCTACCTCACTTCCCACCCTGTGAGCACATCAACTAATTATCTGTGAACTCAAGTTTAGAACAAACTTAGCTAACTGGGTGTCAGATTCTATGACCACATCTGAATGTTTCTTTGGAAAAAAATTTAACCTATAACTTGAGTGATTACAGTCTCACTTGTAGGCGAGAAACACGCCAAAGAAAAAGAGCAATGCTGAGTCATAGAAAGTTTCCATCACTGTGTATAACCACAGCCAGCATGGTGGTTAAGTGTGCTGCTATTTGGGATGGGATGGCCTCCAGCAGTGCATTGCTGGATGCTTCATCGCCAAAGTAATGAGAATGAGAGTTGGCATGACCACTAAGAGGTGAGCCTGGTGGAGAGCAACTGGGAGCAGCACTCTCAAGGGGATTAATGCTGTGCCACAAGTCCTGAGGGACTGGACTGGGTAACTCATCACAATCCTGTGATAAAGAGAGTTAGACTTCTTCAACTCATTGACTGGCTTTCTGTTGTCCTATCCAACCTGTGTCGCACATGTGTTTGCCACTCATGGTGCTGCATACTGTGAGACCTTAGCCAGAGGCCAATGCCAGCCCCTAGACACCCACAACTGGGAGCTACTCTTCTTTTTACTAAAGCACCCGATCTCAGGCATTTTATTATAGCAATAGAAAATGAACTGAATGTGTATGTTTTCTTTCTTTTCCTACGTTTTATGTATCTCCAGTATTTCCATTCTTCCATCCACACTGAAAATATGAACAAAAACCTTTTATATCGACAAAAACCTTTCTTATTTTTGCTTTTTAAAATTTGTGCTGTAATAATTACACTCACATTAGTGAATTGATACCTGTATGTGTGTCCGTGTGTGTATTACACATTATATAAATATATATTATATACATGCATATTATAGTGGCATCTTAGTGGTACCTCAGTTCACGAACTTAATTCTTTCCATTATTCTGGTCACAAATCGAGTTGTATGAGAACCAAATCAAATTTTCCCATAAGGTCAACATTGAACCTACCCATTGAAATAGATACAGATATAGATACAGATATAGATATAGATATAGATGTAGATGTAGATGTAGATATATTTGATGTATATGTCTTGATCATTTTAACTCCTCTTCCTGACACTGCCCTTCTCCCTTCCCACCTTCCTATTTCTACAAAGTCTACTTTTCTTTTTCCTACCATCACTCTTTTATATTGGCCTTTATTTATATTTTGGGTTTCTCATATAAGAGAAATCATGCAATGTTTAGCCATCTGTATCTAATTTATTTCACTTAGTATTATGGTCTCAAGTTCCATCTATTTTCCTACAAATGACTGAAATTTATCCTTCTTATGGGCTAAGTAAGCAATATATTGTGTGTATATACCACATTTTTAATCTATTCATCTGTTGATTGACATATAAGCTGCTGCTATCATTTAGCTATTGTGAATTGTGCTGATTTAAATGTGGGTATGCATTTATCACTGCAATATGCTATCTTTAACACTTTCAGAAAAATATCCTGAAAAGGTAAAGGTGCATTAAATGGAATTTCTATGTCTAGTTTTTTGAGGAATCTCCATCCTCATTCCAATAGTGGTTATACTAGTGGGAATCCCAGACAGCATGCAAACACGGAGTTAGGAGCAAAAAGCTGCTTTAATAATGCCAGTGGCTGAACAAGTGACTCCTGTCAGTCTCGAGAGCCCTACATAGAAGTTTGTTCTTTGTATACCTCTTTGTACATTGATGAGGCTTAATTTCATAGAGTTTCCCTGGGAATATAGCAAGCAGGATTTACACAAAGCAAAGCAGCAGTGGAGGAAAAGCAAAGTGTTCTGACAGGACTTTCTCAGTCTGTTACTCTCCTTTGGTGACAGATTACAGAAATTTTCATGATTACTCAGATACATTCCACAAAGAGCATAGTTACCTACTTAACCATAGTTGCCTAATTACACAGAGGGGTGGTTTCCTCTCGCACTAGTTTATATTCTCAAAAATATGTAAAAGGATTCTTTTTTCCCCACAACCTCACCAGCATTTACTGTTTCTTGAGTTCTTGACATAACCATTTTTACTGGAGTAAGATGGAATCCCCGTGTTGTTGTGATGTGGATTTTTCTAGTGGCCAAAGATGCTGAACATTTTTTCATAAACTTATTGGCCATTTGTACTCCTTCTTTTGAGAAGTGTCTATTTATATCCATTGCCCATTTTTGGAATGGATCTTTTATTTTGGATGGACTTTTTTTTTCTTTTTTAGTTCTTCACATATTCTAGATATTAATACTCCATCCAAGGAGTAACTGGCACAATGTTTTCCCCATTCTGTTGGTTGTCTCTTCACTCCATTAACTGCTTCTTTTGCTGTGCAGAAGCTATTTAATTGATTTGATATAATCCCATTTGTTGTTGTGCTATTTTTGTACAGTTCAGGTTCTGTTTAGGAAATCCTTGCCTATGCCTGTGTCTTCAAGAGTTTGACCGATTTTGTCTTCTAGGAAATTCATTATTTTTGTTTGTATATCTACCTCTTTGACCTATTTTGATTTGATTTGATTTGAGTACAGTATGAAAAACATGGATCTAGATTCATTCTTCTGCAAATAAATAACCAGTTTTTCTGGTGCCATTTGTTAAAGAGGCTGTCTTTTCTCTTGGTTATGTTTTAGACTCCTTTGTCAAAATTTGGATAGCTGAAAGCATGTGGATGTCTCGGCATGGTTTTATCGCACTAGTCAACATATCTATTTTTGTGCCAGTACCATGCTGTTTTTATCACTGTAGCTTTATAGTGTAACTTGAAATCCAAGATTGCAATGCCTACTGCTTTGCTTTTGTTGCTCATAATTGCCATGGCTATTCTGGGACTCTTCTGGTTCCATATAAATTTTAAGATTGATTTTATAGTTCTGTGAATGGTGTCATTTTGATTGGAATTACATTAATCAAATATCATTTTTGGTAATATATTTATTTTAAAAATATTGGTTCTGCCTATCTAAGAATAGAGGATGTCTCCATTTTCTAATGTCCTCTTTGATCTCTTTTTTCAGAGTAGAATAGCTTTCCCTATAGAAGTCTTTCATTTCCTTGCTTAGGTGAATCTTAGGTATTTTTTTTGAAGCTACTACGAATAAGATTGTTTTCCTGATATCTGTCTTGAAAATTTTATGTGTTAATTTTGTATCCTGCCACTTTGCTGAATGTGTTTATTCTAGGACACTTCAGGTGGAGTTTTTTGGGTCTTCTAGTAAAGGACCATGTTGTCTGCAAATAAGGATAGTCTTCCTTTCTTATATGTATCTTTTTAAAATTTCTCCTTCTTGCCTCATTGCTCTGGAGAAAGCAGAACCTTTTAAATTTAACATCTTAATGATAAACTCTAAAAGAAGGAGTTTCTATTGCAGCAACTGATAGGCCCTTAGTGCCAGGAAACACATTATGTTCACGAAATATGTCATGAACTTGACAGCAATGACAGCAATGAGGCTGTTGTCAGACAATTGTCTGTCTTTTTATAGGGAAGTAATTTAAGTTTGAAAGTACAATTTCTTAAACACTATGGCCAGAAATAAGTTGCCTTCCTATCCTGAAATTTCTTTCCTTAGCTAATGACAAAATTGTCCATAATTACTAAGTGCATTCGTTGTGTTTTGTTTTCAAAAAGTGTCTAGAAGAATTTCTTCTGAACACTTAACTTTAATTGTGTTTATTAACTACAAAACATAAGATATTTGCCAATTCAGACCATAAAGCATTCTATTTTGAGGCTGCTTTTTCTGTTTCTCTGGATAAATAAGAAGTGAAATGTCTTTAGCATAACCAATCCCATCCTGGAAAAATATTCCATTTGTTTCTCTCTTTGGATTTTTAAAAATTAAAACAAACTAAACTGAAATAAAACAAGTCAAAACAGAATATCTGTACCAGTGGAGGCAAGTGGAACTAAAGTAAATTTTCTATTCAAAACAATGTCTAAATGAAGTCTAAATTCATCAACCTTGCACTCCCTAATAATGTGACATGTTTACAATGTTGAAGGAAATCAGGTGTTTTCATGCTAAATGAAAATAAAATTTATGTACTGTTATTACCATATTCTCTGCCTGGTGTTTCTCACTCTATTCATCATTAAAGGCTGCTCAATAAATACTGTGCAAACTGCATATGGCGATGTCATGCAGTAATAATTGAAAAATCGACCATAAATAACTATCCACTAGTACCACAGAGAAAGTTAAGGGTTTAAGAGGCAATGTTTGCCTTCCAATTGTTAAATGCTTAAAACTGAGGCATTGGTCTATGTTCCTTCCACATCTGATACACTAGAAGTAAGGCTTGGGTGCAGGAGTTCCAGCCCAAGACCAGGTCTACATGCATCATCCTCTGAAGAGCTGAGTAGTCAGTGAGTGCACTGATGTGAATTCAGAGATAGCAAGATTTTTCTACCCAACTATATTTAAAAACCTCTTGGAGAAAAACTTAACTTTTCTACCTTTGTGTTAGTCTTCTATCACTCTGTTAAAAGTATCCCAAAATGTAGCAGCTTAAAACACAAAGCATGTATTACCTCACCTAGTGTCAAAGAGTGAGGGATCTAGGAATAGCTCAGTTGGATGCTTGCAGCTCAGGGTCACTCACAAGATTACAGTCAAGCCGTCTGCCAGGACTGTAGTCATATCCGGGCTTGCTGGGCTGGAGAATTCCATCCCAAACTCTTTTATATGTTTGATGGCAGGAATCATTTATTCCCCACGTCTTGGCTGCCATATGGATCTTTCCATAATCCTGGTCCCAACATGGCAACCTCAAAAGAGAGATCAGAGGAGAAGTATATTAGTCACCTTTCCAGTGCTGGCCAGAACAATTTGAAGAAAGATTTATTTTGACTCCCTTCTTTAGTTCATGCTCATTTGGATCCAATGCTTTAGGCCTGTGCTGGTGGCAGAAGGGCATGATGGAGCAAAGTTGCTTACTTCATGGCAGCCAGGAAGCACAGTGAGAGAAGAACTTGAGAAGTTATGTCCTTCAAAATCACACCAACTGCTTCATCCAACTAGGCCCCACCTTCTATTGGCCTGTTCAGCTCTGACCACATAAGTGGGTTAATCCAATCACCTCTTCGTGACTCAATACAATCAATTTGACAATCAAAATTAACTACCACCAGTCAGCTTACACATCTCCTTACACCTTCCTTTATTTTCAAATAAACACAATGACAAAAAACATGTATTGCCTCACCTGATGTCTAAGGGGGAGGAATCTAGGAGGAGCTTACCTGCATAGTTCCAGCTCAAGATCACTCACAAGATTACAGCTAAGCTGTCTGCAACAACTGTGGTCTTCTCCAGGCTTTCTGGGCTGGAGAATTCTCTCCAGTGCTCACTCAAATGGTTGCTGGCAAGAATCGTTTCAAGTCTGGGTCTTTTTTATTTTTCTTAAATTCTTTTCTTGATACATTTTAGGTATACAATACACTTACATTCATCATTGTGTGCTTGTACCTGTACATAATGCATCTTGGTTCTTATTTTTTCCCCATTCCCTGTCCTCCTTTCACCTGCTCCACCCTTCCCTATTTACAAAGACTTTGTTTCCATTTTTTCCTTTTTCTCTTAATTTTTCCTTTCCCTTCTTTCCCTTCCCCTTCCCCTTCCACTTCCCCTACCCATTTGGACCTTTTCTTCCTATTTCAACTATCAATTATTCCTTTTAATCATTTTAATCCTTATTTACACTTTCAGTTTCTCACATCAGAGAAACTTTTCAGTAATTACACAGGTGTGTCCTATTTATTTAACAAGTGTATTGCCTCAATATGCATCCATTTAACTATAAATGTCTCTAGTTTCTCTTTTATGGCTGAGTAGTACTCCATTTCATAAAAAAAAAAAACCTCACATCTTCTTTATCCAGTCTCCAGTTGATGGGCACTTGGGCTGTTTCCAAGCTTTAGCTATTACAAACTGTGCTGCTATAAACATGGGTGCACATATATCACTGTGGTATGACTCTTTTAATTCTTTTGGGAAGATACCCAGCAGGGAAATAGCTGGGTCAAATGGGACCTGTAGTCCTAGTTCTTTGAGGTGTCTCCATACTGATTTCCACAGTGGTTTCACCAACAATGGAGAAGGGTTCCTTTCTCCCCACACACCCGCCAGCATTTGTTATTGGTTTTTTTCTTGGTATCAGCCATTCTTTCTGTGGTGAGGTGGAATCTCGGTGTTGTTTTCATCTGGATCTCTCAAATAACCAGTGAGGTTGAACATTTTTTCATATATTTATTTGCTGCTTTTACTTCTTGTTCTGAGAAATGTCTGTTCATTTCAGATGGCCATTGTTTTTCCTTAAGTTCTTTATTGGTACATTTTAGGTATACAATTTGTTTACATTTATCATTGGGTGTTTGTACCTGTAGATGGTGTATCTTGTTTCTTATTTTTTCCCATTACCTGTGCACCCTTCACCCCCTCCACCCTTCCCTATTTACATAGACATCAAAGCAGCCTAAGTGCCCATCAATTGGAAACTGGATAAAGAAGATGTGTTTTTTTTAATAAAATGGAGTACTATGCACCCATAAAGAACAAAAAATTAGAGTCATTTATAGCTAAATGGATGCAAATGGAGGCCATACTCTTAAGTGAAATAAGTAGGACACACATGTAAATACTGAATAGTTTCTCTACTGTGAGAAACTGGTAGTGTAAACAAGGGTTAAAATGATTAAAATGAATAATTGATAATTTGAAATAGGAAGAAAGGTCCAAAGATGAAGGGGTGAAGGGAGGGGAAGGGAAAGAAAAAGAGGGATAGGAAAAACTATGAGAAAGGAAAAAAAATGGAAATGATGTCCAGATGGCCAGTTTTGAATTGAGTCTCTGAATTTGGGGGTCTGATTTTTTTTCAGTTCTTTATATATTCTAGATAGTAGTCTTTTGTCTGAGATACAGCTGCTAAAAAAATTTTCCCACATTGTAGGTTGTCTCTTAGCTCTGTTGGTGGTTTCTTTTGCAGTGCAGAAGCTTTTTTAAAAGGTGAGATCCCAGTTCTTGATTCTTTGTGCTAGTTCCTGTGCTACTGAGGGTTTGTTCATAAAGTCTTTTCCTATGCCAATGTCTTCAAGAGTTCTACCTAACTTATCTTCCAGCAAGATTAGTGTTTCTGTTTTAATA
>NW_004624753.1:7713880-7753080 GCF_000247695.1 Heterocephalus glaber
CCTGGAAATCTGTTTCCATCTTTTTTAAGGATTCCATTTGTTTCCCATGTTGGGATTCCATCATGTTCCTCAGAGCCTCTATTTTTTTAATCTGTGTCCTCTCTAGATTTATTAATCATGTCTTGCACTATGAGCACAATCTCTGCTGTTATCTGAAAAATTACTTCTGATTTCATTTTTTCCAGATCTTTTTTTGTTGCCAGTTCAGGGAGTCCAGATGATTGAGTATCAGATTGTTCCATCTCATTTCCCTTTGGGATTGCTGTAGGTGATCTGGAAGTCTGGTTTTGAGACTTGTTTACATGTCTTCTCATTTCAACAGATGCAGCCTGCTGTGCCTTTGTTGAGGCAACTTTTTGCTCACCCAATGGTCTTCAATTCTCAGCAAGCCATCAAGCAGTCTTTTCTCTGCTGCTCACCATTACATTAATTCCTAGGTTCAGAAAAGTGACCTTCTGGATCCCTGAGCTGACCTGTTGTCTGGGCGGGCTTTAGGCTGGGGCCTGTGCACACTTGGGATGATATCTAGGTGTGCCTCTGGCTAGGGTCCTTCCTTATGTAGCTATTGTCTGGGAGGGACTTTGGCTGGGGGCTGTGCACCCCAGTTCCTGTGGTGTGAGCAAGCCTCTGGCTAGGGTCTCATGCATTTACTGATGGTATCAGGAGGAACCTCTGGCTGTTGCTTGTGTGTCTGTGCAACTCTTTTCTAGGTGGGCCCTTGGCTTGACCCTAGTGTGCCCCAGACTCTGGGGTCAGGGCAGAGCCTTGGCTGGGATTTGCTTGCAGCCATGCTGCTCTGGTCCACACTGACGCTCCCCCAACGAAGGTGGTCTGGTGTGCCTTTATTTTCTTCACTTTTCCAGTGAGCTTTAATTTTCATCCAGAAGCCTTAGAGAGACCCTCTTTCTGTTGTTCACTTCTGCTCTATCTTCTTGAGCTCAGAACAATGTCCTTTATGATCCCTGCAACTCTGTGATGTGGATCCTAGTAATGGCTCGGCATAGCCATGGGGGGGGGGAGGAGTGTGTGGCTCACCTCCTCCTCTGTGCTAGGGGGCTCTGCTCCTTGGTGCTCTGGGGTGGTGAATTACCAGATTTTATTTAATAGCTAAGATTTTTAGATGATATAGTACTTCACTTCTATGTTCTAATTTTTTTGTATGTATTTTTTGTATATATTTTATAGTCATCACAGGAGGTAAAATTCCTGTATTTCAAATTATGAAATGGAAGTACAGGGGTGTAAAAAACAGACTTGATCCAATGCAACATAATTATTTAGTGATAGAGATAGCCTAGACACTTAAATGAGGTCAGCAATGGCTTTATCAGTATACGGGGTGTGATCAAAACATACAGTGAATATTTAAATGTTTAAAAAATTCTTAAAGTAGAAGGCACATTGCCAACAATCCCCCTCAAAACATCGCATCTCACTTTGAACCCACTTATCCCATTATTCTTGTCACTTTTTGAAGCAGTTCCGGAAGTCCTCTTTGGGGTGTGTCTTTAGCTATGCCCTCATGGCTGTCTGGATGTTCTGAATCAATTTAAAAGGCTTGTTTTCTGTGGTCGTTTTGACTTTAGAGGAGAGCCAGAAGTCACTGGGTATCTGGTGCCAAATGCGGTGAAGAAGGTGGATAAGGACAAACTGTAATGTTTGCGTTTGACAAAAGTTGCCATAAGTGTTTCGAATCAATTCAAGAAATGTAAGCAGCCGTGAAAAGACACTCAAAAAAGAGGACTTCCAAAATTGTTTTAGAAACTGGCAGGAATGGTAAGTGTATCTGAAGCAAGGAGGAGTATTTTTAAGGGGGATTAATGACAATGTGTCTTATTGTAATAAAAATCTAGTTATTTATATTGAAAGATTCACTATATACTTTGATCACACCTCATCTGCCCTTTCAGTGTATTGGTAAGGACAGGGTCATTGAATACGATTTTGTAGCAGTGGGGTGGAAAAGGAAAAATGTGCAATTAGAGCAGTTCAGTATCCCAAGCAACATCAACCTGGAAGGAAATGTCCTAGTACTTGCCAAAATTTCTTGCTCAAATGGCTCCTGCTTAAGAATTTTATTAGTGGCTTTGGTTATAGGAGATATGTTTATGCATTGTGCAAGAGGTAGAGTAAGTGTAGCCTGGAAGAAAGAGGATTTATGGAAATATGGTAGTCTCATTGAACACTTACTCTATAATTTATGTTTGAGGTAGAGTCTTGCTACGTAGTCCAGACCGAACTTGAACTTGTTATATAGCCCAGTCTGGCCTCGAATTTGGTGTCCTCCTGCCTCAGCCTCCCTAGTGCTGGGATTGCACATATGCACCACAATGAACAGTATTATTCTATAATTTAAAAACTTGAGCAGCCTCCTGCATCATTGATTGATGTCCCTCAGTGATGATGAGAATGCAAAGTGGAGACAATGTTTTGCAGTATCATCATATTTGCCACTTTTTGAAAACTTACATCTGCTTGATCCCAAAATTTCACTTCTACAGCATTATTGCAAAGATACAGTGGTGTAAAGCTTTAAAAAGTAACAAAACAAAACAAAAATGCAAATTCAGAAATATTTCCATTATACCATAATTTGCAAAAGTAAAAAACTAATACCAACCTTCAAATTAATCAACTATGCAGTTAATGAATAAACTGTGACATACCCACACTATTGCATTATAAAAACACATAAATGTTGTTAAACATTCCACTGAATGATCTCCAAGTAAGGTAACTTATTTGGTGCTCCTAAGTTTGCAGAGCATGTTACCTTTTACTTAAGAAAATTTTATTGGAGGGGAATGAGGAGATCAAAAACTACATTTGCTTAATAAAAGCTAGAAGGACAGTTACAGCTTTTTTAAAAAAGCTACCTGTAGAAAGAGAGAGGTAGTAATAATAACGATAGATGTTAGAGTTGAATATGCCTTGTTTATATCTTTGCCTTTTTGAGCCATGTACATATTTTATATGGGCATAAAATAAATAACATTTGAAAGTGCAATCCCTTATAACTGAAAGGAAATGGAACAAATGATATTGTGTGTCTGACTGTGTTACCACTTATGAATGAATTCGGGTTACTTTAGAACACATTTGTTTGTTCATCCTGAAAGAATAACAACAACAAAATATAGAAAGATGGTTTTTAGTGTTCAGACCTAGAAGCTAGTACCAGTACTGGTCATCTGAGACTACTATGTGTGTATTGTAAAATAGATTAGTGTTAATGGGTTCTTCAAAGACACACACACACAAATATATACATATATGTATATCACAGGTATATGTAAGCACATAAGTGTATGAACTGTATGCATGTGTTTCTGTATACGTGAGAGTAAATTAAAAATTCTATAGTCCTGAATTCAAAGAGAAAGAATCAATGCGAACTCATGATGTTTTTAATCTTTAGAGACCTAGAAATAATGAATAAGCTAAGAGTAACATGTACTTTTTCATTCATACTGTGGTCTAAAAATACTATTTTCCCTTAGAAAGGACTGTTAGGTTCAGAACAGGAGCATAGGAAGTGTATGAGAGAATTCTGCAATGTGGTAAGGGTGGGACTCCCAAGTCCTTTGGTGTTCACATCTCACCACCTGCCTCAGACACTGGACAGGAAGCGGCTGCATTTAATATTTGCCCTGCTGAGTTGTGGTCTGGGCTTGATCTGATTTCTTTCTATTTGCCTATTTCTCCATTTTGGAATGGGAATGTTTGTCCTGTGCCATTGTATGTTGGCAGTGTTTAACTTTCTTTTTTTATAAATTTTATTTCTCTAGGGACTTACAGCTAAAAGTTTGCCTCGAGCTCAAGGAAGACTTTGGATTTAGACTTTTCAGCAATGTTGGATCTTTTAAAACTTTGGCAGTTCTTAGAGATGAACTGTATACATTGCACATAAACAGATACACATGAGACTTTTGAGAGCGAGGGGTGAACATTATGGTTTAAATCTAGAATGTCCCCTCCAATCCCCATGGAAGGTGAGTGGATTCTGGGGATGCCACCGCAGACTTCTGTTAGCAGGTGGGAATTGGTCATAGCTGGGTCACTGGCAGTGTGACTTGGAAGGGTGGGTCTCTCTCCTGGCTCCTCCTTTCACTCTCTGCTTCCTGGGTTTGGGTCCTGAGGTAAAGAATGTCTTCTTACAGTACACTGCCCACCCCCAGCTATGATCCTCCCTCATGCTGAGCAACCCTGAAAGCAAACATCCCAGAATTCTTGCTTTTATTCTTTCTGAGCAAAGCAGCTCTTACTCTTCATAAATGAGTGACCAGATTCAAGAATCAGAATTCCCATTAACAGCGCCTCTTTGATTTTCTGCCTTGAATCCATTTGGGCTGCCACAGCATAATACCTTAGGCTGGCTGGCTTAAAGACAACAGAAATTTATCTCTCACGTATCGGGAGGGTGAGAGGTTCAAGATCAAGGCACTGAGAGATCCAGAGTCTGGTGAGGACCTTCCTGGGTCATAGATGGTGTCTTCTTGTCTTTATATGGCCAGCAAACTATGGGGGACCCTCATCCCATTTGGGGAGGCCCAATTCTCATTCAGCATTTCTCAAAGGCTCCACTTCCCAGCACCCTCACATTAAAGAATAAGTTTTATCACATGAATTTTTTTTCTTTTTTGCTGCAGAAGAACATTCATTTCACTGCAGCTCCAGGCTATCTGTAAAAGCATCGCTACCCGCAAGTGACACTGTCTCATCAAGTCTCAAATATCTGAAATGCCATAGTCTACCATGACATTTCCCTTCTTTCTCTGGCTGCTACTCACTCTTATGTTTTGTTGTTTACATCTGAATTGAAGCCTTTTGGAAAGGTTGTTAAAGAAAATATGAGAACTTCAAGATGAAAAGTAAACAGGAATGCAAATTGGAACAATAATGAAATACTATGTGTATCCTGTAAAACTGGCAAAGCATACAAAAAAGAACTCTACTGGTATTAGGTCATAGTTATTGGTGAAAATACAAACTAGGACAGTGCTTTTTGGAAAAGAACTTGCAAACACACCCTAAGTCTCTTAAAATAGCCACTGAGTTTTAATTTCTCTACTGGGGATTTTTCCTAGGAAAACTCAAATGTACGCAAAAGTTATGAACCTAGTTACTGTGTTGATAATAGTAAAATAGCAAAGGCAATGAAACTAGCTTTAATATACTTCCTTACAGGATTAACAATATATTATGTTACATTTTTAAGTCATATAGTAAGGAATGAATGATATTCAAATATTAAAAATTATCAAGATACTTTAAATGAGGAAAACAATACATTTAAACTAGTGTGTATAATACTGTTATGCTTTCAAGCATAGCATATATCATATTTTAAAAGATAATTAATGGATACACTAAATTAAATGATAATAATTATCCCTTGGTTAAGGGCATGTAATTGCATTTTGTGGTGTTTCCCAGATCTATATTTTCTAATTCTTCTACAGTGAAAGATATGTCTTCAATGAAGCAAATTTGGTTTTGATCTTTCACATTTCTTCAAAAAAATGCTTTCACGATTTTCCTCCTCCTATCATGAGGAAAGGAATTTTTGAAAAGCTCTGTTTTCCTATGAGAAAGGATTTCATGGTACCCCTAATCTCCCTCTTTATCAAAATCCTCTAAAATACAGGATTCAAAAGGATCAACAATGCACATGAAAGAAAAAACACAACAAAGACTTCAACAGTGAGACAGCAAGAAGTGCAGTTGCTTTTAGGACACAAGAGGAGCACTGAGCTAGTGTCAGCAGGTCTACAGGGAGCTGACAGCAAGTCAATCAGAAAACCGCGGTCTGAGGGTTTCACCGGCAGGAGAAGAGTCTGCGAAGCCCGTCGTCCCCTCTAGGAACGTGGGTCACTTGGGCCCCATGGCCGGCTTTCATCCTCGCGAGGTCTCCGCCTGTGCCTCTCTGTCTGCGCGCTGGGCGCCTTCGCCCTCTGCTGGCCACACAGGAGAATGAGGCTCTGGCTGGCACCTCCTGATTTTCCACTTTATGGGCGCTCGTAGTGTGTTACCACAAGAAGGAATTTTCTGCAGAGAAAAAGAAGAAAGGAGCCAAAGCCCAGTCTAGAGCATCGGCCCATACATGGTTTCAGTGACCAGGCTTCCACCTGCCTTGGCTCCTGGGTTTCCATCCTTCTCTTGCTTTGAACTCTGCTCCCCACTGTAGAAACAGAAAGACCCTCCGACCCCGAGAGTGTCCCGCATTTCCTTCCGCTTCCCCTTCATTCCTAGGAACTCCCAACAGGCCGCTCGTCCCTTCTGTCGAATTACAGTGGCCTCCTTCGAGGTGGAAGCGCCTCCCTCTCAGTTTGCCGTCGGAATTTCAGAGATATTCGAACTTTGTGAGTCTTCTCTCAAAGCTTTCTGATCCCGCGGTGGGGTGCAGTTTGACCCCCAAGGACTCCAGGGCTGGAGCTTGTTCCCTGAGGGGTGATTGACAGGGGCAGCTCTAGAGAGGGGTCTAGGTGGGAAGTATTTAGGTCACTGGGTGTCACCTTCAAAATGAACTAATGCTGCTCTATGGAACCCTAGTTGGTGCTTCAGAGGGCTTGTTGTAAATGAGCAAAACGAGCCCTTCCCACTTTCTTGATCCCCATGATCAGTTCCTCTCATAGGAGCTCCCATCATGACATCGACCCCCATGTGCTAAGCCAGCCAAAGGAGCCCGCACCAGAGCCCCAGGTGAAGATGCTGCCTGGTCTCAGACTTTCGGCCTCTACTGTGGATAAAGAAACCTATCTTCTTTATAAAGTACCTGATTTGGGGTATTTTGTTATAGCAACAGAAAATGGGCAAAGATTACCCCTCAGCTTGGAGATGCACAGTCACGGCACATTACACTGCATTTTCACTACACAAGATGGTATTGGTATTATTCAGGCCTGTGGTGTTATTATTCAGGAAAAGAAAAATGGAAAAATGGTAGTGGTTGTGACACCTCCTCTCAGCTCAGTCAGAGTCAGATGTGGCTTGTCTCTCCCCTGAGTTGTGCTCAGTGGTCTGGTGGAGGTGGGGACACTGAGCGGGGGTGGAGCCTGATGGCGCTGTGGGTCCTTCCCCATGCACCCCCCCCCCCCGGGCTTCCTTAGACTTGGATCCTCATGGGTGAGGATTATCCCGGTTGCTCCACTCCTCAGCCCTGCATCCGAGGCTGGGAATCATTCCACAGTCACCTGGTGTTTAGATGTAGCATCGTTACCTCATAGTTGACTTGTCCTCACTCTTACTGCATTCCACAAAATTCCAACCTAATTCAAATACAACTGATGGGAAACGTCACTCAGAGGAACACTAATGAAGGAGTTTTACTTTCTCTTTGGAAGCTAGAATTAGTGTACTGATTTCAAATAATTGAAGAGATGTTCAAAATCTTCAGTATTTGGAATGCAGGTGTGTGGACAGACAGTCTAAGCAGCAATTAGTGTTTCTTTGGAGCCTTGAAGGGACAATTCACCATTCTGACATTGTTTATCTTCATCACATTATTTGCGAGAAGGGCTGGCCCTGCCAATGTCTACCTTGGCTTGCTGAAATTTCATTCCTACTTAGGAATGAAACAAGCCGAAGACAGCCAGTCCAGACAGCTCTGACCAGATCCAAATGCCTCAAGGATAGAGTCAACCAGACTTTTGCTAGAGTATAACATCACAACCAGTATGTGGACATTGACAGAAAACACCAATCATAGTCCAATTTCCAGTATTCATGTGTGTATATGTTTATTCCTGTATAATTTTATCACCTGTGTAAATTTTTGCATCTACTACCCAGTCAAGATACAGAGCATTTCTATCACCACAAGGGAACCTTGCACCATGTGTTACCCTTTCATGCCTAAATCAAGCCCTAGACTCGGCTAATCTGCCCTCCATTTCTAAACTTGTTTCATCCTACAAAGATATAGAAATGGAATTATACAGTCTGTAATGTTTAGTGATTGATTTTTTTCACTCGCTGATTTTCTCTCTAGTTGTTCTATCAATTGCTGTGTTCTTATCTTATGCTGTTCTCCCCTTATCTGCCACTTTCTGGCCATGCTAGGCTTCACATTCTGGGAACACCGTCTCAGGGAGCTTTTGTAAACCCTGCTAGAAGTCGCTTTCCATTCTCCCCCACCCCGCATGAGTAGCTCCTCATAACTCGGGTCTCAGCTGCAGTGTCACCTCCTCCTCTGTCACATTACCCTGGTCCTTCTGTCTAGGACCCAGCTTTATTGCCTTCATCGCAGTTATCACTGCCTGAAATGAGTTTGTCTGTCTGTAAGCTCCATGAGTGTTTGTGTTAATAAATGCAGGATCACCTAGGTGGATAGAACCTGTCTGTGGAGCTCCTGCTTCTAGGTCACCATTTTCACATATAGTTTGTGGGGAAGCTGAAGCCACTCAGTGTCCTTTCTGTCCCCTTCACAATGAGCCCTGAGTTGCGTGTAGTTTGCAGCTTGAAAAGATGAGCCCGTGTTCAATAAATTCAGAGTTCCCAGAGAAAAAGTTCTTGCCAATAGTATTGTGTTTTATTCTTAGTCAGTGAAATGATCGTTGATCAGGTTGTACCTAATATGATTGTGGCTGTTTCTAGTTTAACCTTCCTGGTGAAAATAGCACTTAAATTTTCTCTTCAAAGTCTTTAAACTGTGGTTGTGATGCTAAATAAGGTACCCAATTTTCACCAATGAGCTATAGTCATGATTTGTATAATTTAGTCATTTGAATTTTAATTAACCATTATTTATTATATGATATATTTTGGGGGCATGCTTTTCATGCTGCCACTCATATTTTTAATGAGATTTCTTTGTGTATATCTGACTATATCAACCTCTTACAGTAGAAAGAAGAAACATCCATATCCTGTCTATGTTAGTGATCCTGAAATCAAGAGTTTAGTTAACACTGGAGTAGAGTGTCTGTTTATATCACAAGCAAAGGGGCTTACAGAGTGTATAAGTGAATTTTTATAACTAACAAAAGGAATGAAAAATGTTTACTTTCTTTGAATAAAGTTAGAGTTAAAGTTATAGGAATATCCATACGTATGGTAGAGTTATTTATTACACAGGTTCACTATAAAAATAAATCATGTGTGTGGTAATGTCGCCATTGGGGCTCAACCAAAATATGAAAATAAGAATGTTTAGCTGAAGTTCTAAGGACATTCAATATATAATGGAGTTATATACCCTGTTGTTGGAAGCTATTTTATATAAATTAAAGTGAATAAACTCTGTTATAAAATTTGTTAGACAAAAAACCCTTTCTAACAACAGCTTGAAACAGAGTTTCTTCACACAGCTAATTTCAGAAGTGTTCTGCCAGGATTACTGAAAACAGTCCTTAATGTAAGGAATAAGCCCCTTGGGAGAGGGTGGAAGCCAGGAGTTGAGAATCATGGCTCACTTCTGAGAGGTTTATTATTGTATGGCCCTTCTTACCATTTATTCTCTTGTTTTCTTATTTTCCAAAAAGCAACAGATGTAATGGTTTGTTTTGAATGAGTCAGAGACACAAGGTAAATATTAGTTAATATAGCAGAGTGTCGTGCTGCATTTGCTTGTTAAAGGTGAATGAAAGCTATCAGCAGTTTTCAGGTTCATTTAAATGAAGATTGGTACATTTCAGAAAACACATCAGTGAACACTGGTTATGCAAGTGAAGCTACAATCCTGCTCCTTATTGGAGCTACTGAGGAATTAAAGTGTTGCAGTTAATGATGCTTCATTATCACAGGGGCTGTGCCCTGGAGAGGATTCCTGTGGCCTCAAAGGTAGGCCTGTGACCGCAGGAGAGCAACACTGTTCTCTACCCTGTGGAAAGCCCCAGCAGGGGGAGAGCTTGGCCTGGAAACACTGGGCTCTAAAGACATGCTAGATGGCAGGAGACTGGAGGGGAGCAAATGGACCGGTAGGCCAGACCCTTTGTCAAAGGCCTCTGGATTGCAGGCATAATGCCATGCTTGGCAGATATACCCTGCCTAAGTCAATCAACCCAAATCGGAGTTTTTATATAGCGATGTGTTCCAATAGTCATTTATTACTCTCAGAGCACAGACATTACCATAGCTACCACAGACTACCATAGCTCCTTCGCCATCTTTACTCTGTTTATCCATGGAGATGATATCCTCAGTGGGGTTAGTGCCTCTTTTAGGGACTGTTCCTTTAAAAACTATGTAGGGGTATTTTGAGCCACCCTAATAATATCAGAGAACCATTGCTAATTTAGCGATTGAAAGTCAAAGTCTTGCAATTTTTGAGACAGAGATATACAAAGAAATAATTGTTTTATTTTCTGTATACTTTAAATGATTTTTAAAGTAAGATGATAACCACAGAATCTAGCTCTGTAAGATATATAAAACTAAATAATTTTGTATAGTTTTAATGGTCACTGAATTCTATGTTTAAAAAACCCCACAGATACATTGATTGTTGTCTTTGGAAGCTTTATCAAGATTGTTCACCATATTGGAAAATATACCATTACTGGTAATCCCATTCCAATATTTGAGTTGAGATTACAAAGTAGCTGTGAATAAATCTGCATGAGGACTTCTTTTCTTTGTCACAGTAACAATCCCAAACATAAGTTACAGGTAAAAGAGAGAAAATTAAAAAACATTTTGCATAGAGCCATTCCAGGAAAATAGGACTAAAGTGATATTTCCTGTTCATAATATTCTTATGAAAAGTCAGAGGACACTTTTTTGTTTAACAATTACTGAATTATATTCCTCATGATGTAAACTTTGATGAGTACTCTTTGGGATGGGAATTTCTTCGGCCCCCATAGAACCCCTGAGTAGTAACAGAGGGAGGCAGCCAGGGAGCTGGAATAGACGCAGGGGTATGTGTCTGCCATTGGGCTTGGTGCCTTGTGAACTTAGAAATATTACTGATGTTCTCTGGACCTGTGTCTTTACTGATAAAACACATATAAGATTATGCACCTCAGTGGGTTGATATGAGTTGGCTTTTGTATCTGCAAGCTCTGCATCCATGGAATCAACCAAACAGTATCAAAAATATTCTAAAAAAATTTGGTATTCTCTGTAGCTAGTCTTATAATGGTTGTTTTTATACTGACCATATAGATTTTTCTATATTACTCTGTAAGTAATTATATATAAAGCTTATTTATATTATATTAGGTGCAATAAATATTTTACAGATGATCTAAAGTATGCAAGAGAATGTGCCAAGTTATATGCAAATGTAACAGCATTTCACACAAGGAACTTTTGGGTCTGGTATCTGAAAGCTTAGAGAAGCCCAAATGTAGTTAAAATAATGCACATTGCCACCTCCAAGGCAATCATTCAGTAAAAGTCATTAGCTGTATTACGATTTTTCTCACCATTATTTATTATTGTCATTGAAAATATACCAGATGTATAGTAGTCTGCCTGTACTCTTATCTCTGGTATCATTTTCTCCTTAATGGGGAAATCATCTATACCTGGGGTAGGGGGAATTTAGAAAAAAATGAGGAGATGAGTGAAGATCATCTGATAATTGAACACTGACTGCTTATGTGCCAATTTGAAATTGCATGATTTTTTACAATCCTGAAGTCTAGAGATTCTGCAACGTTTCTCTGTGTACTTGGAGAAGGAGTGGTGGGATTCACTGACACTCTTCCAAGGATTCACTTTGGTGTTGGGGGCACCAAATGTTTCCTTAAATAACTGGGCAAGGTTACAGACAAGGCTGAGGTGATTGAAAGACAAACATTAGCAGCCTCATGAGCTCTTTAAAAGCCACCCACCAGTACAGACAACAAGGAGTAAAGAGTACTCAAATGAAAGAGAAACGTGAGTTAAATAGGAGAGTTAGAGCCAGCCAGGCCCTTCTTTTTAAAAGAAGTGTGTTTTAATTAGTGAATATTTTTATTAATACATGTTTGTGATACATAATGAATCAGCCAATCTCTTCTTAGTCATCAAATAAATGCAAAATCTATGCTTTTAACAGTTTTTAAAAAATGAAAAAGCTGTCCTAAAACTAGTCCACTGTGCATGTATCTTAGATCCTTCTGCTCCTGAATCTTATTATTCTGCCCCAATTTCCCTGAGTTGGGACATGGAACACTCGTGTAGGCAAAAATGAAACAATCAACTCTGAATGAACTCTGTAAACCTGAGCTCACTGTCTCACGAAGCAAGCAATGAGTTCACAGACAAAGAGGGAAGTTAGGAGAGTGTTTATTGGAAGTAAAAAGAAGCAAAAGAGCTCCTGGGTTCCAGGAGGGGACTCAAAGTAGAGTTTTTTAGGTGTTTTCCTTGTTTTGGTTATGTATAGATAGATAAGCAGAGTTAAGGAACTTATTTTAAACGGGTGGCTCTGTGAATTTAGAATAACCAACTGGGGTTTAGGCTTTGTAATACAGAGTCTGAAGAACATCAGTTGCTCAGTTGGTCGAGTTCAAAGGAAACCTGTGTCTAAAGGAAACTAGTTATTCTGAATTTTTAAGTTCTTCCAAATTGAAGACAGAGAGGAGCTGCCAACTAATCTAGTATACTCTGCTTGTCTCCTGGGAGGAAGGATCCTTATCTGGTTGTTCTCATGCTAAATTATTTTTATCTTTTTCTGTATTTGCTCCTACATTTCTAAACTTTACTAGCAGCCCAACTTGAAATAGATCTTAACTTTGTGTATTTGCTTTTTTTAAAAAATCTAGCTAACTCTATTTTAGGCCCACCGCTTTTTTTTTTCTTTCTTTTTTTTTTTTTTTTTTGGTACCGGGGATCAAACTTGGGACCTTGTGTTTGCCAGGCAGGCGAGTGGAACCAGAGCTAAATCCCCGGCCCAGGCCCATCCCTTTGGCCCCTTGCCATCCCTCTGGGAAAAATTCTTACATCAAATATAAAGGGAAGGTGCGACAAGGTGTGAATATTCCACAAGAGGGCAGCACATGCTATTAAATCTCTAAGGCTTTTCCAGCATCTCAAGCGTACATTACACATATCTGGGCTTACTGAGGGTTGCAGGCTCAGTGTGGATATAGTTAGCTATGTGAAGAGGAAGAAATTCATACTTTGGGGCCGTAAGAGGCATCGTTACCTACTTTGCTTTTTAAGTCTTCTCAGAATCAGGAAGGTAGTATTTAAAATGTGTCCAAATGTGGTCTTAACATTTAGTTAATCAATGTCTGATAAAATTCCAGACACCATTCATAAAGGAAAAGCTATGTGGTTTCCCCAGCAGGACTCTTCCTTCAGACCATGTCTAACAACAAAAAGTAAGAATGAAAGCTTTGCAGGCAGGTGACCTGATTGATCTTCCTGGCTCACTCCTTTCCTGGGCTCCCTTCATGGATTAGACTTCATCTGCTCATTCAGTATCTATTTTCACTTCACAGAATTCTTATTCACCATGTTCAGAGACCAACTGCAAAATCTGGTCGGGTGGATCTTCTTGTGGAGAACAAACAGTTGACATCTGATAAAATACATATTTTGGAGTATAACACTTTCCTCCTTTCAAAGAGGTTTAAATTTTACACTCTGAGCCATAATTTCTCCATTAGGTATTCAATCAAGAGAAATGAAAACATAATTCACTAAACTACTACACAAGAATGTTCACTGCAGTATTTCGCTTAACAACAGCAAGGCACAAACACACATCAACTGTTGAATGGATAAATAAATTATAAAATATTCATATAATTGGGTACTACTTAACATTAAACAATGGTGACCTATTGGTATGTATTATGATGTGAATGACTCTCATGGGCAGACGTTTACTGAGATGAAGTTGAGTACAAAAGTGTAAATGCCATATGATTTATTTATATGAAGTTCCGCATTAGGCAAAACTAATCTATGATAATTGAAAGCAAATCAGTGATTTCCAGGTAATTTGTGGTACAGGGTTGGCAGACCAGTTTTAAAGATCTTATGATCATGATCTACAATCTATACCTTGATAGGGGTGTGGATTACATGGTGGATACACTTGTCAAAAGCCATTGACTTGTACAATTCAGATGTATGCATATTACTGTATGTGAGCTTTACTTAAAAATCATACACAATAATATCTAAATTATATTTATGCCCACTCATAACTTCTCTTCACAAAAACCAGAGCAGGATAGGGCCGGGGATTTAGCTCAGTGGTGCCGCCACCTGCCTTGCAAGAGCAAGGTCCTGAGTTCGATCCCCAGTACAAAAAAAAAAATCAGAGAGGGATAGTCGGTCATTTCTAGGTCTGGATGTACTTACTTGCTACATATACATTATAAAAGTGAGCAATTTGATGAGTGATTTGCTTTAAACATCAGGTGTCTGCCAAGTATTTGTGTACTGATGTCTTGACCCCTAGTGCAGCAATATTTAGAGGCAAGACCTAAAGAGGTGACTGGATTAGGAAGACACTAACTTCATCTATGGATTAATGCCTTAATTAATTAATGAAATCATTAATTCATTAATTAATTCATTAACTGAATGGGCTGTTAGAAGGAGAGTCCTTTAATGAGTTCATTAGCTGATGGGCACTTGGAGGGGCAGGCCTGGTTGGAGAAAGCAGGCCATTGAGAGTGTGCTTTGGTCACAGGCACCTTCCTGTCAGGATCTCCCCTAAAACTCTGCTTCCTGGCTACCATGAGGTGGGCAGCTGCCTTCCATCTGCCCTTCTCCTACGCTGTTGTGCTTTACCACACGTTAAAAGCAATGGTGCCAGGTGAACATGGACTGCAACCTCTGAAACCTTAAGCCAAACAAACCTTTTCTCCAAGTTGTTTATGTCATGGATTTGGTCACAAAAACTGTCTAAAACAATGTCTCATGGAATCACTAGCATTGACCATAGGCTAGAAACACACTGAGGTGGGATTTGACAATTTCTGCCTAAGTGTGGCTCATTAATGGCAATCAACTAAGGAAAGAGGCTTTAATTTATCAAATAGTCTTTCTCTCCTGTCCTTCAGGAGTTTTCATTATGTGTGTTAGCACATGCATTTGTTTCCCAAAAGTCTCAGAATTTGTTTCTTTTCCTTTATTTCTTATTCTCTCATTGGATTATCTTCAACTACCTCCCCTCCCAGAGAGTAGATTTTTCACAATAAACTAGTTAGAGTCAACTTTGTAAGAGGGACTTCTAGGAATCACTAGTCAATCAAATAATCAAGTTTGTATGTTTATATAGCACTTTGCATAGGGTCAAGACTCTATCAGTTATCTGTGTCATATAATGCAGTTGAGGAAAGGGAAATTGTTGTACCCACTGAAGTTTTCACTTGCAGTTTGGTTTCAGTGTTACCTAGAATACCTTGCTTTCTATAATACTTAAATACTTTGCTTTCTATAATATTTCCCTGATATTCAGTGATCACGGATTCCCACAATTGAAAATTTGTCTGTGTCTTACTTTTAATCACCTTTCAATGGCTTGATAAATGAGTTTATCAAAATCTTTTATGGGGTCAAGTTTTGACTGGGGAAGACACTAAAGAAGAGCCAAATGTCTTGTATGACTCAATAGATGAGGTTAAGCTTATTTATTTCACAATACTTTCCAAGGGTACAGTCCAGTTATGAAATATAATCATTCAAATGGATATTTTCCATTCTTAAAGTCTGAGACATCTCTTGCCCTTTTTTGCGAATTTTCCTTTATTAGCCATTTTGCTAGTGACACTGAAATCAGACTTAGTGAATCTTGTGGAAACCTTGGAGATACGGTTTGCTTTCACTTGCTCTTTAACTCTCACCCTTGTGTTGTTTCCCAGACATTTTGTCTGTCCTCTCCTTCTTTTCTCTGACCAGTTCTTGGTACACCATGAACCCTTTTGTTTGGACCACTGAAGCTCTTTTTTGAGTGGTTTCCCCATCTCTAGCTTCATGTCCTTTGAATCCATACCTTGAAGAGTCTCAGGGGTACCTGCAATGTAAATCTGATCATGTCAATACACTGCTTTCCTTCCCGACTTCCAGTTCTGCTTAGCTATGGCAGTTATCATAAGTGGTGGAAAGATTTTTGGCCTCATGGGTAGGTATTTTGTTTAGATGCAGTCTTTTTAAGTAACTTGAACTTAATTATGGTAAGTCTTGTGTTACAATCCTCAAATGGTCTACCTGCATCCTCCTCCTTGTCCTTCAATGTGACAATGAAGTTGCTTAGGGCCATGACTTGGCCTTGAATGAATTTTGAAGGTCCTCTTTCATCTAATCCTACCTTCCCCTGCAGTCTCATCTCTCATAAAGTCAAATCAATTTGATTTTGCCTCAGCATATCAGTGCTCATTAATTCAATTCAGGGTTCAGTTCCTCCTGGAATAGGCTAGATTAGGTAATCGCCCTTTCTACCACTGTACATACAACATCTCACATTAAAACTCGGTTTTCAGCCTCTTTCATTCCAATGAGAGTACTTTGAGGGTAGGAACTGAATCATATTAATTTGAAAAGCCCAGTTTCCAAGAATAGTGCCCTAAACACCAATGGCTCAGTTAATTCATTTTGATACTGAATTAGGGAAGAGAGTTTAAGAAAAGTGTTCAAAAAACACTGTATCTGGATGGTTACTGTAATCAGGGAGATAAAAATTTTTCACAATTTCTCCCTCAGGAGAAATGGATGAGCAGGCAGCCAGTGAACCTAAGTTCACTAAGGGACTCCAGAGGGAAAGCACCACACCCAACTGAGGCTCGAAATGAGGTGCTTGTTTTTATTGAGTTCTCTTTTCTTTCTCAGAAGATTTTTGATTGCCTTTCCTTGTTTTTTGGAAGTTCCTGAAGATTCTGGCCCCTTACTAATAGTATGGGAATCTAGGCTTCCCATGGCAATTAATCCCTCATGTTTCTCTGTATAAGGTAGAGAAACATGAAAATGGAAACCAGTGACCCATGATATGACAATAAAATCATTCCGTGTAAAGAAAGGAATAGCAAGTCAGAGGAAAACAATAAATCTAAAGAATTTTGATTACTTTCCCTTTTTAAACCAGACAAACAGATTTTTTATAAAGGTCTGTTTGACACCTTTTACAAAACTGAGATATAATTCATGTACCTCAAGCATTGGTACCTGTCATACAACATTCAGTTCATTCCTTTGTGCTCTAATTTTCATTATTCCCTTCTTTCTCTGTGATTTGGTTCTAATTTTTAGTTTTCTTGCTTTTTAAAGATGAAAAATTTACTTATTAATTTGAGACCATTTTTAATGTAATCAATTAAATCTACACATTTCCCTCTTAGCACTACATCCTATGAGTGTTGATATTTTTTTTCACTTATCTCTAAGTATTTAGTTTATCTTGTGAGTTCATTCCTAATCCATTGGTTAAGAGTGGGCTGTTTAATTTCTATATATTTGTGAAATCCTCGGTTTTATTTACATTGATTTCTAATGTTCTTAAATTGTAACAAGAGAGCATACTTATATCAATTTTTACCTGTCTAGATGAGTTTAAACTCGAGTTATTGCTTTGCATATGGTCTATCCTGCAGATATTGCAAGTACAGTTGAGAAGAATGTGTATGCTGCTGTTGTAAAATGAGTGTAGAATTCTGGAGTTATCTATTATGGCAAATTGTTGCAGTATTGCCAAGTATTTTATTTTCTTACTAATTTTTTTGTTTAGTTGCTTTATGCACTACTAAGACTGAGGTATTAAGGTTTCCAAGTATTATTGTTGAATTTTCATTTCTTTCAATTCTGTCTACTTTTTTCTTCCATGTCTTTCAAACTGTTGTTAGGTTCAGATGTTTGTAATGATCTGTGACAACTTTACCATTATAAAATGTCCCCTTTTGGCGCTAATCACTGTTTTCGTCTTAAAAACTTTTTTTTTTTTCTGATATCAGTATAGTTACTTCAGGGTTCTTTTGTTACTATTTACATGGTATTTATTTTTTCTATTCCTTTGTGATCAAATTATTTTTATCTTTGAAACTAAAGTATGTCTCACAGATCCAGCCTACAGTCATCAGATTATATATTTGTTTTAAGCTATATTTAATTTACATTTAACATAATTACTAAGTAGGTAGAATTTATTTTTGCTACTTTACTATTTGTTTTCCTATATATTTTATATCTCTTTAATTTCTTCTAGTCTTCAACCTTCTTCAAATACAATAAAAATGTGCTCTGTCACCATTTTAATTCCATTACTTTTTGTTTGTCTGCTGCCATATATTTGGATTTTCTTAGTATTTCCCTGGAGGTTACAATTAAAATCTTAACATATAAACATCTAGTATGAATAAATATCAATTTAATTTCATAATATACAAAAATTTTTGCTATTGTTATTCTGTTATTATATATTTCTTCATTTTACATCTTGTACCCATCAACACAGACTTATTGATTTATGCTGTAGTAGGATATAAAGCTTTACAAGTTAAAAATATATTTAGTGACTTACATATTTATCTCTGTTATTTTTACTGGTATACTTTATTTCTTCATGTAGAGTCAAGTATACTATTCTTTTAGTTTGAAGGACTTCTTTTTACTTGTACAACAGATTTGTTACTAATATTCTGTTTTTGTTTTACTGAAAACATCTTGATTCTCTATTTTTTATTGATATCTTTTCTGGGTATAAAATTATTGGTTGTGGGGGACTGCCACATTGATTATGCCCAAAGCAGGCTTTGAGCAGTGCAGACTGTAGAAAGTTAACCCCGTAAGAGGCATCTTTTAAGATGTGAATCCGTCTGAAGCATATGTGACTCATAGGGGCATCGAGGATGGCATATGGGCCAATATCAGCTCTCCTGCCAATGGCCATGGTTGAGACCAGAGAAATGGCCTGTGGAGCTACAGGGCTTAATGTGAGATAACACACAGCTGAGGTCAGAATGACACGCATCCAAATTCTGTTTCCAGAATTTAAACTTTCTTAACTAGAAGGACTAGGTTATTTGCCAACCACAACCTATATTTCGTCTGTTCTGTTCCTAATTCAAGAATGCTTTGTCTCTTCCTTTACAAACCCTGCCTGCATCAACAATGTATCTCTTGCAACTACAGGTAGCTCCTTTACTTTGACCTAGCTGTGATGTCACCAATAAATATCAATGGCTTGGCTGGCCAGGTTCTCTGCTTAGCACTGGCCATCCTGGCTCTCCATTTTTCTCTTTAACCTTGTTTCTGTGTCTTTCTTCCCACCTTGCATCATAGCACTGAACAAGAGATCAGGATCCACTGCAAGAGTCTCCGGTACTAGGTTGATACTTGTTCTCCAGGTCTTTGAGTACGTCATTGCCATGACTTCTGATCTCCCTAAATTTTGATTAAAAATTCTACTGTCAATATTAATGAAAAGCCCTTGTGTATGATATCACTTATTTCTTGCTGCTTTCAAGATTCATCATCTTTCTTTTTAGACAGTTTAGGATGATTCTTAATCTGAAAGTCTTTGAGTTTATGCCACTCAGAGTTTATTTAGCTTCTTGAATGTGCCAATTAATCCTTCCATAAAATTTGAAACATTTCTGACCATCATTTTTTCAAATGTTTCTTTTGTCAGTTTATTTCCTTTCCTTTGGGATTCCCGTTATATACATGTTAGTATAATTGTCCTGCAAGTTTCAGAGGATCTGTTCCTTGTTCTTCATTCTTTATCCTCAGACTGGAAAATCTCAATCAAACTACCTCTCATTCTGGGTAGGCTTTTCACAATTATCTTAGTTATTTTTCTCTCATTGCTGAAACAAGATACCCAACACCAAAGTTAAAGGGGGAAAGGCTTACTTGATTTACATTTCATAGAGGTTTTAGTCCATAATTGGCTGGCTCCATGGCAAGGTGGCAGAGTCAACAGTTCATGGTGGTAGTGGAAGACAGCCAAAGCAACAAGAGACCTTACCAGCATCTTTCTGCCCCTTATATCCCTTCCAGACTATCAGGATTAGGACAGTGTCAAACCAGTCACTCGTATGTGCTAGTTTAGTAATCAATCACACACCTTTAATCTCAGCATCACATATTCCAGATTCAGCCACCTCTGGAAAAGAAAGCCCCGCCTCAACTGCAAGAGGCTTTGGGGGAACATCTAAACACAAACCGCAACACACAATGAATTAGCTCTGAGTCATCTCTAAGCAGGCTCTTCCAGGAAATCACCAGATAAATCATGTAACAATATATCTTGGAAATAAGACCTTTAAAGAAATCTAGCCCCATTTTACTCCTTTTGATGCCTGCCATTTTGCACCAGTAACATGGACTACTCTTTTCCTGGGTTAATAAAGGTGACTGGAAGATCAGAGTAGTATGGGACTAAGAAGACAAATCAAAATGCAATAAAGTTCCTCGTTCTTACAAAGCTTCAGTTGCTTTTCTTGAATAAATACTTCCAGTTCTAGGTTTTTAGAATTGCCTTAGTGAAGAAGTTAATTTTCAGAATTCTTACTCTGTCATTTCTCCTGATGATGTCTTGGATTTTTGTTTTCTTATTTCAACCTCCTGAGAATGTGTACAGACAGCAAGTCTGGGGCAGGGTCCCAAAAGAATGGGAAATCTAACATAACCCATACCTCTCATAGTTGCCTAGAGACCTTGTTGGAAGTACATGAATTTAAAAGAACACTGGTGAGAAAGGTGAGATTTTATTCTAAGTAGCTTGTCTCTTGCCTGTGATGGGTAGCAAAGGATAAAAATTGGACAGATTCAACTGTGAGAAGAAAAGTGAGAAAAATGAGCCCACAGGAAGAGAATCAGGTTATCTGAATGAGAGAGAGAGAGAGAGAGAGAATTAGGTTAGACAGAATGAAGTATAAAAACAGGGCCAAGACAAAAGAAAAAGAGGAAACAGATAAAAACTTTCATAGGAATCTGCACAGCAAAATCACCCTGTACTGGAAACCGAGGAGAGCTACAAAAGGCATATTTTCTCCTGAGTTTTTTGGATTTTTCCCCTGCTCTCAAACTTGTATTTATTTATTTATTTATTTACTTATTTTGTTTGTTTCTTTGAGACAGGGACTTGCTCTGCAGCCCAGGCTGGCCTTGAGCTTACTTTGTAGCCCTGGGTGGTCTCAAACTCTTGACATTCCTGCCTCAGCCTCCGAGAGTGCCAGGATTACCGGCATGCACCACCATGCCTGGCTGCCAATCTAAAACTTGAGCGTTGAAGAAAAACTGGTCGCAGGAATATTGGAGTCTGTGTGCCTCAACCTGCTCCTCTCCATCATCACCCAAGTAAAACCCACGTCCCAGAGATCTCAGGGACACCAGAGTTCAGAGGTAGCTGCATTGTGGAGCCCCACTGAGGCTGGGGCGAGATAAAAGAATCACATAAAAAATGGACTAGAAGAGCTCATTCTTTTTACCCTGTGCTTCCAGACAATTCTACTACTGGTAATGCTGTGTTGATTGTTCTGCCACAATTCACAATTTTGTGACTGTGCAGAGACTGTAAAATGCATATTTCTGGGCCCATCCCTCAGGCATTCCAAATCCATAGGCTGATGTGAGGGCCAGGAATCTACAGTTTTAAAAATTGCCTCATATGATTCTAATTTAAGTGTCTGCTGGATCACACTTTGAGAAACACTGCTATAAGAAGTTTGCGTGATTTTTTCTTTTGTTAGATGCAAATGCTACAAAAGGGTGGGTGGAAAGCAAGACTGTCAATGGCTTAGAATTTAAAGGATCTGAAGGTACCTTCCCAAGAGTGGTTCTTAAACTTTTTGCCTACATTAGATTTCTAGAAGGGTTTGTTATGGAAGTTTTATGGGTACCTCCCCTAAAGTTTTTGATTTGGCAGGTCTGGTGAGGGGTTCCATGTTTGGATTTCCTGCAAGTTCCAGCTGGTCCTGAGGTGCTGGTATAAGGATCACACTTTGAGAATCACTAGTTTACATTAAGCATTTAAATTAAAGAGCATTTGCCCTATGCTCACGATTTGGATGTGTCTCCTAAAGTTTATATATTGGAAAATTAATACTCCGTGCAACAGGAATGAGAGATGAGACCCGGAAGAAGTGGCCACATCATGGGAGATCTGCCTTCATGAATGGATTAATGCCATCTTTGTGAGAGTGTGTTCATCATCGAAAGGGTTGGGTCTCCCCTCTCCTACCCATATGTTGCCTTCAGCCATGGGGGAAAGCAAAAACACCCCCACTAAATGCTGGTGCTCTCATCTTAGATGAGATCACAAGCCAATACATTCTTATCATAGATTACTCACAAAGTAGACTAAGATACCTCATGTTCTATTAATTTTTTGAGCAACTAAATATCCAGGTGACAGGGGGTAAGTAAGATTTGTCAAGTCCCTATTATGTTTCTTCATCTTTTGTTTCTCTAAGTATTCCATCAGGAAAACTCAAAGCAGTTATGTTATTTACTTAGATTGTGTAACTTACCGGTAAGAGATGAATCAGCATTCAAACGCAAGTTCAATAAAACATGTTAGTCTTTTTCAAAACTGAAGTCTTGTAAGTCACCTCATTAGCAAAGTAAAATAGTAACTGTAAAGAGTCCAGATATAATCAATTGCTTGATGCCTAGATGTGTGATACCTTCAAATTGGAAACAGATCATTCTGCAAGACTTCCAAGGGACTATGGGTACCACCCTTTTAAGAGGGGGGTAATTTACAGTGGTACCTTGGTTCACAAACTCAATTCTTTCCATGATTCTGGTCACAAACTGAACTGCATGAGAACTAAATCAAATTTCCCCATACGGTCAGCATTGAACCTAACTGTTGAATTTGATTCAATTCTTGTCCAACTTGGTTTGTGACCAGAATCATGGAGTGAATCAAGTTCGTGAACCGAGTATCAGTGTATTCTACCAATAATCCAGGCTACTAAGCAGTGTCAGTTCTGGTACTGGCACCAAAAATTTTTGGGCAAATGAACAAATAAGTTGGCAGTGAGTCCTGGCTTAACCACTGGACAAGTTAACTCTGTCAGGTTTCTTATCTCCTTTGAACCCGTTTTCCCTCTGTATAATGAAAATACTAACACCACACCCTCGAGACTTAAAACAATCAATGTAGAGCACTTATTGTAAGATTCAACCTAGCATCATACATCTTGTGTTTCTAGGATGCTTAATAAATGTCAGGAAAAATGGAATTTTTAATTGCTCCTGAAATATTTCTGGAGTCCATGGTCTTTTCTCACTGCCCCTAGTCTTAGTGCTTGCATCATATATTTAGGTGCATTTGAGTCCACTGAAAGTAACACATCATAATGTTCATGTTTGCATGAATAAAAAGCACCTACTATATTGTCTAGTGCACAGTAGGTGGGTGCCATCCATTTCCTTCAGATTATTAATGTAAGAGTAAAATAATTCCTTCTCCCTTCATGGTAAACATATGGTAAACTTTTCTTCTATGAATTGCAAATTATTTGTAATACCAGAATATCAATATATACCTTGTTGTAAGTCCCTATTTCACATCTAGTATAATGTTGTACCCATAGCATGTACTCATTATCAGACTGTTTAGTATGCAAAGCTTACAGGAAATCTATATGTGTTGGCAGCATATATTGCAATAAGATGCAAGGAAAGCATCCTATTGACTCAAAATCATGAAAAATGTGACCCCACACCTGATATTCATATACTTAAAAGACATTGAGAGGAAATGATCACTGGAATAAACTGATTATACACATTGCAGTGAGGAAGTGTTTAGGGAGTATCTTCCAATGAGGGAATTTAAAAGGCCTCTTGTGTTACATGTTGAGGTATCTTACATTATCCAATATATATCCAGAATATGGTAGATCAAAATCTTCAGTAAATAATAACATTTAAATTACTGAAATGCAATTTTGTTTTTATCATTAATATTTCATGCTTTCATTTGTATATTCAGAAATTAAACTTTGTTGATGTTAGAACAGTCACATAATTTCTAAACCAGAACGTTTATTTAGGACAAAGAATACATTTACCAAATATAATCACATTTGATAAATGTAAATAGAAAAATTCTCCATATATAAATCTTTCTCTTTTCCTCCTCCTCCTCCTCCTCCTCCTCCTCCTCCTCTTCTTCTTCTTCTTCTTCCTCTCTCTCTCTCTCTCTCTCTCTATATATATATATATATGTATATATTTACTATAAACAATGGCAGCATGACAATTTTGGGATATGGAGACAGGCATATTCATCTATATCTGTAATGTAATAATATATAGTTTCTTCAAAGACCTTGAATTGGATGCATATTGCATTTATTGTGCAAAGAAACAAAAAATCACATTAACTACAGTTAAGGAAGTAATGTTAAAATCCTGCTCATAAAATTGGATGTGACTTGAAAACATATATATTTGATAACGATGTTTTTATGTGTTTTAGCAAATCAGTTAGAACTTCAAAAGCACAGGCCAGCGGCATAAAGATGTAACATACTGGTAAAAAGAACTCCAAATCACAACTCCACTCCTTAAATCTGAAGGCAGATGCTATCATTAAGAATGTCCTGCTCTACGTTCCAGTTTACTTTTCCTTACTTTAAACTCAGCCACCTTAGGAAGCCATTGCTGAGATGTTGCAGAACCCTGCAGGTGGCGCTGTTGGCTAGTTTAGCCAGACACCAAATTTCTTCAAAAATAACAGAAATATCATGGATTGGATAAAGCTATAATTCAAGTCTTATTTTTTATTGTGAGTTTTATTGTGAGTTTATTGTGTGTATTTTGAAAAAATTCACATTACTTATTTTATTTCTCATAGAAATTAAGTGTTCATTTTAAATAATTAAATGGAGCAACTTTGCTATGAACTTTGGGATGAATGTAAAATTTTAAATTCAGTCATCAACGTAATAATAAAAAGAACTTGACTAGTTTCTTTTTGATGTAAAGTATTTATATTTTACAAGTAAACTGATAATTTGAACTCAGCAGTAACTGAAGTTTTCTAAAATATATCAGGCTTTTAAAATTAGCATGTAGGCTTTGAGTCATAAATGTAATTGAAGCACAGAAGTTCATATTTTGATGTTTTAATTTAATCAAATTGTCTACTTAAAAATTCACATTCATAAACACTATTCTGGAGACTGATTATTCTGAATTCAAAAGCTTCCACAAAGCTTCCTCAACATATTCTTCAAATAAAAAAACTTCTTACTTTTTAAAATAGAATTCAATTCTCAGTTTCCTTGCTTGCAGTTTTTTAGCAACAAATATATTAGTCAATGTAATTTTAACTTAATCTTAGCACTGCTCATTTACTCATAAAATTGTCAAATATGAAGTAAAAAACATATTATTCCTGAAGCTTTATTTTCTAGTGAGAGTATGTAATGATGATAATATTACTTGTGAATGTTACTAGCATCTAGAAATTTCAAGTATGTTATCTTGAATCTACACAACAACCTTGAAAGGCAAGAATTATTCTACTTTTAGAGGTATCTGTGGTACAGATCACTGAACCTAGGATCATTTAGCAGCCATGCTGTATTTTTATGTTTAGAAGTAACTTTTCTTTAAAAACTTAATTCATATTATTAACTTTGTACCATTGCCCAACTCTATGTTTTGACACTATTCCTAACAGCATATATGTTATGGTATTCACCATCTTGCCATGGAAAACATACATTTTCACAAATATTTCTTTATTATTCCAAATTCTTGTAAATTTCATTGGAACATTGTTTCTTAGGGAAAAAAGTTTCTGTGAGGAGAGCTCTAACTGAATTAAATCATTTGATTTTTTTTCTTTATTTTGTTAAGGGGCATCAGGGTATTGGGGCTTGAACCCAGGTCCTCGCACATGCCAGGAAAGCATTCTATCACTGAGCTATATCTCCAGTCCTGTAGGCTTTATTTTTTTATGATTCATGCTGAGATTATTTATTTTTGTCATGTGGTTTATATTTATAATTGCTGCAAACAACAGCAGCATGACTATTTTGGGTTTATGGAAATAGACAAAACAGCTTATTACAGTATAAAAATCATAAATCTCAAGAGATACTGGCAACTAATGAAAGAGGCCAAAAAACCTGGCTTTTGGTTCTCATTATCGGATACACTATAATTCCTATTTTCCAGGAATTTAATGTAAAACTTTTTATTACTAGGAATTGACTTTGAAGAACAAAAATTAATGAGAATAGCTTTGCTAAACACATAAGCACATACAGAACCATGCTGTTTCTCCATTATTTTGATTTATTTCTATAATTGTGAAATTTTTATTGCACATAGATCTTTAGCATCAAATATTTAATTCTACTGACAGCACATACTATGCATTCACTTAATTGTAGGAGGGGGGCAAAAACCGACAGTGACTTGTACCATCCATTGTTTAAGGCACATTGCCATTGATTTATACAGGGAAAAGTTTTCATTTTTATTCCAGTTAATATTTCATTTTTACTGGTACCTGTTTGCGGTGTATGATGTTTACGTTCCTCGTGTGGAGTTGGCCCCTGTACGCAACACATCTGCATTCATTCTTTTATCCCCTTCCCTCCTCTCCCTCTCCCTCCCTGCATTTGGTCTCCTTCCCTTTTGCAAAAGATCTGTCTCCCTGGTTTCTCTCAGCTTTTGTCTTTTCCACCGGATGTGTTAAGAGATTTTGATGTGGACCACTGCAGAGGTGGAAATTGGGTAAAGGCTAATTTAAAGGATATTAAAAAGCAATAGCTGGGTAGGAAAGAATATAGAAACAAAACAGCATGGTGATATGCTGAAGAACTGAGAAAGTTAATAGGTTTTTCCCACTTATTTTCCATTAGAACTTTGTAAGTTTGAGTGGTTGATTGCAAAATAATTAAGGGGTCAAATTCACAGCTATTGCCAATCCATAAAGCACGGGAAGGAAGAGCTAGGTGGGCTCAGGAAGCCTACAAAGCTGAGAGCCCAAACCCTGGTTCTAGGAGCCTGCTCTGAGAGTACGGATGGCCAGAGCCGCCTTCCTGTGCAGGCACTGTGAGGGAACCACACGGGGCACATGCAGCCCGGGATGTGGCCGCAAGGAGCTTTCAGCACCCACGTGACGTTCGTTCATGGAAGAGCCGTGTTCTTCTCTGGATGGCAAGAACAGGAGATCAAAATCTTACCGGTCCTGTATTCCAGACATTCTTGGTGGTGGTGGGCAGTGGCTGTGGTAGGGTGGGTTGAGCTAGAATGAGAAGTACATCCAACAAAATTTGTGTTCCACGAAATTACCTAGGGAACATGCGATGAGGTATGTGTGCCTATCATTATTAAGCGATCAGACAGTCACTTGTTCAAAAACCAGTGTTTGAGTGGTAACCACCTGCTCCAGGGATTATGTATACAATCCATATGAATACAGAGGGGTGGCTGCTAGGTCCCACCACTTTCTCTTCACATCTGTATGCAAGATGACGATAAATGGGCACAACACTTTTTCACTGAGCTTGAGTCTTGTCAACAGAGCAGGCCACGCAGCTCTCAGAATTGAAACATACCTGCTTTGCCAGCATAACATGAGCGTTTAGTGAATATCTACTAGTATCTCCTATCTGCTTCTGGAGAGGCAATGAGGAGGCACTCCTGGCCCCAGGAGTGGGGAGTGGCAGAGGAGACCCACAAGCTTGGGATTTCTACACCACACCATGATGCATTGCCACACAAGCTCTGGTTGGGACGAAGTGGAGATACTTGGTGTTATTTTTATATTTTTTCTTTGAATTTTTATAGCCCACATTAGAGTATGTTCCTTTTAATCATTTAAATCTACTAATATGATAGTTTTCTCTTACTTCTGTTTGAACAAATCTTTATTAATTCTTTCCCATTCAGGCAAGCAAACATCTGGACAGAGTTTTTGACAATTGGTAAGTTATCCTTTCATTCATTCACTCAACAGATATGGAGTCATAACTGCGTAGTAAGTATCTAACTAGAGATAATGTAAGGAATCACAATGGCAAAAAGGGTCAAAACTTGCTATCTTGCAGGATGCATTCACATAGAGAAATGCAAACAGTGAAGAAAATGCAGAAGTCCCCACAATCTGCAGAGAATACGCTCCAGCCCCTGTGGATGCCTGAACCAGCAGTTAGCGCTCAGCTCCCTGTATGTTACATTCCTGCCTATGCATGAGTGCCTATCATAAAGTTTCATGAATTACATAGAATAAGAAATTTTAAAAATAGCTAACAATAAAATAGAATACTTATAAACATTGGGTAATGAAAGTTATGTAAATGTGATCTCTCACAAAATATCTTAATGCTTTATCTCACAATAGGCATATTTTCTGATTGTGGATGATAACCAATAATGGACACTACAGAAAGCAAAATCATGGCTAAAGGGAAATTATTGTATGGCATTTATTAAAGGATGAAAAGAACTGAGAATTAGTGGCTTATCATATGAGTGATATATATATTCATATATATATATATATATTCAATATTCTGGAAGATAAAAAAGCAGGCTTTGAAGGCAGCTACCATGGTACACTTGGAATAGGCTTATGGGGCTAAGGGGCTTCTACTTTTATACTATGCCCTCTGGATTTGTGTGCTTCATTTTATTTTTAAAATAATATTCATATATTATTTTTATGATTAGGCAATGTGGCCTAATTTTTTGAAGAAACATAAATAGTTAACATATTCCTTCATATTTGATTATCACTTTTACAGTGTGATATAAAGCTTAGGGCTAACAGCTGTTTGAAATTTCCTTTTAATTCTCCTTTTCAAAAGCATCAAGCCATCATTTCCTGCTCAAGAATATTGAGAATAAATAGTTTGAGAAAGTAAACAAGAGTCATCTTTCACTAAGAAATTGCCCACCTGGAATTGAAGGATTTGTTAACTATTTTAAAGAGTCTATCTTTTTTGTTATACTTTCTTAACAACTATGGGCAAATATAATTTTATAAATAGAAAAGTTTCCTTGAAAGAATTTATTGAAATGTCCAAATGCAAAATCAATGTATAATTTTTGCTAGCTAGATAAAATGTGCTTAAATTAGATCCTAATAATCATATGTTAATAATTCTTCATAAACTCCGGAGTAAATTTTTGTAGCATAATCGATTAACACAATGGGAAATGTTACAAGATATGAGGTGTAAATAATAAGCAATACTTTTCACAATAATTATGCAATTAATTTATTATGAATATTTATATAAAATGGAAATTACATGTATAAACATTTAGGATGACATATCTTTAATATTATTTTTCTCTTAATAGTAGCTGATGAATGTCAGCTAACTTTCAATGAGAGGCCAACTGTTATACAACACCAAATACCCTATGATATACTTTTATACATGTGAAATAAATGCAGTGTTTAAGAACAAATAATCAGAATAGATAGTCTGTGCCTAATATAATTTTTCATTCCAGGCATCTAAGTCTGTAATATCCTGGATCATATGGTCATGATTTAATTAAACAATATCACATGTTCTAAAAAATTCTGTAATACCACTGTCTACAAAAGCTTAATATCTCACATTCCTGCCATTGCCTGCCATTATCCAAGTTTCTCATTTTTGCCAGTCCAAGGTTCTATCTCATGGCTGTTATATTTTGTATTTCTCAGATTGTTAAGGAGTATGAGTATTTTTTCCAAAGCTGTTGGTCCTTAGAGTTTTCTCTTCTTTATTCTCAGGGCATAAAAGTGGACTCATAAATCATCTGTTATTATTTTTATGGATTAAAATGTCACAATTAAATCTGTAATACATCTGCAATCAAATTTTATTTATGGAATAAGTTATTGGTCTGGTTTTATTTCTCTCCATGGAGAGGTAATTTCCCCAGCAGCACAAGTCACGTTTTTTTCTATGATTTATAGTGTTACCTCCATTCTATATTAAATTTCCATATAAATATGGATCAGTTTCTATTCTCATCTCTTCCCTTTCCTTCATTTACCTATTCCTGCACTGATTAATTAATACTATTTTTTACTGCAATGACTCCTCGGTATGTCTTAATATTTAGAAAGGGAAGTTCCTATATCTGCTCTTTACTTTCAGTGTTGAGTCAATTATTTGTGAATTGTGATCCATCTCTATGAATTTTAGATTAAGTTTAAAAAATTTTTGAAAACCATAGTGGGAATTAGCAGTGAATTAAACATTAATTGGACAGTAGCTGACACCTTATACTATTCTGCTCTCATTGTAAATCATGGAAAAGAATGAAATGCTTCTCTAAATATATTCTTCAGTTGTTTGGATCACTTTCTATGTCCTTTATGAAAGTGTCAAGTTTTTCTATGTAGAGAACTTATGTATTTTTCATTAACTTCTAGACACTACAATTTTGTTGCTATCAAAACTAATCTGTTGTCTCAAGTATTCATAGTACTAGCCGGAGCTGTCTGGATTCAAGTCCTGCTTTACCACACCACAGCTGTTTGGCATTGAACAAGTTACCTAGGCTCTCTGTTATGCTCTCAGTTAGGCTCTTGTGTCTAGCTGTGCCCCCTAAGCCTCTTATAGTCATAGGTGGGGCTTTTCAGAGGTGGCTGGATCTAGAGTGTGTGACACTGGGATTAAGTCTGTGATGCTGGGATCAAAAATGTTTGATTACTAAATTAGTCCACTGCTTGGTTTGGTATAGTTCTGGGTCAGATTACACCCTGGGAGTGAGTGCTACCCACCCTGAGGGCGAGTAGCCTGGATAAAATATGATGGACAGAAGAAGGGCTAGTGTTCTTGCTTGCTGCTTGCTGCTTTGCTGCCTTCTGCCTGCCATGAACTGTTTCTCCTCTGTGATGCCCCTCTGCCAGGTCACCCTGCCTTGGAGCCAGCCAACAATGCACTGAAACCTCTGCAAACTGTGAGCTAAATAAACCTTTCCTCCTTTAACTTGTGGATGTTGTGTAGTTTGTCTCAGCAATGAGAAAAGTAACTAAGACATTCTCTTTACTCTTATAATATTCCATTAGCATTAAATGTTACCAATAACAGTAAGCAATCTTTGCCTATTCTAATTTTAATAGAACGGTCCCTCCATTTTGTATATTATTATAATGTTTTTGCATGTAACATTTTCCATTAAGCTTAGTATATTGAATATGTAATATTAGCGGTTAGAAAGTTGGCTTCTACACTTGTATGCTAAAAGCACATTTTAAGAAGCCTGGACATAGTGCCTTCAATTTTTTTTCTTCTTCTTTTTTTTTTTTTTTTTGTACCAGGGATTGAACACGGGCCCTTGCACTTGTGGTGCAGGCAGCAGAACCACTGAGCTAAATCCCTGGGCCTCTAAAAGCACATTTTAAAAATCCATAAATAGATGCTCAACTTTATTAAATGTTTCAGGGTTATATAATTCTTCTCATCTAGTCTTTGACAGTGGTGATTTATTTTGGTAGATTTTTCCAATGGCAAACTACTTCTGAATTCCTGATATGAATGCTATCTGATCACTTGATATGCTATTAGAATTGTATATCTATTACTTCATATGTTATTAGAATTGGTTTTCTATTATTAATAATTTTTACCCATTTTTTAATGAAATTTGCTAATTCCTCTTATGTTATTCTTATCTATCTTTGGAAGGAGGATTATATGGATCTCTTGAAAAAGACTGAGAAGTTTGTATTTTCCTAAAACAGTTCACCCCTTGAAAGTCTGTTTGACTTGTCTTGTAAATCCAGTTGGGCTTGTGGCATTTTGAGGAGGGGAGACTTGGAGGATACTGATTATCATTTCCATTTTATTATTTTTATTGTTTTAATCATATTTTCTGTTTTCTTGTAAATCAACCCATCATTCCTTCTTTCCTATACTCCTGGGAACTTATGCCTTCCTGTGATGGTTTAAATCTAAAATATCTCTCCAAAGTCTCATGTGTTCAGAGGTGGGTATTTCTGAAGGTGATTGGATCATGGGGTCCTACACTCATCAGTGAGTAATCTATTGATGACTTTATAGCTGAGAGTATAGTTGGGAGGTGGGTGGGGGGAAGAGAGTTGGGGGGGTTCTTTTAGAGAGTACTGCTATTGCTCCAGCTGTTCCTGCTCCCTCTGCTTCCTGGCTGCCATGGGTTTAGCACTTTTCTTTTTCCAGGCTCTTCTTCCATGCTGTTTCTGCTTTGGAGCCATGTGAAATGGACTGACCCCTCTGAAATAATGAGCCAAATAAACCTCTCATCTTTTATGCTGTTGTGTCAGGTAATTTGTTCCAGTGAAGGGAAAGTAACTAATACATCCCTACACACACTCTCAGAATTTATATTTGCTAATGTGATTGTTTATATTATTATTTTAAAAGCTCTTATAATTTTATCTCCATTTTTTTTGTTTTAAAATTGGTTTATTATATCATCTTATTTTTCTTTTTTCTTGATAGGATTTACAATAAATATATCCATGTGGTAATCACAAAATATCTCTTGGGTTTTGTTCATTTCTTTTCAGTTTTTGTTACTTATTTCATTGATTTTTGGTAACATCATTATCAAAATCCTGTCTTTTATTTGAGTTACTTTTTCATTCTCTTTTTATTTCAGTAGCTTGGCTCACTTGCTCTTAATTATTCATACCTCCTAATTAATTTATCTGAAAATATATTTCACTTGGGGCTACTTTATCTGCTGCTTACAGATTTTGATTTGCAGATTTTTTTTTTTTTTTTGGTTCTGGGGATTGAACTCGGGACCTTACGCCTTCGAGGCAGGCAGTGGAACCACTGAGCTAAATCCCCGGGCCCCATTTTTGCAGATTTTTAATGAATAGTAGTAGGCACATTCACAACTTTCTTCTTCAACAGAGGCAGAACAATGTCTACTATCACACTTCCATGTCTACCTTTATAGGATTTCTGACTTCTCTGGATAGATTTCCTCTTAGTATTTTTTCTTAGAAAGACTATGATATGGAAAAATATTCTTGTTAGCTAGATAAGAGGGATACTGTATGTGGTATTTATATGTATTAATGAGTAAATTAGTTAGACCCCTTCATAATACAAAACAGTAGGTTCATTTTAATGAGGTAAAAAACAGAGAAAGCTATTCCAAAGTATGTAACCTTCATAGATCAGTGCATATTCTCCATAGCAACTCATGGCTTCAAGAATATGTGACAATTTCTCACTCACTTTACACTATTTGAATAACATCACAAGCCATGCACCTGATTTCCTCAGTGTTTCACACTTGTTAAAAAACATTCACTTTAGTTTTAATTTCCTTATCTATAATTTTGTAGTTAAAAGGTAATATAAGTATAATTGGGAAAAATAAAACTATAAATGTGTTGAATGTTATTAATTTATCAAATATATATGGAGGTAACATAAGTGAATGACACAAGTTTCTAAATACCATTCCCAGCCATGACAGAATCATGGGCACTGGATACAGTCTTCCACGTAAAAAAGTTGGAAAATTGGATAAAATGTAAAAAGCAAGTGTTTTTAATCACTACACAGTATACATTCCAGGATTACAATCCTGGTATTCCACAATATGTACATGGGCCAGGATTACTATCCCCGAGAATAAGGAAATGTGTAAGGTGATCTCTCCACTTCTCCAAGATTTCTGCCTGAGGCAGAGAGAAGTTGAGCCCAGTGTGTCGGATGCTGCCAGGTTTAGAATTAAGATAGAATGTTGGAGCCTTGGACACAATTATAGATGGTAAAGTAGGGTAGCACAGCTGTGGGTTTGAGCAGGAAAGGAGCTCAGAAATATCATCGGGATCCACTGGAGTCTACCAGAATTTTAAACTTCATTTGCACAATGACTTGTAGATACTACTTGGAGATTGTGAGCTTAATGAAAATCCTCAATGAGAGACTTAAATCCTGATCTGCCAAGCTAAAATGAACTTAATGAACATACAGAACATTAAGTTGAGACCCCCAAAAAGCCTAAGCTTTGTGAATATAGCTACCCTGATCTGAGAATAATGGCAACTCTAGAGCTCACTTACAAAAGTTCATGACCATGTCTTAGTAGGGCAAGCTAAACTGTTAATAAATTATCAACCTTCCAGAACAAAATTCAACTTTCATTGAATGAAGAGAGAATAATCCGGACTCTTAGCAATGTTGCATGCATACAGTGCAACCCCAAATAAATTTGACATATGAAGAAGCAAAAAATGTGACCATAGCTCCAGTTTATTTCTTTTACCAGGATGACAGAGCAGTATGGCTCCTTCTGTGTAGACCCTTCCCATAATTCTAAATGACTTAAATGTAAATGGTATTTTCAATAGTAATTTTAACTTTTTAAAATTTCAATCATGTTAAATGATTACAAATCCTAAACATGATTTTTATTTGGAAAGAGAAATAGATGCTCCCCAAGCAGGGCTGTCTTTATCCTGTCTTATGAGCCCAGGGAACACTGTGAGTTTTCATCCTAGTTTAAGAAAGCTTCAATTTACAGTTAGTTCATGGAGATCTGTGGTCAAACTCCCTACGAAGCCCATCTAGGACAAAAAAATAAGTAGTTTAAAGAGTGGCAAGAAAAACAAAATCTTCTTTCAACATTAAAAAAAATGGACAATATTCAAAATCCATGCATAATTAAACAGTTAAGGAACAGAGATACTATATAGAAATAAACTGGAAATATGATTAATATATCTGTTCAAAAATAGTGTATCTTAGAAATAGAAAATTTCAATAAAAGTATTGTAAAGCAAATTATGCCACTACTTCAAAAAAAGCAGAGGAATACCACACCCATATAGGACTTATTCTAAAAAAGCAAAGATTAACAAATGCTTAAAATATCATTTACATATACTGTACCATAACCATAAATTTCATGGAGAAGTCCAAATTACAAAATATATCCAAATCATAAAATTAAATCTTTTATTAGCTACATTGTGTCCATGATAAAAACGAAAATACAAAGAGATTTCCTTAATAAACTCTATTGCAGTTATATTTGTTAATGAATTATGGGGAATCATCAAAGGCATTCAATATAAATCTACAGAAAAAGAAATCTGCAGGCATTAAAAATAAATCTACAGACAAGAAAATGATGCTCTCTTTGAGTGGGTAACCATTCAGGGAGGCATCCAAACGGCAAATGGAGATTAGAAGGATGGAAATAATGTTTAGTGAATATAATTAAAGAAAATTATGTAATAAAATCAAGAGAAACTTGAGAATCAGATTACAAATATACAAAGAATGAAATAGGGAGAAAAATAATCAGAGCTATGTATAGGTAATATTTTACCTTGTGAACCCAAAGCAAGAACAGGTTTTTAATAAGCACCACTAAAATCTTGACTACAGCCTCATAGCCTACAATGGGCTCTTTGTATGGTTAATGCAACTGGAACATAGGATTCATCAGAGCAAAACCCTGCCTGCTTCACTGACTTATCCACAGCCAGAATCCAAAGTGGTGAGAGTTATCCAGTAGATCTGTTTTTAGTGAAAGAAATGCAAACACTGATAATCACATTATTAAATTGCTCAAGTTTACCATACTTGCAGATTGGTGAATACATGTATTTTTGCTAATAGGAAAAAAACATAAAAATTGGAAAATTATAATATTTTTCTGTCACAAAAGTAGTATCTGTATCTGTATCTGTAGTTTTTACTATTTAGATGAACATTTTGATTATTGTTATTAAATGTTGCTGTGGAGAAGATTTTTCATGTTGAAACAGACTCAAAGAATTCTATTAGAGGTAAGTCATTTTCTATCAAAATGTCAATCAAAATCACAGAAAGAAAATGATTGAATATAATTTCTTTCCAATTTTAGTATATGTGCTGCCAAAGGGAGCACAGTTGAATATAATTTCTGCATCTGCTTTGTTTTATTTTAAGCTGATAGACATTTTCACAAAAATTTACTTTCACATACACAGATGTATTCGTTAGTTTAAGAATACAGTTAAAATGCATTTATGCCTCTCAATATATGTTACTATGGGCATAGATGGAGGCTTCTTTATTGTTCATTCATGCATTCATTCATTCATTCATTCACGTATTTGAAGTCGAGGCTAGAAACAGAGCAAATATCTATAACTTAGCTAAAGCTGACTAAAGCAGCATACTGCTAGGCACTGGGGAGGTGTAACAAAAAAGACCAGTTCCTGGCTTGGAAAGAACTCATAAAGACTTTGGGAAAACAGTTTATCATTCCCTCTTTCCTTCATTTATTTTGCAATCTTTCAGCAATATTTAATGTGCCTATTATGTGCCACATGCTATGATAAATTCTGGGAAAAAGATAATATTTTGGAGGGGCATTTTTCTTTTCCTTTCCTTTCATTTTTTATTTTCCTCCCTTTCTTTGGTCCTAGGGATTAGACACAGGGACTTTGCACTGAGCTATCTCCCCAGTACTTTAAAATTATTTTTGTATTTGAAACAATGTCTCATTACGTCACTAAATACCCTGGCCTGTGTTCAAACTTAAAATCCTCCTGTCTTAGCATCCATAGTGCTGCAATTACAGTCATGTGCCACCAGACCCAACCAAGTGAACAAATATTGACACGTTTCTTGACCTTAAGGAATTTCAGTATTTATGGAATAAAAATTAATTATCTGATCTATAAAGTAGGGTGACTGTAAAATACTTTTCAGAGACACATGTAAAGAACTATACATTCTTACACACAAATTCATTTATAAATGTTTGAAAAATTATACTTGGCATTCTGGCCCTCATAAATAATCTAACATATGTCCCTCTCCACATGGATAGAATTTTAATTGTTGCTGTTACTTCCTTGGGAGAATACTCTTTCTCATTTATTGGCATGGAATATTTAATGTCTAATGATTCAGCTGGAAAGAGAAAAACTGTGGTTCAAAAGTTGTAATTAATGCTTTCCCAAGTTTTAATGCCTTTGTCTTATTAAAGTCCTCCAATATGCCAAATGCAACAATGATAAGTTTATCATTATATTTAACATTGCCCACTGTCTTTTCATTCTTTTCTTTTCTTTCTTTCTTTTTTTTTTTTTTTTTTGGTACCAGGGATCGAACTCTGGTCCTTGTGCTTGAGCAGCAGGCTGCGAAACCACTGAGCTAAATCCCCAGCCCATCATTTTCTTTTGTACTAAGGGCTGAACCCAAGATTTTGGCACTGAGCTACACTCCAACCCTTTTTAAATTTTTAGACAGGGTCTCACTAAGTTGCTAAATTGCCTAGGTTGGACTCAAATTTGCCATCTTCCTGTCTCAGCCTCTCAGGATCCTGAGATGATAAGCCTGTCATTTTTAGAATATAGTATATACTTTCTGGAGAAGAAAAACACATGAAACAATGACACATCGGTGATCTTCTATCAATTTGTCTATGAAAATAGCCCGAGCTTTTCCTCGGGAATGGAGGGAAGCATTAACGTTGTAGGTATAAGGACAGAACATGGGAAAAGGGGAAAGTAGGGTCAGTTGGGTCGGGGAATGTTCCCAAACTTCCTCAAATTATAACTCACAGGGCAGTGACTTTCATATTTTTTAAGATTAGAAATGAGACAGGGAAGTTCTGGGTTCCTCTGGAAGAAGATGTGGTGGGGTTGAGGGGGGCTATTAGGCACTGCCTGAAGCTCCATGGGTTTCTAGAGTGCAATTTGAACTCCATGACCTTCCACATAGACCTAAGACCTATGCTACCTGCACTGAAAAACTCTGAGCTCATTCTTCTCAAACTATTTATCCTATATAAGGCTAGAAATTTCTTGGTTAAATACAATTTAGAATTGATGAATACCTAAAGATACCTTTGCTAAAGAAGAATCCAGTGTTTTAGAATATACCTAAACTATAACATACATCTGGTTTCCCTGGGCTCCTCATCCTATAGCATAAGTAGAAAGAAAGGGAATTGATATAACAGGAAAAGAGGGGATTTACATTGATTCTCAAAGGGTTCTAAGGCTTCTGCTACAGAAGAGAGGCATGACTTTCTGGGACACTGCTTGGTGATTACATAGTGAATGAGCAGTTGTAGCCACCGTGGCTTGACAAAAGTAAAACAACCACAGTCTTATACCTATTAAGATTAAAACTTTGGGTAACCCACTAGAAGCAGTGGCTGAAGAAAAGCACAGAATGGGTGGTAGAGGAGAGGTACTGAATACCATGTGTGGTCGACAGTAGCATGACAGATACTACAGCTTTCTTGTCATGTAGTGATCTAATTATTCTTTTGCTGAATTTTACAACTCTTGACCCACTAGCACCTTGAATAATGAGAGTTAGTGGTGAAGACAGTGTGAAACTAGTTCAGGGGGTGAATCTGGCAAATATTTCTCTATGCCCTAGGTTAGCAAGACTTGGGGGTGGTTTACCTCACAGTAAGATTTCCAGATGAAATACTTGACAATGTAAGGTCAAACATCAATCAAAATTTAGAGGCTCCAGCTCTTTTTTTAGTGTATTTATTTAGTGTATTTATTTAGCGTACCAGAAAGCATGTCATTTTAAGTTCTTTGCCTGTCTCTTTGAAACATATGTAAATCTTTTTAAAGAGGTAAATAAGTCCTTTGCAAGCTTTCCCATGCAGGAAAAGACCTGGGACCCATGTCCTTGCAATCTGATCATCAAGAATACAAGTGCCCAGGGGTCTATCTCAGTCATCAGTTATAAAACTCTCTCTTATTGTGAAGGTATGAGAAGCTCATTCCTCTTATATAAGTTTGATTAACACAGATGGGCACTGCTAGTCCTCGGGGAATTGGAAATGAAGTATGTCTGACAAATGGTGGTATTAGGTCTCTTTATTTGAGGACTAGTTGTGGTTTGTCTTGAGAGCATCATATGCAATGGGTTGTAACTGCCTGAACATATAAAAGAGTGAGGGATGGTGTGGGTTGTGGTGCATGCTTAGAATCCCAGCATTCTGGGAGGCTGAGGCAGGAGGATTCCAAGCCCAGACTGGACAACATAGTTATTTATAGAGACCCTGGCTCCAAAAAAAAAAAAAAAAAAATTAAGAGTCTGGGGTGTATAGCTCCATGCAAAAGCTCTGTATTCAATCCTCAAACCACCGAAACTCAAAATTTTTTTAAAAAATGAGATTATGTTTTTTCTTTGCAGTGTCTTAGCTGATTGCTTGATATGTGTATCACATTTTTGTTTGATGTTCCTTCAACAATAAAACAAATTTCTTTCTTTTTTTTGTTAAATTCTTTTATTGCTACATTTTAGGTATACAACACAGTTATATTTCTCATTGGGAATGGGAATTGTACCTTTACATAATGCATCTTGGTTCTTATTTTTTCCCCATTTCTAGCTCTCCCTTCACTCCCTCCACCC
>NW_004624753.1:7758170-7854536 GCF_000247695.1 Heterocephalus glaber
TCTAGATTTATTAATCATGTCTTGCACTAGGGGCACAATTTCTCCTGTTATCTGAGAAATTATTTCTGATTTCATGTTTTCCAGATCCCCTTTTGTTGCCAGTTCAGTGGGTCCAGGTGGTTGAGTATCAGTGTTCTATCTCATTTCCTTTTGGGGTTGCTGTAGGTGATCTGGAAGTCTGGTTTTGAGACTTATTTACATGTTTTCTCATTTTGACTTGGGGGACAGTGGGGGTGCTGTTGGTGCCTGCACGGATCACCTCCTCTGAGCTGGGAGAGGTGGGACAGGGGCCAGGAGCAGTGGTAGCGATGGTGGCCCAGAATCCCCTTCCTCTGGGGTGGGAGCAGTGGGAGGGATGGTGGCCCAGAAGCCCCTTCCTCTGGGCCAGGAGCCGTGGGACCGAAGGCAGCCCAAAAGCCCTTTCCTCTGGGCTGGGAGCAGCAGGAGGGATGGTGGCCAGGAATCTCCTTCCTCTGGACCAGGAGCAGTGGGATGGTGGCTCAGAAGCCCCTACCTCTGGGCTGGGAGTGGCGGGACCCAGTACCATGGTCTGGTGGTCCTGTGTCCCCTGTGTCTTTGTAGTGTAGAACTAGGTGGCTGTACAGAGGAGCGAGGTGGGTGTCCAGTGGATTGATGCCAGGGCACAGGCTGATTCGGCATGTTCTGGGCAACTCATGACCTTGGTAGGGCATGCGCAGACCTGCCTGTCTGCAGCGGGCTGATTCGGCATGTTCCACACGACTCGCGAACTCGGTAGGGCATCTGCAGACCTCAACAAATTTCTTTCTTATATACCTTTGTAAATAAGTCTTCCAGGTTTGCAGGAGATTTTGTCTGTAGTTATTTTCTTGGAAATACCCAACTTTCATTTAAAGTTGAATGATGGAGGAAATAAATGTTTAGTACAAAGAACTTTTTAGCATAGCCGTATACTAAATTTGATGCATACTGTTTGTTTACATGAAATTAAAATTAAAGTGGATGTCCTGTATTTCTGTTGGTATCTGTCTATGCTGCCTTTTTTTTAAGAGGCAACCAGCAAAGTCTGAAGTCATTTTCAGTTGTCACAGCTGGATGCTACTGGTGTCCAGTGAGTGGGGACTACTGATGCTCGTAAACAACCTGCAGTTCAGGAGACAGTCCCATAGCAAAAATTACCTGGCCCAAAATGTGAATACTGTGAAGATTCAAAAATGCAACTGTATGCCCATCGGACTGCCATGAGGCTGTCTGTGAAGCCAGCACAAGCTATAAGTGTAAGGAAGTTACTGCTCCTAGGTGCAGCCATGTCTCAGTGGGGAGAGTTGGTAGATGAGTGTCACCATCTCCCATCCTTCAGTGACACCTTCCTGAGGGACACTCCTCACATTTCATCAGGATCCCCTGGAGCCTCAGCAGCACACAGCACGAACTAGCACATACTTCAATTTCTTCCTCTTTCTCATTTCACTCTTCTCACTATCTCATTTCTGCTTTCTGAAATCCCTTCCCAAATAAATTATCTCCACACAAAATATTTCTCAGGCTCAGATTTTGGAGGTCACTTGTCATAAGATTATTATGTCAAATAAAATCTCTGTGCTATGAAAGTCAGGTCTGGAAACATCTTTCCCAGAAGAGCTGCAGAGTGAGGTGCTTGTCATGCATAGGGATGAGGCAGAGAGCTGCTTGCAGATGGTTCAGGATGCAGGAAGTTTAACATGAAATTAGCATCACACTTTCAACAGCTTCCTAAATTACCAGAGACTGCTCCATAACTTGGTAGCTCTCCTGTGAAGATAAAGGAGACATAGCAGCCTTCTTCACATTTATTTCAAGTGTAATTATAATTTATAAAAACAGTTTCTGGAGGGAAAATCCTCCGATATATGGTTAATTTAATAGTTATTTGTGGAGAACTTACCTGACCAAGGCATTTCACTTCATGTCATGGTCCCACAACCAGGAAACAAGCAGCTCCTCTCTGAGTGGGAAAATAGAGCAGAAATGCTTACCTTACACTGGGGTCAGGGAAAATTTCTTACTGGTATTTGTTACGGTTCGTGTTTAGATGTCCCCCCAAAGCCTCATGCAGATAAAGTGGGACTTTCTTTTTCAGAGGTGGTTGAATCTGGAATGTGTGAAGGGCTGGTTTGGCACTGCCCTAATCCCAGTAGTCTGAATGAGATAAAAGGGACAGAAAGATGCCGTTAAACTCTCTCTTTACCATGTTGTTTCTCCTCTGCGATGCTTGTTTGCCATCCCTGCCTTGGAGCCAGCTGATTGTGGACTGAAACCTCTATGAACTGTAAGCCAAATAAACCCTTTCCCCTCTAACTTTGGGTGTCAGGTATTTTGTCTCAGCAATGAGAGAAAAGTAACTGCTATAGCATTAATATCCAGGCTGAGCGTTAAAGGATGTCTAACACTTAGTACTAAAAAAACCCCCGTGTGTGGGAGCTGAGGAGTGAGGGAAAGAGAAGATTGCAGGGAGTGCACCATGAAGATCAGAAGGACAAGAGGTGGGGCTAACTTGGGGTCAGGGTCTTTCCTGCCTGCAACTAAGAAAATGTGGTATTTATACACCATGGAGTACTACTCTGCCATAAAGAAGAATAAACTTGAGTCATCTGTAGGAGAAGGGATAAGCCTTGAGACCATGATGTTAAGTGAAATAAATCAGATACACAAGTTTAAGTATCTTTAATATAAGAAACCTATACTATAAATAAAGAATGAAAATGGATAATAGGAAGTAGGGAGATAGATCTTTTGCAAGTGGAAAGGGAATCAAGAGGTAGAATGAGGGGGAGAGAAGAGGGAGGGGTTAAAAAAGAACTAAGATGGGTCATGTAGGGCTACCAGCTCCATACATGAAATGTAATCATTGTGTACTGCAAACATGCAAAACTCTGTGGAAATAATAAGAGCGAGAGACGTAAGAAACATAAGAGGCATAATAATAAGAAAGGGAGAGGGATTTCAGGAAGTAACTAGTTTTGTTTTTAAATCTGAGAAAAACTCCATGGTGTCTGAAGATTGTCTTGGCTGGTGTGTGCTGAGGAGTTGTTGAACTGCCTGGAGTAGCAGGTGCTCAGAGGCAGCATGAACCCTCTTCCCTGGGGCTGCCACAGTGCAGTCATTCCCCTGTGGCTTCCCGCAGAAATACTGAGGGGTGCCCAGCTCATGTGCCTGGGCAGCACAGATACCTGGCCAGGTGAGAGGCCGATGGAAACAGATGAAGCTGACTTGCCACCCATTTACGTCTCCATCACATCTTCCACCCCAAGGCCTAAGCACATCTCTATCAGGGTGCTGTTTCTCCTTAAGGGGAAACCTCAGCCTCAGAAAGCTTCTGGTTCCGGGGCAGCTTGGGCATGATCAGTTGTGGCTCCCAGGATCTCGCATCGCTCTGCTCTTGGGCCAGTCTCTCCCTTCGATTCTTTGTTAGCATCAAAGAGGACTTGAATCTCAAGAATTTTTACAGTTAGAGCAATTAGAAAGACAAAGGTAAAAATGGAGAGAGAAACCTAGGAAGGCACTGGATAATCTATCAGAAAGAGAGTGACAAAAACAGAGGAAGCCAGAAATATAAAAGACCAGGGTAACCAGCCCCCTCACCACCTCTGATAAAATGCAAAGGAGACAAGGGGCAGCCACCTAAGGACTCTTAATACATAAAAGACACACACACCTATACATGTATACACATATGTGTATTCTCGCTTTGGGGTCACTGTATTACTGTACCAGATACACACATTGTATCTTTACTTAATCATTGACTCTAAGCTACCCTTTTGTAAGTCCCCCCCCACTTATCCATCACAAAAGGGAAGGAAGGAATCCAAAGGCCAGAAAGAACGTAGACAGAGGTGCCCAGGATAAGGTCAAAGACAGCCAGAGAGCCAATCACATTGTTATGAGTTCCAGGTGCCCCAAACAAGGCAGGGACCCAGTCTTAATAAAAGAAAGCCAGAACAAAAACTGATGGGTATTAGCTTTTCTAATACCCACTACTCTTTCAGAGTAGCTATCTTCTCTTTGTCTGCCCCTCCACGTAAATCATCTTCCTTAATTTTAAACTCCAACTCTTTAATTCCTTCCTGGTTCCAAGAGTTTATGATCCCAGAAACTGCGTATTGCAGCAGAACAGCGGTGTGTACACTTCACCCCAACACAAGATAGAGAAGCGCTATCTCCAGGGAGATGGTATCACACAGCCTAAAATAAGTAATCATCCACGGTGCTAAATCCCCTAGAGAAAGACAACAAGCTGGATAATTCACATCATCTAAAGCAGAATTCTTTATAGGAAATAAGAATTTAAAATAAAGAGGGTAAACCATAGTTGAGGAAATAGGGCCATGTGCTTGTAAGATGGACTTGCTAGTCCTTCTTCTGCATCCAGGAAGCAGGTTGGAAAAGGAACATGGAGAGATTGCTCCGCCAACAGAGGAGAGCCCTGGGGACGCGGGTACAGCTACAGCTTTGACAGGCAGGACTACCTGAGTGGGACCTGTCTGAGCCATGAGGATGCAGCATAAGCCAGCTGCCCTTAGACCTTTTGTTGCTCAAGATTTGATGGCCGACTTAGACAATCCATCAACACAGGCCATGCCACATGGAGGTGTTTGTTTTGTTTTTATTTGGGCCTTTAGTGAAGAGTCCTTGGGGATGAGGAAGTGTCAGGGATTAAGCAGTAGGGAAGGTCATATTCTAGGCTTTCCCCAAAAGCACATGGACCAATAGAAGACATCTAAACTTGAGAAAAAAGTTCAGAGGAGGCGCTGGCCCCATTTACCTTATCAGAGCAGAGGAGAAAGGGAGACCAAGAAGAAAAGAGAAGAGGAAGGGACAGAAGCTTACCTAGATGGGCCGTATGCTCTCTGAATCCCAGAGACACACACTCCAAAGTCCTTAGGGCAAGGAACAAACAAAAGGAGACAAAAAGATCAAAATTTTAAACTGCTGGAGAAAAGGGATGCAGGGATCACTTATTCCCCCAAGGAGTAAAGGAAGCACGGGGCCCACTAGAGCTGCTAACAGATACACGGAAGGGGGCCCAACAGAGCGCATGGGGAGGCAGCTGTTCAGGAAAAGTTATTTTGTTTGTATCCCTACAGAATTTAGACTGTTCATTATTCAAATGAATGTGGGCATTCTTTCTGGAAGAATGTACTAAATCATTTAAAAGGTTAAAAAATGGTAAATATCGCATTGTTTCTCTGGTGTGAGAAACTGAAAGTGTAAAAAAGGACCAAAATGTGTACTAGATAATGTGCATGGCAGCTCCACTGACCTAATTACCTCCAATGAGATGAGGCCACACAACTAAAAGGTTCTTCCACCTCAACACCACCACACTGGGGACCAGGCTTCCAGGACGTAAACCCACTCAAACCATAGCAGGAGCCAACATGCAATAAAGGAAAATTCGATGGGCATTGTCGGAGAACTCATGTTTTATTTTAATTTAATTTAATTTAATTTAATTTTAATTTTGGTACCAGGGATTGAACTCAGGACCTTGAACTTGCCAGACAGGAGTGGTGCCGCTGAGCTAAATCCACAGCCCCAGAACTCATGTTTTTTAATAGATTTTGAAAGAACCAAGAATCATGACAAGTACAGTTAAAAAAAAAAACAACAAGACTTGACCTCCAAGGAAGGGAGCAGATGGCTGTGAGCAGGAGAGGAGCAGGTGGCAGGAGTGAGTATGAGAATATAGTACAGTACTTAACATTTGTGAGGCGCTTACTGCATCATGGGCATCATGGTAAGAGCTTTGAGTTTAAAGGTGTGAGGGACATGGGATCATCACTCTGAGTGAGTGCTCATAACTGTCTGTGGATGCTGGGTCTGCAGCGCCTCTGTGAGCCTGGCTACCAGAGGTAAGAAAGGCAAAACTTTTCTCCATCAACAAAGAGAAAGCATGTGCATGTTCTGGATATGAATATGTGATGAAGATGGTGGATGTAGCAGATAGCGATGTTCACAGAATGGGTTGCTGACAGGCTGGAAGGCCACAGAGTGACTTTGGAAGAGGATGGATGAATATGTGCAATGGGGGTGTATTTAGGTATTTTATATGGCGATTTAAAAAAAACCCTCTTCTTCTTTTTACAAGATATTTAGAAATAAATCCTTTGCTTGCTGGTTTTCTAGACTGGATTTTTGCTTTGGGAGTGCAATAAAGTGCTGAGTGAAACCAGAGCTTGGCATAAAAGACAGGCATATCAGGGTTACATGCTAATAATTTTAATTCATTTTATATGGGCACTATTAATACCTTGATTGTAGATAACTAAAACTAAGAGAGGATAAATGATTTCCCAGAGTTTGTAAGTAGCAAAGTTGAGATCCAAAACTAGACCTACTATATCTATCTGCCTAACTCTAAGGTTGCCACTCCTGACTGATGTCTTCTAATTGTCTCTTGAATTCTCAGTGTTTCTGCATCATTTTGACTAATGGCTTCTGTTAAGGACATTCAGTGAATTTACTTGTCACTGTAGTGTAAAAACTTCCCATATTACTTCACTCTAATATATAAATCTTTAGTGAAACCTTGTTATTTAATCAAGAATAACAAACTTGCTGGAAATACTTGATACAATGTGACAGTGTTTTAAATAATTGCCTCCAATATTTTCCATTAGTTATCTCTTGCCTCTTCATTTTGTTTCATTTCAATGCAACATACAGGTGTTATAGAAAACTGTTTTAAATATTCACTATTTCAAGTATGGATTTGCCACCACAGAATGCATGTGTGAGCAGGGGATTCTCCACGGAGCTCACTTTGCTGTCATTTTTAAGAGTCTGAGAATGGTTGTGGGGTGGACTTTCAAGGCTCCACAGGACTCTACCCTGGTGGGAACACATGGCACCTCTGAAAGGCATCTGCCCATCCTCAGCCTGAGCATTGATGCAGGATTTGTGCCATGGGCTGAGGCCATCTTTGGCTCTATGCTCAGCTGACAGCACCAGCACCTGAGACCAGGAGTGCCTGGCCTCACACTGCAACCCACACTGAACACCATTACGTTTGAGTTCCAGTGCTCTCCAAGAAAATGTTATTCTTTCCTTACATTATTAATGGTAAAAAAAAAAAAATTCAGGGGAATGAAAGACTCATGGAAGGAAATCATCATTCTAGTTTGCCAAACTGAGAGTTTAAGAGGAAGAAGACTTCTATCTTTTTCATCACTTCATAAAAATAAGTTCAAAATAAAGAACAGTTTGAAATTTTACTATACATATAGTAGGATGGTGAGAAGTAACAAAAATTCATGTATCTATCTAGTAAACACCAGCCAGCACATTATCACTTACTAATAAGCATATTTCTAAGTGTCTTATATACATTATCTCATTTAGATCCTAAACAATGTAGGTCTCTTACTACACCATTTTGTACATGAGATAAAGTAATGAGAACTTAAATAAATTGCTCAGAGTCCCATGCTATGGAATGTTGGAACTGGGATTCAAAACTAGGTAATCTGGCTGCAGAGCTTCTGATCTGCTTCTTCTACAGATGCACATGGTGTCTAAGGCTCAGGCTGCCAATCAAATAAACCCCTCTTCTCTCCATGTTTGTGCCATTCACTCCTTAGGTGGCCTTGGGCTCTTTACTCAGACTTGATCTGCCTCATTTTCCAGACTTGTAAAATGATGGCAATGCCTTCTCCAGAGCGTTTGGTCCGAGGAGTTAATCAAGAATCTAGGGGCTGGGTATTTAGCTCAGTGGCTCCACTGCTTGTCTCATAAGCACAAGGACCTGAGTTCGATCCCCAGTACCAAAAAAATAAAACTTAGTTCATAGCCTACAACACATACAAACAATTATTGTTTTATTATTGTTAATAGTTTGAGTATAGAAATATGCCTGAGTGAACTGCACATTAACCCCTATCATAATGTGGGCTTGTGATAGCCAATCTGACTCCATCTTGAGCCTCACCACCATTTTGTGCTTGTGCTAGGCAAAGCACCCAAAACCCACATCCTGTTTGACTAAAAAACTTGCTACAGCTACAGGATGTTTCATAGTTCACTTAATACTTGAAACTTCCTCTTGTCCCCTACTAACCTGACATGGTTCTATTTCTATAAAATTCTGCTTGCTCTCCCCTTGAGCCCTCCCTAACTAAAAACATGGTTTAAAAAGAGAAACAAAACCACTTCTCAGCACCAAGAGTTCTTTCTGGGCACTAGCCCCCTCTCTGTTGCCAGCTTTAAATAAACAGACTCAAATCTGACTCAGAGTATGGCACATCTCTATAGTCTCGACTTGCTTGGATAAAACAGGTTCAGTGTTTCCAGCTAACACTTCAGTTATCTCCACAGTTATGTCCACAGCTTCACTCTGGATGTTTTTATCAGCAGACTGCAGGATAAGTAGTCTGTTTCTCTTTCGACCACAGTCACTACTGCAGATGTAATTCTTGCTTTCAGAGCAGGTGGGAAACTACAGAGCACCTCTTGAGGGGAGCAAATGATTTCCTCTGTCTGCATTTTCATATGACATGAGGGCACTGGGAATTGTAATTTCAAAGGCTCCTGACTTCCCACACCTGTGCATACTGCCATGGAGGTGTAGGGCTATCTCTGGGGGCTTGTATGGTCTTGTCATAAAAAAGAAAATATAAACTTCCAATAAAATTTAGCTTTTCAGAATGCTCATAATTTCCCCCAAATTTTACTGAAAATGAGATTTATTAATTTTGGCAAATTTTTGTTAAATTTTAATTTTATTTGGATCTTGGCAGGCATGATCTTGCAGTAGCAAAGTAAAGCACATTTTCCTGTAGGTGGTGTCATCGAGTAGAGGACTGGGAAGGGGCAGAGAAGCAAGAAGGCAGTGGGATCATGGATCAAGGTCCCTGGGAAAGGGCAGATCAGACGGAGAGAATGAGGTCAGGTTACTCACTGAACCTAGATACTGTAGCCAGGGAAAGAGATCTCGCAGGAGAAAAGACATCTATGCTGCTCTGAAGAACTTGTGGGCATTTGCTGGATGAAGGCAATGAGGATGGAGAAAGTTCTCCAGACAGAAGGAAGAATATAGAGGAAAATATCCCAAAAAACTAAACACAGTAGTGAAATTGTGCTCATATTTGAGGAACTGCACACTCCAGTAAATATTAAAAACCAATATAGTGAATTCATTTGTTCATTTCCACAAATGATTTTTCTTGTGATTTGTATGATGATAGGGCTCAGGATTCAGCTATTGCAACATAGCCCCATGGGTCACATTTGGGGATGTGAGCTCATGGAATCTCCTTGTTCTGAGATTAATAAGAGATTCTGAAAATTAATGTTTTAAGTACAATTACGTTACAAATTTAGAAATTCTAGAAAAAGTTAAAGATGCTTTCACTATTGTGATTTTTACTAAAGACAGTATAAAAAGGGAGAGATAAGAGATCATAATATATTTAACTTAAATGCTGATATTTGAAAGGTAAGGTAATAAGAATTTGGCTTGTAGAAAATGATTACTTTCCTAAAAATATTTATAACAGGTCATTTTAATTATAAGGAAGACTAGCGCCACATGTTAAGTTTCTCAGAGTCAAATGATTATGGGCAAAAAATATTTTAAGAAATAATAACTGAATTGAAAAAGTTGCCCTATGTAACAAAATGATCTCAGCAAAAAATATATTTGCATTTTAATTAGCAAAATAAAAATCTCTGAAGAGAAACTCAAATGGACTTGGGTTGAGCTTGGCTATTAATGTGCTATGTGAGTAATCAATGCATCTATTTTCCCTTTGAGAACTTTCACTTGATATTATGCCAACACCTAGCCTTAACCCTTACAGAGGATAACAAAGGGTCAATAGGTTATATAACCACTATACTAAATATACACAAGTAAATCTTGATGTGAATTTGCACAATAATGCAGTTCAGGATTTAACTACTACAATGTATTCAGATGAATCACATTTGAATACTTACTGGAAGCATACACAGAAGCCTTCAAAATCTAACCATATATTTTTGAAACACCATTATTCATTGCTATAAATTCTTCCTGTGATTTTTCTTGTGTTTCTGCTGTCTGTCTGACAAGTCCCTTTCCAAATTAAAACCATTGACTAGATGGGAGTCATTTAATCAAAGGTCTGTTTATTCTTCTGTTCACATAGAAAAGAGAGATGTCAGACACATTTTATGTTGTTAAGTTATTAAAATATGGACAACTAAATCAAATAATGAAGTCTAGTCTTGCAAAAACATTTACTGGGATAATGCTAATTACATACCAGCCTCAAATTTGTGGAGATGTATTTCATACAATTAGGACAATTTAATACTAACTTTCATGCATCTTAGACTGGTTAGAAATTTTTAAATCATGTTGATAAATTTTTATACATATTCTTTAGAAATTGGGAATTTACAATAGAAATTAGTTAGCTTAAATCTGCTGTACTTGGTTGGACATAGGCATAAAAAAAGGATGGTCCAGAGAACAGAAGGGAAATTTAAAACTTGACAGATGATTGCCACAAATGTGTTTCTGTAAGTCACTTAATTACTCCCTCCTTAGAGTTGATGATTCTGTGACTTTATTTTATGTTTATCAGTTTTATCATAAAACTCCGAAGACATCTTGAACCAGAATTTTTATGCAGTGCCACATAATGCTCTTGGATTTGAGTTATGGCCGAGTCTTTATTTAGCAATGGAGGGACTGGCAATGGCTCCAATGTTTTGATCACAGGCTATATCAGTTAAAACCCATGAACTTTACCCATGGATCCTCAATCAAATCTTCTTTCATTTTCATTTTTAGTTTAAATTTAACAAGTGAAATGATCTCATCTCTCTAGCCCAGGGCAGATAAAACTCAACAAATTAGAAGAAATTCTGAAGAAAGGGTACAGTGAGATGGGAAGTGAGAGAGGAACAAAGAGCCCTGTGTGCCATGAAGTCCATGAGGAGGGATAAAAGACCATGGAACGCTTGCTAATTTAACATTCCCAGTACAGGCAATGGTGTAATATTAACCTGTGAAATGAAAGGAACTCATGAAGAAACTATTTTTTAATTCAGCAAAACATTAAAGCTATCCAAAGTATCAAAGGTTTTAGGAGTTAATACAATTTTCTAAACTGAAAAAAAATAGATTTCTGGAATTCTTTTTAAGTATACAGAATGACAAAAATTGTTTTTTACTTTAAAATTTAAAAGATGCTACTGTAATTAAATAATTGGTGATAATTTAAGTTTGTGACATTAAAACATAATCTATGAATTTATTAAGTGATTGAATCTAGCATAGTTTATGAGTATCTTCTTTTAATTAATGGTGAAAAAACCCTTATGCGGGCATATTGCTTACCATGAGGTACCTGTCATTAACAGAGCAAAAATAAGATTATAATTGACAGTAAATGTACAGAACCCAAACATTGGTTTTAACCATAACAATTGTCAAATTTTAGCAGAAATCATGATGAATTCATGTATACAACACTGTTATCTCAGGAACACTAATTAAAACTAAGTGTAAGAGATAAAAATGGTATAAACTCATACAGATTGATTATAGGTGATATCACAAATATTTTGGATGATAGAGAGTAGGTGAAGAAGTTATCAGAGTAAAATTAATGGAATAAGGTAGGTGTGAATGAAGGAAAGCTGGACATGACTCAGGACCCCAGACACAATCAGTAGGTATTTGAGAAGGAGAGATTGAGAAATGGACCAGAAGTATGGAGATGGGTTGAATGTCCGTATAAGGAAGTCCACTTCTCTCTAACTCCTTATGGTTTATCATCTGGTTTTCTTCTGCTTAAACAGGACACTGGAAATTGCTTTAAGTACAGAAATGAAGTGAGAGATCCCTAGATCTGAGTTAAAGGTAATGTGGAAAGCAGGTGAGGCCTCTATATAGGGTGTAGAAGATTTAAGTGCAGGTCCACATGCTGCACTGCTGAGGTTGAGACTCAGCTCCTCCATTCTGGTTGGCTTCAACTGCATGGAAGGACAAGGACACTAAGTCCTGTGGTTCTGCACTTGGAGGAAGACTAGAGGACCCTCACCTGGATAAATACCCCAGAGTTAGAGAAAAGCCCAGGGACAATTATATTTGGAACCAGTTCCACCTCCAAATGAAGCACACATACCCAGTTATCCTAAGTTAAAGCCACTTGACAACAAGCTACAAAGCTGCTTCCAACGAACGGCAGTTTAGTATCTTAAATTTCTTAAGTATATATGTACAATGTATGGGCAGACAATTGAGGAAAGGGTCTTACGTGAAGGAAAGAAATTAAAAATTGCAGGTAGATTTATTGGAAATTAAAACAATAATATAGGGAGAAATTTATTTTAAGAAAAGGTAGTGCTATCAAGAATGTAAGAGGATATTAATCTATCAACTACACAACTTTTACAAAAATAATAAAGAATAAATGAGAGTTCTTAGAAACTGAATAGTATAAATGAGACTTTCAACAGAATGTTTAAATGGTAAAGTTGATACAAACTATAAAACTTTTAAGAGAAAAGATGGGGAAAACTTCATGACATTGGCAGTGAATTCTTGGTGATACTAAAACCACAGGCAACAATAGTAAAAATAAATTGGGTGTCAAAATAAAACAAAAAATTTCATCAAAGTATAAATTAACAGAGTAAATATACAGCCTATATAATGAAAGAAAATACTTGGAAATCATATTATCTGATAAGGGATAAATATCAAGAATATATAAAGAACTTCCACAAAAAAATAAACCCCTCAAAAACAATTAAAATGAGCAAAGGACAAGAATAGAAATCTTTCTAAATAAGATATAAAAATGCTCAACAGCACATGAAAAGATTCTCAGTATCACTAATCATTAGAAAAATGCACCTCAAAAATCCCAAGGAGAACCTCACACACCATGAGGATGGCTACTATCAAAAACAAAAACCTACAAAAAATAACAAGTGTAGACAGACATGTGGAGAAATTGGAACCCTGGTGCACTGTTAGTGAGAGTGCAAAATCATGTAATTGCTATGGGAAAGATTACAGTGACAGCTGAAAAGACTATCGTGATAGATTCTTGGATCTTTGGATAGATCCAAGTTTTACTTGTTGGTATATTCCCTAAAGAACTATAAGCAATACCTTAAAGACATTTGTGTTCAATCACACTATGGCAGCATTATTCACAATAGCTAAAAGTTGGAAGCAACTTAGGGATGGATGGGATATTCAGAAAGTGCTATATACATACAATGGAATATTAGTCAGCCCTAAAAAGAAAACAAATTCTGACACCTACTACAAACATGGACAAGGCTTGGGACATTATATAAGCCAGTTACAAAAATATAAATACTTTAATATTTCTCCTTACATAAGTTGTTAAGTTAATAGAGATAGAAAGAAGAATGGTGGTTTTCACAGGTCAAGAAAAGAAGAAAATGGGGTATTGTTGGTTAATGGATTTTTTTCAGTGTTGCCTAAGAGTTTTGGGTATGGGTTATATGATAATGTGAATGTCCTCACTGCTACTGAGCTGTATATTTTTTAAAAGTTTAAAGTGATAAACATTATATGAATTTTATCTCAGCCTAATTTTTTTAAATTTAAAAAAAGACAAGTAGATGAAAAACAAATGGGAAAAAATACAAGCACAACAGAGTAAAATTAAGAGGAGATTAGATGAAGATTCAGAATTCAGAGAGAATTTTTAAAAGGAAATCACTAAAGGGCTCTCAGAACATCCAGCATACCTTGTGGGAAAAAAGGCATTGTCCAATTACCATGAAATTTCACGATGTCAAGAATGAAAAGAAGATCCTAACATTTTCTACAGAGAGTGAGAAGAGGTGCATACAAAAGATCAAAACCAAAACACCCCCTCCACTCTCGTGAGCAATACTATTTGAAGGTCAGGGATTCACAAGATCTTCAAAATTCTAAAGCAAGTGACTTCCAAACTAGAATCCTGTATGTGTGTAAATAAATTGAGCAGGAAGGTGAGACATAGGCATCTTCAAGCATGCAAATGCTCACAATTTTTATTTCCTATACACATTTTAAAGAAAGTATTGGGAAAAGTTCTAAACCGAATTTAGGGCATAGACTGAGAAAGAAGACATATTTTTAAAAGTAGGAAATCCATCAGAAGAGAGAGACAAAAGTAGTCCCAAGACGACAAATATATTTTTTACTTGTACTGAAGCAAGAGAGAAAAGGACTCCAAGAGACAATGTCTCCAAGAAAAGGACTGGAATTTATAGACCACCTAATGGTTTGGGGTAGAAAATGGTGGTTAGAGAGATTTTATTTCTCTTTAGAGCTGGAGGATAAGTTTAAGAAATCTAATATACCTTACAGTGATTATAGTTATTAATAATGTATTACATTATTTTAAAACTACTTAGAGTAGATTTAAATGTTCTCCCAACAAAAACCTCTTGTAAGATAATATATATGTTAGTTAGCTTAACTGAGCTATTAAACTAAGTTATATCAAAGCATCGAGTTGTACTTGATAAGAATATATGATAATATTGCAAATTAAAAAACCAAAAGAGGGCCGGGGATGTAGCTCAGTGGTGGGAGACTTCCCTAGCATGTCAGGTTCAACCCCAGCTCTGCAAAAAGTTAAACTTGGATAAAACACACAGAACAGATAACTAATAAAAAAGTATTTATATTTCACAAAGGACACCAATTAATCAACAAAGAAAATCAAATAACACAAAGAACAACTAGGCAAAAGACAAAAATAGGCATTGTGCAGAAACACAAACAGAAGTGGCAGTAAACTTATAACATCAGTTACATTAACAATCAGTTAAATAGAAATTTAAAACATGATGGACTACTTTTGCTAAGAAAACAGGTTGGCAAAATTGAAAATAAAAATCACCATGCTCTCTCTGAAGCTATAGGGAATAACACATTCTATGTGTGACTGACAAATGGTACTGATCTTATGGAATATGTGGACAATAACTATAGCAATCCCCAACAGAACTTTATTGATTGGCCAGCTAATCCAGTTCATGTAGAAATTCATTTATAGGAGCATTATTTATCAAAGAATACAGGAAACAACTGTCAATAGAGTTTGGCAGGCACAAACTATAACTGAGTCACATGATGAAGTAGTATGTGAATAAAATGGAGGAACTACTTAGATATAGACAGTTTTATCAACAATATATACTGAATATTTGTAGAAATTTGTTAAGCTTTGAATAGAAAAATAGGAAATTTCAGAATATTGTGTGTATTTGTTTTTATTTACATAAAGAATTTCAAAAAGTTTCCTACAGAAGATCAAATAGTGAAATGGTATAGAGAGATACATAAATGGAAGAAAGGCTTGTTAGCATACACTTTATATTTTCATTTTGAAAATGTGACTATATTACCTACTTTAAAAATAAAATATCCTTTTACATCTAGCATATTGGTAAGCATCACACAGATCTAAATATTGGCTAGCACACGGAGCAAAGAAAATTCTCCCGCATGCAGTGCTGGTAGGAATAGATATTGATACCTCCATATTGCAGAGATGTTTGGCATCTTATTTTAAGATGAAACAGGCAAATGCTCTACAATCAAGCAGTTATATTCTCAGGTTCATATATTAGTGCATGGTCTCCTAATCCAGTATCCAACTGGGTCCACAGTTAGATTTCAAAATTCCATTACTGTGGATGGTTAAAACAATTGTATCTTTAACTGGCATTCAACATTTTCTTCAATTATTAATTTATCATTGCTGATAAGTAATCACAATGTTAATAGTAATAACTGTAACCCTATCCATGAAGAAAATCACAACATTTAATATTACACTGTAAGCATTACAAGTATCTTAAGAGATTGTGTATTCTGATTACTACATTGAAAGTAGGGCAGTTATTAGTCCTGTACTGCAATTCATGTGGTCATACCTTTCTGTCTCCAGATAACCCTGGGACCTACAGTGGTCCCCTGTCTGACACTAAGCTTACCAATCATTCACCCACCATGTTCTCATGGTGTTAACCAAGCTAAATATTTTGCTTTCTACTGTTCCCTGTCAACAATCCTCTGTTAACTAATACAGCATAGAGAGATGAATTGTTTTCACTGAGCACTAAAAATTTAAGTAATTGTCGAGGGAAACTATAGCACATAAAAAGTTATGAACCCCCAAAATAAAGACTCTCATGCACGATTGTGTAAGGGATATTTAAGAATAATGATGACACAATATGTTTTAGTTACTTTTTCCTCATTGCTGAGACAAAATACCCGACTCCCAAAGTTAAAGGAGCAAAAGTTTATTTAGCTCACAGGTTTTAGAGGTGTCAGTTTGTAGTTGGTTTGCTCCAAGGCAGGGTGGCATGTCACTGGGGCATCACAGAGGAGAAACAGTTCATGGTGGGCAGAAGGCAGCAAGGCAGGGAAGTAGTGAAGAAGCAGCAGCAACAAGCAGCCAGTGATGACAGCAGCCCTCTTTGTATCCCTTACAGTATATCCAGGCCACACCCCCTTAGGGTAGGTAGCCCTCATACCCATGGTGGGCCTTCCTATTATCCACACCCAGAACTATACCAAACCAATCAGTGAATTTAGTAATCACACACCCTTGATCTCAGCATCACACTTAATCCCAACATTACACATTCTAGATCCAGCCACATCTGAAAAGTCCCACCTATGACTGCATGAGGTTTTGAGGGAATATCTAGAAATAAGCCATAATATAATAGTTTACTAAAAAGAAACAAGAAATGATGAATATAATTAACACTGTAGCAGATTTTTTAAAATTTGTAACATTGTTATATAATAAATACCATTGCCTGATGAAATGAATGAACTATGACATGCAACAAAGGAGATGAGTTGCACAAATATTAAATTAAGTGAGAGAAGTTATTAATTTAGATAAAAGTCCATAAAATTATTAAAGTAATCTGAAAATCATAATTATATATATAATTGGTAAAATTAGAAATCATAGGTTTTGATTAATATAAATGTCTAAATGGCAGATACAAAAGATGACCCAGAAGAGACACACACTAGACTTTTATAGCAGATGAATATTCCATTTTCTAACCCATCATGAGTATTAAGCTATTTACTTCAATAATATTTGGTATACTATTCAGATGCATATTATACATTATTTTGTATGTATTATATGTCTCACAATTTAAGAAAATAACCTTCTATAATTAAGACTTAGGACAATATTTGAGAAGTAGCTCCTGTCTTTTGATCCAATTCTGACCAGCTGCAGTTTGCAGTTTCATCACTTTCAGTGAGGGAGAATAAACCAGATCCTGAAGGCACCCTTTTATAATAACAAATGGTACACTATCCCACATAGGAAAAAAGCCACAAAATTTCGGATATTTTAATCTCTTGTTTAAAGTCATTAATAAACAACAGCAATTTTATCAAAAAAAAAGAAAGCTCTAGCTTTTGTATTCACTTTGTCCTCATTTGTTTTACAACCACTGGTTTTTTACACTTCGTGTTAGGATACTGAAGAGACATTCTATGTCAGTCATGAATAAAGATTCTGAAACACTACTTGTTTTCACGCTACAACAGTCATTTTTATGTTGATAAGCAAAACATAAGAATTTGATATTCAGAACTGATTTAATTATCAGAGTATGTTTCAGTGAAACTGGGCTCATAGTGAGTCAGAAAGTTCACTGCAGTCTTGAGCATTAAGTTTATAACTGTGACATTCATGCAAGCTACCTAAATGTTCATTACTTCCTTTCAAGTAATTGTTGACCCCAAATCACCGTTGCCACAGTTGGGTTTTAAAAGCACAATAAAATTATGGGAAATTATAACAAGTATTTTATTTTAAGTAAGTGTGTTTCAAAGACAAAATTAAATTCTCTGCATACAGAATTCATAAACTTGGCATTGTTTTCCTACAAGTGTTCAATAAACCCATTCACCTGTGACTACACTTCGTTGATTTACACACTATGGCCACTAGAGGGTAGCACAAACACATTTATGTAGATTCAGTGCCATCACATCCGGCCAAAAGCCAAGATGAGGCAAACCTAGGGTGTTGCTGTTCCAAAGGAGGGAAGTTATACCAGTCACTCTCAGGGGATTGCCAGGAGAAGGGCTTGCTGTTATGTTGGCCTGAGAACTCTGTATCACAAAGAAGGACAAGGGACTTTCACGTGGGATAAAATGCCAGTCGCATACGTCTATATTTGGCCCTGCCAGATAGCATGAATATTCAAATGAATTCAAGAGATTCCACCAGAGAATAGCTTAGTTGAATTCAATCAAGTGATGAAGTTGTCTGTTTCTGGATATTAGAATTTTATCCATGTTAATCAAAACTGAAAGAAATTACAAGGAAATCAGATAAGGGACTACCTTGGAGTTCAGGTTATAAAAACAAAGCATTCGTGGTCCCTATTGGCATACAGATTGTTAAATACCGGGTATGATAATATAAATTGTGAAAAACTCAGTCCTGATGGCCTGCAGCTGCAGCTGTTACAACTCACATAATCTCTGATGAGTATGTAAACTCAGTCAGCTGAAGGACAACCACAAATCAATAGGATGCCAAAATGATAGACTTGATAGTTCATTTTAGGTGGCTGGATGGAGGGATACCTAGCCAATTTGCAAACCATTACTTTTAGTTATCTCGAAGATGTTTCTAGAGGACATCGTCGTGTTAGTCAATGACCTGGATGGAAAAGGTCCCAGTGAACAGACAGGTGATGGTGGGTAGTGCCTGGATAGAAAACAACAGAGGAGAGGTAATGTGCTCTCTATTTCCTGGAGCTGGAACACACTTCTTCTCCTGCCCTTGGACACTGGAACTCCAGCTTCTCTGGCGTTTGGACTTCGGGACTTGCTGAATTAGGCTGTAGAGTTCTTAGACCTTCAGCTTGAAATACTTTGGTTCTGAGGCCTCAATCTCTCCCCGCCCATTCCTTTCATCTTTCCATCCATCCCATTGGTCCTAGAGAATTTTGACTGATATTATGAATAAATTAAGCATAAAATTAATTCGAAAAATTATGAAGCATTAACTTTTTATGCTAAGTGTAAAAGAAACTTGTCTCCTATGTAATCATAGTTGGAAGTGAAACCTTTGGGAGGTTATCAGGTTATGAAAGGGAAGCCCTCATAAATGGGATTAGTGCCCTTACAAAGAGACCACAGAAATATCATTTTCACCTTCTACCATGTAAAGGTACAGAGGAAAAATGGCCGTGACACGGGAAGCAGGTCCACACCACGTGACAGCTCTTTCTGGCACCTGATTTGAGGCTTTCCAGCCTCTAGGAGCTGAGAAAGAAGTTTCTGTTGTGTAGAAGCCACCTACTGCATGGAATTTTTGTTATAGCAGCCGAAACAGACTGAGACAACATATGTAGTACTTTGTAATATATTAAAGAATATACCATGATAAAATCTATCAAATTAGGCTTTTAAATGTATAGCTTAATACTCAATTTTAGCTGTATAATTAAGTTAAAGGGCCCATGAAGATGGTGGTCTATAAATATTAATGTAATGTACAGGTAGCATTGTTTCTACAAATATACACGTTTGATTACTTGACTCGTGATGATTTAAGAACTCAGCAAGATTTTTTGCTACAGTTTTTGACTTGTAAAATATTTTAAGAGAATATAGAATACAGCAACATTGTAAATGCAATCTTAAAGGTCTAAATGAATTTAATTTTAAAGGTCTAAATGAATTTAAAATGTTTACAGAAATGAACATATTGTAAAATAATATTTATTACAAATAAAAAGTGGAAATAAAACTGGATTTACAAATTTATAGTAATAACAAATTTTTAAAACCAGAGTACAACCAATTTCCCCTTCCATTTATTCAGCTTTCTTTCTGGTTTAAAACTGCTACCTGCAGGGCTGGGGATTTAGCTCAGTGGTTTTACCGCCTGCTGCTCAAGCACAAGGACCGGAGTTCGATCCCAGGCACCAAAACAAACAAACAAACAAACAAAACTGCTACCTGCCAGTTTTGTCTACTGTGTGGAGTCTTTCTCCACCCATTTTACAATGTTCAATGTTTGATGCATAAAACTGACAGAAGCTTAAAGGCAGACAATATGAAAAGTATCTCTAACGTTCTCAATTTAAATAGAGTCTATAGAAATGTGAGTTAACTGGCTATGATATAAAACGGCCTTAAAAGTAGGAAACTATAATGACAGAGTACATCTCTAATCTTGACTGGTCTTCTCTTAATCACCTTATATTCCTATCTCGGATCACCCATATGGAAAAGGCTACAGCTACATATAATGGTATCTACATCATATCCTATGATACAAATCGTTCCATAACATATATATTTTTATTGAAGTTTAAAATATATTTTTAAAAGTGTCCAAATAATAAATGTGCACTTCTGAAACATCACAGAATAAACGATGGTAACCATTATTCCGATCAAAGGGTTTCTATGTCACCAATGTCTTGTAAACCCTCCCAGAAGCACATGACAGTCACGGTAGATACTCCTCATTCTAGGGAACTGCTTCTCGACATCTAACAACACGTTACTTTTTGAAAATTCCCTTTTTCTTAATGTATATCCAAACAAATCATATATTTCTTTACTAGACTTCTTTGGTATGTATTGTTTTTTCAGATTCTTGCGTTGTTTATCTTTGATTTTACTATGATGTACACAGCTATAGTTTCCTTTGTATCTGTACTACTTTGTATTTTCAAAACACATTCAATCATGACTTTGATATACTTTGGGTAATTTTGGTCATTTTATGCATATTTATTTTATTATTTCCTAATGCTATCCTCTGTTTCTGAGAATCACTAGCAAGTATATTGGTCATTTTTAACTTGTCCCATGTGCTTTTTACAGCCCTTTAAAAATTCTGTCTCTATGCTTTAGTCTAAATATTATCTTCTGGCCTAGTTTTCATTTTGCTAATTCTCTTTTTGCTGCATTGACTCTGTTATTAAACACATCGACCAAGTTCTTAATTTGAGTTGCAATATTTTTTGCATTCTAGAAATCCTATGTTAAGTTTTTAAACAATTTTACCTAATTTTATATTTTTACTATTCTAATGAACTACAATTAACTGATAAATCAAAATATTGATCATGATAAATAAGCTTTTCTCTCAAAAGACAGTAGCATGTTTGCTAACAAATCCTGTAAGTTTCTCTCACTCTTTATTTTGATACCCCTAAAATAGGAGGGCACCTTTATATTTTTTTAACTTTATTTCAAAATAACTATATATTACTATAAAATAAAACAAATATTCTTTTGCTATAATCGCTGCATTGATGTAAATTTTAGTATACTAGTCATCAACATACATTTCTATTTCTGAAATAAAATTGAGAAGGTTGAAGTACTTTAACTCTCATACTAGAATAATTAAATTCAATTGAATTTTTTTTTTTTTTTTTTTTTGGTACCAGGGATTGAACTGAGGTCCTTGCACTTGAGCAGCAGGCAGCGAAACAACTGAGCTAAATCTCTGGCCCCTTGAATTTTTAATACAACAAAAATTTTATGTAGTTATATGAGTCAGCTTTCCTCATTTTAATTGCTAACCAGATATATAAATCAAAATAACAAATAAAAATAATATGAGTATTACAATAAAATGCTCCAAGTATGAGCACATCACTTTTGTATTTCCCCTAACATTTATATATACTTGTTCACTTAAAATATTTGACTAATGAGAAATTAAAATATGGCTAATCAACTAAAAGATTTAGTTTAACTTTACATAATACTAAGTAATTTAACATTAAATTTACTTACATGTGCCTAGTAGCTACCATAAGAAAGAATATAAGAACTCCAGAATATCTTAGATGTCTCCAAATATTTTATATTAAATTAATATTTATTGAATAAATATAAAAGTATTACAGTAGAGGAAAAATCCCCTATACTAACCCTTAAAGCCTTTATTATAAATATATATAATCCAATGTTATCTAATTCCATAATTTGATAACGTTTCTCATTGCATCTAGAAAATTGCAAGCAAATTTAAAAGAGGCAAGCCTATTAAAACCAGACAATATGAAGCATGATAAAGAAACCATTAGTAGTATGAAACTCAAATGACTGCTGAACCAGTCAGATAAAATCCAGAAAGGCCAGTAGCTGGGGGAGGGGGATATTGAGTGCTAAGGTGATTGTAATTTATAAAGTTCTGGAGATCTTGATAAGTCAGTACAGTAAAAATGGTAAGTATAATTCATCAACAAAGCAAGGAAGCCTTTAAATATATTCTACATTAAGACATTACATTCATAATATGTGCACTACAAGAAGTTAATATAACACAAATTTTAACCAAATCAGTGACGGTGATGATAAGATTGCATTTCAGTTATATTACGTTGTGGCATCAGTTAGGACCAATTGTGTCTCAAGTGACAGAAGCTCATTTATACTAGCTTCAATAGAAAGGGAATTACATTGCCCTTTGTGACTGAAAAGAACAGCAGAAATAGAAAATGACTTACACAATATTTTACATATCTAGAAACTTAAGGAGAGAATGGAAGAGGGCATATAATTGTCAAATATTTGAAGGCTTTTTGTGTAGAAAGGAAATAAAAAACTGAAACATTATTAACAACTTCACAGGTGATTACTAACGGGGAAAGAACTGTACTCATTTAGGAAATAACTTGACAGAGCATATGACATGATAGGTAAGTGGGTAAGGAGGTGCTATGATCTGAATGTGTATATGCTCTGAAAATTCATGTTCAAACCCTAACCTTGAGGTAATAATAATAGGAGGTGGAACTTGTGGTAGGTGTTAGGTCACAAGTATAGAGCCCTTGTAAATGAGATTAATGCCTTGGACAAAGAGACTCCTGGGGGCTTATTTCTCCTTCCAACCATGTGAAGAGATAGCAAGAGGGCAGCTTGTATGAGGACGTGTGTCTTGTTAGACACTGAATTTACTGGCATTTTGATCTTGAATTCCTCAGAACTGTGGAATAAGCCATCTGGTTTATAGTATTTTGTTATAGTACCCCAAATGGACGAAGACAGAAAATTGATGCTGAGAAGTGAGGTTGCTGCTGTAACAACTACCTAAAAATGTGGAAGCTGTTTTGGACATGAGTAATGGGTAGAGGCTGGAAGACTGTGAGGTAGATGCTAAAACATAGCCTACACTGTCATGCACAAAGCTTTAAAAATGATTCTGGTGAAAGCCCAGAAGAAAAACAAGAGAGCTGTAGAAAAAAGCTCAATCTATTTATAGAATAGCTAGGTGGTTGTGGACAGAATATTTGTGGACACGTGAACCATAAGGGCCATTTCCTTGAAGTCTCAGGTAGAAAAGAGTAAGATGTCATTGTACTGTAGATAGGTAAGTTAACTAGATATATTGTAGGCAGGCAGACAGGGCTGCCCTCAAGGCACCAGTCCTTAAGGCCCAAGTCCTCAAGGTGCCAGCCTTCCAGAAGCCAACACAGACGAGGACTCAACATGGAGGACAACTGAGGTACTTTCACTAGTTAGCCTTATAAAAAGAAGAGGTACTACTTCCCCTAGAGATAGCAGTGATTGATGTTCTAAATGGGAAATTCCTTCTATGGACTTGTTTTCCTATTTGATTCCCATTTAACCAATATTATCTGGGTGACTGTACTTGTAATTTTATTGGTTGGTCATGGTTTTGTCCCACCTCATGCCCACATTTTAAATTTCCATTGGGTCTTATAATTTTATACATTTGTACCTGCCTCACCTCATGGCTTTGCTGTATAAAACACCTTTAAGAAGTGATGTGGGTGGGCAACCCACTTTCTGGTCCCCCTTCTGTCTCTCTTAGGCAGAAGTTATCTTTCTCTCATAAATTTTCCTACTGTTAACCTCTGTTGTTCCTAGAATTCACTCTTTGATTTTAGAGAACATAAACTTGCATTTTGAATATCTCATAGGTTTGGGAGTTACATCTATTCCCCTTATATTAATTAGACACTGAAGAAAAGGCTATCATTTTTATAAAGTGACAGATAACATGGTTGAGTTATGTTTGTATTCTACTGTGTGTGCAGGGTAGAATTTGGGAGAGGTGAAATTAAATATTTGGTTGAAGAAATTTCTGAACTAAGTTTTGAAGTTGTGACTTGGTTTATCTTGACTGCTTACATTAACATGCTAGCAGAGAGAAAGCACTTGATTACAAACTTGTTAACTTAAAAGGAGGTAGAATTAAAAAATTAGAAAACACCCAATTTACTCAATATAAGAAAAAATTAAAAATCCTTTTTTTTTGTACCAGGGATCAAACTCAGGACCTTGCACTTGCCAGGCAGGCACAGGACCGCTGAGCTACATTCCTGGCCCCAAAAATTCTTTTTGAGAAAGAACACAGATGTGGCTAAATTTGGTAAATTTAGTCTAAATCAACCATCTCCGCAAAAGCTAGTAACCATTCATCAAGACGATGGGGCGATTAACCAGCTATTTAAACACAATCTAGGAACTACTTCTCAAGAAAATGGAAGACTCAACTGGAAAACATTTGGGAGATTATCAGAGCTTCCCCTCTCATCACAATCTCAAGTTGTAAAGTACTGGAGAGGAGGGAAAACAATTTCAAAGTAGGGGCCTCCACTGTCCAGAGGTGCTTCAAATCATGAGCTCTACTCCCCATACTCTGTTGTGGGGCTCCCAGGTGTGGCTCTGCCTGGCCACAGACTAAGACAGGAGAGGTAAGATAAGAGGTAAGATTTGAGACATAACCTACAATGAGACTACAGTGAAAAACAAAAATGCATGCTAGTTTTCTCTGAACAGGAATGAAACAGAAGAATGGAAAGAGAAAAATACAGAAGAGAGATGATAACATGGTAAGAAGCTTGTAATCCTGTTACCAAATTCTGGGGTTCTGGGGACTCCTAGAGATTCTCTCTAGGTTCTTTTTGTTCTGATAAATGAATTGAACAAAACAAGTGCTAAAGGTAGTGAAGTTATACATTTTTTAAAAGTAGGAAAAGAAACATGCTCTGCAGAGTGAGTGCAGGCCAATTAAAACATTCTGCAGGGTAAGAGCAGACCACTGTGAAGGAGAGCACAGTGCCCAAGAGCTGAGTGACAGCCATCTTTTGTATCTCTTGCTCCTCAGGCTGATGTCAGATCTGGGCTGTTCTGTCAAAAACCTGATTGATTTCTCATGAAAAGAATTGAAGTTATTTGTCTCAGGTGAAGGGTTTGGGTGCTTGTGCTCCTTCTCCATGATTGACAGGTCATGCCCACTTTCCCAGAGAGCTGGCTACACCCTAATCTCCTGCCTCAATATTTCAGTAGTGGAGTGGCTGAATAATTTAAGAACATCAAAGTCTGATTTTTTTTTTTTTTTTTTACTTGTTTGGCTCAAATGTCACCAAGATATAATGCTTCCCTCAACCTATCAATATTTTCCATCAAACATATTATGTAAATAATGTGGATGAGTTCCTTATTTTCTTTTTTGTTTTTGTTTTTTTTTGGTACCAGGGATCGAAGTCGAGACCTTGGGCTTTCAAGCCAGGCACTGGAACCACTGAGCTAAATCCCCCCCAGCCCCATTTTTTCTTGCTGTGGGGCTGTTTGGTAGATTGGTCTTAAGAAAGAGGGAATGGAGGTGTTATTATTTGTGTTTAGATGTCCCCCAAAGCCTCATGCAGATGAGGTGGGACTATTTAAGAGGTAGTTGAATCTCAAATGTTTGATGCTGGGGTTAAGGGCATGTGATTACTAAACCACTACACATGAATGATTAGTTTGGTAATGCCCTAATCCTGGTAGTCAGAATCAGATAAAAGAGGCAGAAAGATGCTGTTAAACTCTCTCCCACTACCTTTGCTGCCTTGTTGCACCATGTTGTTTCTCCTCTGCAATGCTTGTTTGCCATCCCAGTCTTGGAGCCAGCCAACTATGGACTGAAACCTCTATTAACTGTAAGCCAAATAAACCCCTTCCCTTCTAACTTTGGATGTCATGTATTTTTTCTCAGCGATGAAAGAAAAGTAATTAACACAGAAATTTGGTACCAGAAGTGGGGTCATTGCTGTGACATTACCTGGCCATGTGGCTCAAAATGTGATTTTAATAGCTCTCTCCTATTATGATTTTAAAGTAGTGTATGTTGATGAATGTAAGACTGTATTTAAGTGTTAAATTATGTATATAAATGGAAACTCAAAGTTTTTAAATTTGAAGCCATAATGTGGAAATGAGTGCAATGAGAGTTGTATATATGTAATTGTTGTATTAATCTAAATCTGAAGAGATCAAGATATGTTAACTTTTCACAATTCTGCCACTAGAGACTATGGTTTAAGGAAATGTGTCTGGTTATCAAGTTGACCAGGGGTGGGTTGTAGTGGATTAACTAACGGTCAACTTGTAACACCCAGCTGAACTGAATCAGTGTGGTCTGGGCATGGAGGATCCACCTGAGGATTGTTACCAATAGCCATAAAAAGAGAACTGGAGGATAAGAAGTTAGCCTGTTGATTTTCTAGGAGAAGCATGCTGCAGATGGTTTTCTTGAGGTGAACTAGGCTGTTCTCATCAGAGGAGGAGCTTGGAGCCTTGGTATTGCTGGGAATAGCTGCTGTTTTCATCAGGGTAGCTCTGATCTTCACCGTGAGCATCACTTCCTGGCTTCAATGTGGATCCATCAGTTTGGTGGCACAAATCGTTTGTCTCACCAGCATAGGTTTTCTGTCTTCCACCACTGGCCTTTGGACCTTCCAGGTGCAGATCCTCAATACAGACAAGCATGAGACATTGCCATGGGCTCTAGGCCACTGGCTGGACTTGTGGAGGACATTGCCTTGGACTTGTGTGGAACATTGCTAGGATCCAGGCCCTTGGCTGGATTCTTTGGGTCTCTAGTGTGTAGCTAATCTTTTGCACTCCTTTGCATTTGACTTTTTGGATAATTATCATAAAATAATCCTATAAATTATGTGTCCTGAATTTAATGTATTCCCTTGCCAAAACCCTGACTACAACAGGAGGTTAATCAAAATAAAGTGAATTATAAAACTGACTGTATAAGCAACAGAGAGGAAAGCACAGCCATGGAAGAGGAAATGCCAGTGACAGCTGAAACAAGCTTATTTGGTTCAATATAATAAACTAAATACAAACGTGTCTCTCTTCTCCTTCCTCTAATTTTACTGGAATTTCAGAAGAAATCTAAAAATAAAAGCACAATCATATAGAGCTGGCAAAATAGAGGAGTGTCATGACCTGAACTGTAACACATCCTTCACATGCAGATGAGAATAGAATATTGGCAAAATAACAGACCAACAATAATATAATCCTCTTAGGATAACAAAGAAGGTATCGAAAATCAGTGAGTTTACCCAGCATTTCAACAATGAGTCCTAAATTAAAGGTCGCAGAAGCTAAGGGAAGACAAGGGCTGTAAAGAGTGTGGCAAGGAATGTTTGTAAGGGCAGGTGAGCTAATATTTAGTCACCTTCATAGTAGCTGCCTTCACTAAGAGCCTTCATGATCAAGCCTCTGCTGTGTTTCCAAAACATGAATTTTTATTGGAAAATTATGCATGGGTGATTAGGAGGAGAAAAAGGGTAGAACCTCAAACATTGGGTATGCTGATGACCACCAGGAAGATGAGGGGCCTGGTATTCAGCAGGAGAACCACCTGTAGTACAAGCTACAGATAAGATCTTCCATATCCTGCACAATCACCAAAGCCAGGACTATATTTGGGGCTAAAATTACTTCAGAAAAATAGCTTCATTGAGGCACTACTGTAGAATTTAGGACATAATTATTACATTTTATTGTACTTATTAACTTATGCATGCAGTCTCCCCTCCCAAGTTGCTACCCATGAGGGACAAGTTATCATTTTTCTGTATTTAAGTAAAATATAATGCTTGTTGTATTAGTCTGCTTATGGTATAACAAAATTAGAACTGTGTGCTCACAGAACTTACCTTAAGTGTAAGTGCTTGGGTAGACTGCAACTCTCTCTTCTTATAGGGATGCTAATTCTATTGGTTCAGGGCCCCATCCTTATGACCTCATTTAACTTTAATTACTTCTTGCCTTAGTCCATTTTCTGCTGTTGTAACAGAGTACTTGAGAGAAGTTATTTTAAAAAACAAAAATATTTATTTGGCTTATGATTTGGGAGGTTAGAAAATTCAAAAGTATGGTGCCAGCATCTGGTAAGGGCTCTTATGCTGCAACATCTCATAAAGACAGAAGGGCAGAGAAAGTTGGAGCAGGAGGGCAGAGAAAACAGAATCCCTCTTTGTAAGGAAGCTCCTGTTGTGATTGAAAGACCCTAGTTAGCAAGACAGACTCCGTATTGCTGCTGAATGACCCAGCTGCCTGTCCTTTAGATGAACTCAAAAGGAGGAAACTTAGAAACTTCCTCCCCTTAGAGTCTCTTAGAACCAACAATTAATCAACTATTGTTTGACAAATGTTCTAACAGCAGGACGTTCCACTTCTGTACCTTTTGCTTGCTTTACTAGTTCTATCCCGTAGGGGGGCCTAGAAACTGCTGGCTTCAAAGGTGTATAAAATATGTTAATCTCCCCCCAGTCGAGGCTCAAGTCTGATGCTCGGCTTGGGTCCCAGCCGGTAATAAACTCCTGTGTGGATTTAATATCAGTCTCTGGTTGGTTCTCTCTCACTGGGTGTAACAGTGATAACTAACTCACAATAGCAGCCTTAATCTATTCACAAAGGAAGAACCTGAATGACCTAATACTCTTTTTTCTTTTTTTTTTTGGTATTGGGGACACTTTGTTAATGACAACAGATGGTCGATTTATACAAATTACAGGCTAGAATAGAACCTGTACAAAATCTATGGAGACAAAGGTTAGAAAAGCATCACTTACAAAAGTAAAGGTGATTCCAGTGGTAAAGCACTCATGACCCCCGCGGTGATAACCAAATGACACACAGCTGGAAGCACAGCATGGCACAGGGTCATCCTCTCCCCAGTCAGGGCACCACTGGATGCTACAGCAGAGCTGGCAACGCTAGTGACTGGCACTTCTAAGACTCTAAGCATGACATCAAGAGGCATCTTGGGACAGGCTCATCAGGCAAGACTCAAAAGGAGAATGTACAAACGCTCTTGGCAAACTGTAAGGTGCTGTGCAAATGCTGTTCCCTATTGCTATTATTCCTGTTCAGTGAGCCTTCACTGAACATGGGAAAGGAAGACCAGTCAGTATAACTGACCAAAGTGACTCAGTAGACATTTAAAAGTGAATGCAGGTATTTCTTTTCAAGTACACGCAGCAATAACACAGGTAAGGAAAGTGTGGCTGGGAGCACCATCAAGGAATTCTGTACTACTTTAAGGAGGACCTAAAGGATGAAGCTATACACTACTGTAATACTTATGGTTTGGTTCCCAAAGTCCCTGAAAAGTTTTTTTAAGGAGATCCCCCTGCAAAGGGAAAAAGAAGTCTTGAGCTCCTAATGTGCACTCCAGCCCAGCTCTTGTAAAATCATCTTAATATGAGAGAAGAATCTGAATTCACAGTTGTACTACACTGGTGGGTGACACAGAGCACCCGATGACAAAGAAACCTGCCACTGACCTAAACAAGTGACAAAGTTTGTGTCTTAAACCATTTATCAAATGGCCCTGAAAACAGTATACAACTTCACGGGGGAATAAATAAAACAACAGAAACTTGTCTGGAGACAAGAAAGACACACTGGATAGCATTTAAAACTGGGTTTCAATACTTTCAGGTATCTTCAGCTTTAGTCTTTCTCGGGGTACACCTTAAGTTTGTATTCATCGCCTTTTACTTTACGTTTCAAATAGATACAAAATGGAAAATGAACATGAAGCAAGTCAATCAGTTGCTTCTTTGGCCTAATACTCTTTATCAACTCTCACCTCCCAGTACTGTTATACTGGGGATTAAGTTTCCAACATATAAAGTTCTGAAGACACATTCAAGCCACTGCTTTTTTTTTTTAGAAATCCTATCTCCAAATACAGCCATAATAGGAATTTGGGGGAGAACCAAACATTTAGTCCATATCACTAGGACCAGGATCCCCTAAATTCATGTCCTCACATGGATAAACACATTCACACCATCTCAACAGCTCTAAAAGTCTTAACTCATAGAGGATCAACTCTAAATCTAAAGTCCAAAGTTTTCCCCCAATCATCATCTATGTTAGATACAAAGGTGCTTCCAGGTAGGCTCTATCATGAGGCAGTATTCTTCTCCAGCAGTGATTCTCTAACTCTATACAAGTTATGTGCTTGCAAAGTACAATGGTGGGACAAGCATAGGAGACAAATTGCCCTTCTCACGGGGAGAAACAGGAAAGGACAGGATGACAGGTCCCAAGTAGTCCAAAACTCAGCAAGGCAAATTTCATTATGTTGTAAGCCTTGAGAATCTCCTCTATTTTGATGTTCTGCCTCCCAGGCTCACTGAGAGGACAGTGTCTCACCCATGATTCTGTGAGGCAGCCCCTCTGCCTCAGCTTTCTGTGAGGCCCCTCTGGTCTGCTGAAATCAAGGAAGAAACATCCTTGCTCCCAGGCCTTTGGTGGGAGTAGCAGCCTCAATCATTCCTGAATCCTCTTGGACTGATGAATATATGGCAGTGACAGAAATAATTAGGCAGGAAGGGGGAAATGAATTCATCATTTTCCTCACCTGAAACAGATACTTCTTTACTCTTTGTTCTTTTCTGGCAAGGGTAAAACGCGTTGTGCTAGCAAAATCTTTCCTACCAGCTGTATTGGCTGTTTCAACGTAGGCAGAAAGCAAACGTAAAGAAAATTACATGGTTACCACTTGTTATTTATATTTTTAAAATGTGAGTTATGGTAAAAAGTAGGAAGCAAGGAACAGGTAAATATTCCAATCTATATCACTATTGCAGTTTCAGGATTCTGAGTACCACTCAGGTTTATGGTGCTGCGTTGCAGCTGACATTTTGCTGTCTTGTCCCTTGTGGTGAGGACTAGCAACATTCAACATGGTAGTAGGAGCCATAGCAGTTCAAAGGCATTTCCTCACCAATAAGGATACAAGCCATGGTTCAAGCCACTCAATACAGTAATAGCTTCAGTAAATGACACCTATCTGTTTGTTGTGGCTTTGCTTTCGTTGTTCTTTCAGGTGACAGACCTCTGAATAAGAATCCCATTACAGTTTGGATATTGAATGTCCCATAAAGGCTGTGTGTTAAAGACTCCGTAAAAAAGATGGTGCTATTGGAAGGTGGTAGAACTTTTAGAGATGTGGCCTTGTGGGAGATCCTAGATCATTGGTGCAGGGTGGGGGTGCCCTTGAAGAGGATTATGTGTCCTAGATGTTCTCTTCACTTCCTGTCTCATTAGGTAAGCACATGCTCTGGCTATGATGTGCTGCCCTGTTGCTTATGAATCTTGGACTCAGCATATACAGGAACCTCACAAACCATAAACCAAAATATATCTTTCTTCTTTACAATTTAATTGCCTCAGGTATTTTATTGTAGTAACAAAAAGCCAATATAACATTTCATTCAATTAACTCTAGACCGTGGTATACTGTTATTGAATTAATAGAAATAGAAAGTAAATGAGATATTAGGAAGAAAATTCAAAGGCAAGAAAATGGACACAGAAACATAAGAAAAAAGCTATTTTTCAATAAACACAACTTAAGCTTAGAACGAGAATACACACATATCACACACATACAATCCATAGCATTCCAATTTTTGTCACCCTGCATCTAAAAATACAAATATTAAATTAATGATAGATTATATGCTGAATAAACATACACAAATTACAAGTTATTCTGCTAGGGCTTGTTTAATTCTGAGTGTTTCTTTTTAAAATCCCCTCACTTATGTTCTTTTTTGCTTTGTATTTATGGTCTCATATATGCCTTCTCTTGCCATCTTGGTCACTTTCCCATTCAAACATTATACTTGTGAAAAACAAGCGTAAGAATGAAGACTTGCAGAGATCAAAAAGAAGCTATGAAGACATGGATTGTGAGAAATTTAAAAATGCATTGCAAGAGTAAGAGCCAGGTGGGCAGAGTCCCCTCTGTGGTCTCAACCCAGGGGACATCTTTAAATCTGAAGGGCGCCATCACTCACCAAGTGACACACGACAGTGTTAACATGGGAGCCAGCTCAAGGTCGAAGCTCAGCTCCTTTAGGAGTTTTCATTACAAATCAATAGCTTGAAGATTATGTTCTACAAGATACTCTATTTCCAAACTAGGAATTCACTCCAGTGGCTTGATCCATGCTGTTTAAGTTTCTGGGTTATCTACTACAACCTATCACACTAAGCTCTTGGGTGATTTCCATATTAAAAATGCACTCTGGTGGCTTCATAGATGCTATGTAAGGTTTTACATTATTTTTTGTAAACTATCACATGAATCACACTAATTATTTACTACAAACTGTCATACTAATATTACACTTTTCTACCACACTAATAATAACAATGTCATCACTCAAAGAATGTCCTGAATCTGTCTGCTTAATTTACAGATGAACCAGAGTGCTCTGCTTCTGAGAGGTGGAAAATTAATCCTTTAAAGACATCAAATTTGATATAAAATTCAAGTAGGTTTTTAGGTGTAATAGTAGGTGATTTGCATTGCTGACAACAACAACAATGACAACAAAAACTATTCAACTTTTAAATAGAGAAGTGTTAATTGGAAAGATTTTATGACCATATGATCAATACCTGGAGGTTCATTGGTTATAATGTTTCTGTTTTTGTAATGAGTGAGCTTCCAGGAAGGTAGGGGAGGTGATATTGGTGGTGTTACAACAAGACAAGATCTGCTTCTTGTCACCAAAACTGAATGGCTCCAGATATGGTAAACTCTATGTTCTCTACATTTCTCAGCAGACTCTAAGAAATGGAAAAAAGATTCAAAAGGATTCCTACAATCACCTGTGCACTTAAAATAATAGTTTTTTCAAAATGAAAAACTATCCTTACTATAATAGTAATAAAAAATAACCATCCTTTTTTCTATCTCCCTTAATATTTGCACCATTACTATTGGTATTTCTTTCCATCTTTTTTTTTTTTTTTTGGTACTAGGGATCAAACTCAGGTCCTTGCGCTTGCGAGGCAGGTGGTGGAACCACTGAGCTAAATCCCCGGCCCACCATCTTTTAATTTTTCTGGGGCCTTATTTCCTTATTTTTTTTTTAAATGGGAGAGCAAAACTAGAAGACACTTTGCAGTTCTAAAATCTCAAGATCCTTTGAGATCACAAAAAATCTTAACATTATCAGTTTTGGTCCAAAAGAAGTCAACATTATTATTTCTGGTTAAAATTGAATACTAGTGCTTATTATGAGATTTTTTTTTTTTAATCACTAGCAATTGTTACCTAGTTTTAAAAAAAAATCCACTGTAAGTAGTGCATTCAGGTCAATGACCTAGCATGTAGTTGTCTCATCTATAGGTTGTGCCTTTCTTCCATAGGAAATCCCCACAATTATTCATGACAATAGAAGCATTCATAGAAGTGCAAGGGGCAGAGTAGTTGGCAGGGCAGATACTTTCTATGTTCATATCTCTTGGAACTAGTCTGCTTTGGAATAATTCAGAAAAATGTCTAGGCAGAGTTTCAGTTATTAATACTTAAAATATGCCACAAAATTTAAAATTATGTAAAAGCTAAAGAGATATATAATATGTTATAGTCTAATTTTGACTTGTGCAGTTTGGTTTAGCATTTAAAGTAAAATAAAATGAAATATTAACTATAGTAAGGTCAGTTTTGCTCCTATTTTTTTCCTCATGATTTTTTATCATTGGTTTCCATGCAATAGTAACAATAGTAACAAAACAGTCCTTTACGTTAGGGCCTGGAACCGCCCATCAGCCTATTCCAAATTATTGCTTCGCCTGGGAGCTGCCTTGATCCCAAGACTCTGTTTCTGTCTAGCTCAGTCTGTACTTCTCAAGGTAAAAGCGAGGTGGACACACTCAGAGGCCAGAGGAATCATTGTGGAGGGATCCGTTGGAATCATGATCCCAGCCAAGCCTTTTAGAAGTGTTACAACTATTCAAAGGTTTAAAAAAAGAAAAAGTTTGAATGGCTTTTTAAAGTGGCTTAATTTAAAAGTAGAAGAAACTGTCATTTTCTCTGCATCAATTTTGTAGATTTTAGCTATTTACTGACATTTCTACAATCGTGTCTTACAGTGAATTAAAAAAAAATAAAACTTTTTCCTAGATGATCTAAGATCTACCCTCTCTGCTACAATGTTAACTCCATCAAGTTTTAGAAGTTTCCCCTGCTTTAGAGGTTTTCAAATCAACACTTGCAAGTAATGCTTTTAATGGAAACTTAGGGGAGAATTTGAGGTCATGCAATAAAATGCTGCCTTGGTATAGGATTTTTAGAAAGGTTGTTACTTTAAAATTTACATTTAAATAGTATCCGAACTAGAAGTAGTACCAAACTAATATTTATAAATTGAATAAATTTCATACATTTTATCAGTCAAAATTTTTGGCCTAAATATCTTAATTTCTTATGTTTGCAACCAATGACTTTCTTTTCTGAATTAGAGAGGATTAGTAAATAGAATTTAAGTATTTTGAATATGTAAAGTAGTAACTCAAACAACAAAGCATGGTATTAGCCCTCACTTACAATTTGAATAATCTGCCAAAGTACTAACTGGATTTAACCATGAGAAATGAAAAATGACAATATCTCATACTTTATTTTATTTTCAACATACTATATAAAGCTACTGATTCATGTAAAATAATGCTATAAATAATCATTACAGTTTGATAATACAATACAGTTAACAAACTTTATTAAAGGATCTCAAAATTCCTTGAGGAAGAATTAGGGGCAGAGAGGGATTTAGAATTGTGCTTATAACACAGTAGGTGCTCAATAAATGTTGAATAATCCATGTGTGAGACTTAAATTAGAAATTTCTTTTCCTAAGACACTTTTGCACTTTTATCCATTCCATTTCAAACTATTTTAAAATAAAGAACCAGAAGTTTGAGTGGGTAGAAGTCTTACAGAAAAACTCCAAGATCATCCATCTATAGGAAATTAAAACCATTTGGAACATCCAGGAAGAAGAGGATATTGGATAATATAGAGTAATTCAGGATATTATGCTCTTTCTCCAGTTTTGTTCTTATCTTTTATAGTCTTCATAACTTCTTTAAATAAATGTAAGTTATTAACTTTATTTTACTTGTTGATCTCATAGTCTTTGGGGACTATAACGTTTAGTAATGTACTTCATTTAACAACATTTCATTGGAAAAGAAATTGTTTGCAATAGGTTTATTATTAAAACATTATATCTCTGTTATGTTCTGTCATTTACCAGGGAAAGTAGATCAGCCTCGTAAGACAGCTTACCAAAAAGAATCAGCAGGCAAGATAGGGGAACCATGACACTGTGGTCATTTCTTTACAGCCTTGGAGGTCACTTACTGGTACAGACACTGAGCTAATTCCAGATCTGCTACCTTAAACCATTTTCAACCACAAAAGGAGGATTTATCAAGATGTTTATGTCCTGACTTCACGCTCAACTGGAGCTGTCTCTGAGACTTCTCCCTTTATAATGTACTCTAATGTACTCAATCTCTTCAACTCCAGACTTTGCAACATTGGACTACTTCTGCAGCAGGAGACCAGAGCATGGCAATGTGGCTGGGGCAATTGGGTGTGCCCTGTCATTGTGGAGACCTGTTAACCATGGGTGTAGAGCAGCAGCTCTTGAGCCGGCATCTGATACCAAACTCCTAGCACACAGTCAAGCCATTAAATCGAACAGATCTGCTGTCAGAAAGAAGATAGAAAAGATGACAGCCATTGACTGCTGCCACTGTGCACCTGCTCTCAAAGTGGCCCATCCAGCATGTAGGATGCATTTCTTTTTCTTTCAGGACACCTTCCCTCCTCCAGCACTTCTTTTGTACTTTTTTTTCTTCTCCTTCATTTTGCCCTAGAAGAAATGTTAAACATTCACCAATTGTTCCAACCAATTCTTTTCATGGGACAGCAAGAGCCCGAAAGCATTGCCAGTCTGTACAACAGCCAGTGACACCTTTTCTTTGAACACACTCTGTCTGACTAGTTGCGTTACTTCTCAAGGTCTTGGTTTAAACAACCAACTCTTTCTCTGGGAAGACTTTTCAGGTCAGCCATCAGAAAAAGCAACACTTTTGCCCTTTTCTCCCTCATTGATTTTTCTCATTCGCTCTCTCAAATACTCATTCCATCATTCCTCACAACATTATTTCTGCACCTACACTTCCCATATGGCAGGCACTTTGCATGCCTTCTGTTACCACAATTTTCTAATTGTGTTAATGTGCCCTTAATTGTTTGTCTTCCTCATTGGACTTTAAGCTTTGTAAGGAGGGATTATGTCCACTCTGCTCATCTTTATGTCTTCATGATATGACACATAGGTATATCAAGGCAATTTTGTTAAATGAACCTTTGAATAGGTACTACACATCTGTTGAATGGACCAATGGATAAACAGATGTGACTGTTTATAGTCTTTCTTATTCTTTTAAATTCAAAATTAACTTTGTAGTTAAATATTTTTTTCCTGTAGGGCCATCAAAACATTCCAATGATTTATTTTTCGTTCATCCTATGCATACATTTTGTAGTTTTAAACGGAATCTGAGCACTTTTTAGACACACAGCCATGGCATTCCACAGACATGGCTGGTGTTCTCTGGTAGCCCAGTCACTTCACTGTTCCTTCTCTAGATGGTCGGAGACAGTGCCTAAGCCAGTCCAGTGTAATGAGGCTGATGAGATCAGCGATGAGGCAGGCAGGGGCAATCACACCAAGAGCCTGCATCTGAGAGAGGCTTTGGAAGCACAGTTGGCCTCTTGAGTGTTACTGCTTTTAAGGTTCACCCTAAATTTCTGATTCTGTTAAGCCTTACTTATTTAATTTCAGATTAAAAATCAGAGAAACTGCCATCTTCCTTATATTTATGATGGCATAATTTGTCCTAGCATTTTCATGATGTCACCACTGTTACATGGCAGATTTTTACAGGTAGTTTCTATCTTTAAAGAAAAGAATGAAGAGAAAAGAGGAGTTAAAGGAATAGGCGGATGAAGACAAAGAGAAGACAAAAATGATAACATTATGTTCCACTCTAATCTAAAGAAAAATATAATGCACATAGTAACAACAAATGGATATTATATCACTGCATCACCTAATCTTGTCAGTCAAGTAATGATGTTAGAGCTGTGTCGGCAAAGCACTACAAGTCTAAAGTCCCGAACAATATTAAGACTCAGTAAGCGTCAAATGCAATAGAGCATTTGTCTAAATAGGCTGGATACTAACATCATAGATGTCAGCATACAGGAATGAAAACACTTTTCCCCTAAGAACAAATGATAGCTTAAAATTTTTGAAACTGCATAAATACTAATACTAAAATACTGCAAGCATAATACTGCAAGCATTAAATATATAGGATGACAAAAATATGATTAATATTTAAATTTTAAAATTTAATATAGTGAAAGATACATTGTTATTGAGTCCCCTCAAAAAATTCCCTCTTGTTTTTTGGTTTTGTTTTGTTTTTGTACTGGGGATCGAACTCAGGACCTTGCCCTTGTGAGGCAGGCTGCGGAACCACTGAGCTAAATCCCTGGCTCCCTCTTGTTTTAAACATACTAATTCCATCATTCTTCCTATTTCCTGAACCACGTCTGGAAGTCCACTTTTGAGTGTCTTTGTAAAGTGTAATCAAAATTATGGTGAACACGGGTGCCAAGAACCATTGAGGAAAAGGCAGGCCCATAAAAATATCACGGTGTGTCCTCATCCATTATACTTACCAGATCTGGCACTGTATGACTCCTGCCTCTTCCCCAAACTCACAATAACAATGATAAATAAACGTTTTGAATGAATTCAAGATATTGAGGCAACCATAGCGGCCCCACTACAGACAAAACTGATTTCCAGAACTGCTTCCAAAAGTGGTAAGAATGATGGAATAAGAAGGTAGGAAGCAAGGGAGAGGATTTTGAGGGGAATTCATACCAATGTATCTTTCATTGTAATAATTTTTAAATAAAAATTTAAACACTATTTTTGATTACATCTCATATTGACTAAAATGCAACATCATGGGAAAAATGGTAACAAAATATCGTTAAAGAGAAAGCTGGTTTCCAAATGGAATGTGAGGTATGATTCTACTCCCTAAAAAGTACACACAAACACAGAATACATACATAAAGTAAAAGTCAAAGGGTTTACCCTAAATGTCATACTGCCTTTGCCCCAGCATTTATATCGCACTTTAATTTTATTCCCTTTGATTCTATTTTTTACATTTCCTATAACTTCCCACTTTATAAGAAAAAGTAAATAACATTTATTTTGGGTTACTTTATGATACCAGAAAAGTCATAGAGTGGCTCAACACCCTGAGTGTGAATTCATTTCAATTATGTAAAGAAAATACGTGTGGTCTATTTATGAGAAGATCATTTAATATTATGCAGGAATTACTTATATGATTTCCACCGAAATATGTAAATTCTGTATCTTTCCTTTTGCACATGATAGAAAATCTTTAAAAACAAAACGTGACAATATATTTTGTTCTTTTCTTTTTTATAAGTGGCTAATACTGCAACCGTCTCAGATAATTTGGATGTGCCAGGTCCCTTAGGACAACCAAGCCCCCCCCCCCCGCCCGCCACCAAACGCTTACATGATATTGTATTTCCTGGTCTTGAATGCTTACCATCTTTCTTAATGTAAAGTTATTTTTTTTCCATACAGATAGAGGTTTAAAGATGGGCTAGACAGCCACGTGAGAGGACTGTGCTGCTGAGAACCTGTGAAACAAACACACATTGTGTCTTAGCTGTGCACTCACACAGCCAGTGGGAGGGAGACGGCGAGGGACAGAGTGACCTGGTATCTTTTCCTCTCTTTACACGGACCCCAGTTCTGTAGGGCCCACCCTTGTAACCTCATTTAACCTTAACTATCTTCCTAAAAAGATTACCTCTAAACACAGTGATACTGGGGGCCTGGGCTTCAACATATGGATTTGGCATACAAAGAGTTGCTTCCATAACATTCTGCTCTCTGTCCCTCCTAAATTCAATTCTTTTCCCATGACAAACAATTTACCCTACTCCAGCAGCACCAAGTCTTAACCTATTTCAGCATCGATTTGAAGTCCAAAGTTCCAACTAGATATCATCTAAGTCACATGTGGCTAAGACTTGGGGTACGATTCATCCTGGGGGAATATTGCTCCTCTAAGGTTCAACCGTAATTATGGACCTGTGATACTAGACAAGTTACGTGTTTCCAACATGCAGTGGAGGAGCAACTATGGGACAGACATTCTCATTCCAAAAGGAAGGAACAGGAAAGGAAGAGGGAAGAAGGGTGATGGATCCCCAGTAAGTACAAAGGCTCACAGAAAATTACACTAAACCCTAAGGCGTGGGAATGACCCACTGTGGCTGGCTTCTGCTTTCTTTGCCCTCTCTGGCCCCACTCCTTGGCTCTGGACGGAGACCTGGCCTGCTCAGTCCGTGCATTGCTCCACCTTTGCAAACGAGGCTCCCTGGTTCTCCACAAGGGCTCCCAGGGCTGCTGAAGTGGAGGAGGCAGAGCCTCCTCCTGACTGTGAGGGGCAAACAGCCTTGTGTCTTGGGCCCCTCCTGAAATTGGTGGTCCTAAATACCTGTGAGTCATTCTTGGGGCTCTTCGTTCCTCTTCTTGAAGGATAATGCAAGTACCTATCTAAAGCCAGTGAGCACTTGTTCTGTCCTGTGGAATTTCAGCAGTCTGCAGTCTGCTTTCTTTCCGTCCTATTTTCTGTCCCCTTATTTCAGCCTGGCAGTGTCTCTGCAGATGCAATCTCCTTTCTCTTCCTGGTCTTTGATGAGATGACTGTTTTCTTCCATGGGTGATCACCTTATGGAGCCAGTGGCCAGCCATATCCTTAGTGTTCTTTCTGTATCAAGCTTTTTGCAGTAATGTTAGACTCAGGATATTTCATATTTTTAAGTTTGCTCTTCATAATTCATTCAATTTCTCTCTCCTCGATCACTCTTTACTACATATATTAAGGAGAAGCTAAAGTTCATGCAACGCTTTGCTTATGCATCACCTCAGTAAGTACCTACTATCATTGCTCACAAACTCTAACAAACATTAGAACATGCTTCAGTGTAATTCTTTCCTGCTTCATGACAAGAATTGTTTTTCCTCCAGTTTCCAATTATGTGTTTCTCATTTCCATCTGGGACCTCACCAGAAGCATTCTTCACATCTATACTTCTACCAAGCGTTCCTTCAAGACAATCTGACCTTTTACTAAGAGGAACATCGAAACTCGGCCTACATCCATCTTTCAGCCCCAACTACCTCCTTCCCTATTTTGGGGCACTTGTTGTAGCAGCACTTTACTTCATGGCACTAAAATCTGTATTTGTCCAGTCTATCCTGAGAAACAAAACCTATATGAAATATGTAAAAAGAGCTCTATGAGGAGGAATTGGCTCACGTGATTATGGAAACTGGAAAGTTCCAAAATCTATAAGATGAGTCAGTGGTTTATAACTAAAATGTCCCCGAAAGCCTCAGGTGCTCATAGGTGGGGCTTTGGGGAGTTACATGGATCATAGGTGTGTGATGCTGGATCATTTGTCCCCTGACGGGTTTATAGCTAGCTGTGCTTTGGGGAGGTAAAGTCTGGTGGGAAGAGGTGGATCATTGTAGGCGTATCCTGGAAAGATCCATATCCCTCTTCCTGCCTTGATCCTACTCAATGCTACCTACCTGCCATCCCACGAACTGTCCATCCTCTTGCCATGTCCCTCTGCCATGCCACCATGGCTTGGAGCCTGGTGTCTATGGATTGAAAGCTCAACAGGCTGTGAGCTAAAATAAACCTTTCCTCCTTTAACTTGTGAGTGTCAAGTATTTCGTTCCAGCAAGGAGAAAATAGCTAAGATAGTCAGCAGCATAGATACCAGGAGATCCCATGATGTAGTAGCTGTCTGAGTGTCCCAGGAAGAGGGAACATTTTGGTGTGAGTTTAAAGGAAGGGAATCAGACAAGAGGAATTCTCTCTTATGTGGAGGAGGCATTTAACTGATTGGACGGAGTCCCTCCAACCTAGAGAGGGTGATCTGGTTTACTCATCCCACTGTTACAAGAAATAATGTCATCCCAAAACATCTCTGAAGGATGTGTGACCAAATATCTGGCACTCCATAACTAGGAGAAGTTGACACAGGAAATCACCTACCATGTCAACTTTCTTCAAAACTTGGCTTTAAAAATCTTTAAGTCTGAAAGTATTTTCATCCAAATTATATTGCATATTTGCACATTACACACTGGAAATTTGATCTTACCTAAAACTTCTTAAAAGTAAATATTTAACATTTAGGAATTAAATGCTTCAGCCTAGATCTTTAATGTCATTCAAGATTCTAGACTCTATGATATTAAAATAAGGTTTGACTATGATTGAAATATTTTGAGAAAAGTTTCCTATTTTCTATGGGAAGATGGGAATTCCAGATGAAGTTATAGGAAAAATTACTTTAGAAACATGGGGTTAAGAATGTGGTCTTGACATGTAGCTATCTATAAATGGGCTTAGAAACAGCAAACATTTTGCTTTAAATTTTAGGACTACCACACTTTTATAGGCAATTGCAATATTTAATATTAAATTAATTAAAGCATCAGTTTTTATTCAGGGATAAACTTTTTTCCCTTAAATTCTTTTATTGGCGCATTTTAGGTATACAATGCATTTACATTTATCATTGGATGCATGTACCTGTACATGATGTATCTAGGTTCTTGTTGTTTCCCCATTTCCTGTCCTCCCTTCACCTCCTTCACCCTTGCCTATTTACAAAGACTTTGTTTCCATTTTTTCCTGTTCTCATAATTTTTCCTTTCCCTTCTTTCCTTTCCCCTTCCCCTTTGGACCTTTTCTTCTTATTTCACATTATCAATTATTCATTTTAATCATTATTTAAACTTTCAGTTTCTCACACCAGAGAAACTATTCAGTATTTACATGTGGATCCTATTTATTTCACTTAAGCATATGGGCTCAATATGCATCCATTTACCTATAAATGTCTCTAGTTTGTCATTCTTTGTGGCTGAGTAGTATTCCATTTTATAAAAAAATCCACATCTTCTTTATCCAGTTTCCAGTTGATGGGCACTTGGGCTGTTTCCAAGCTTTAGCTATTACAAACTGTGCCACTATAAACATGAGTCCACATATATCACTGTGGTACAATTCTTTTAATTCTTTTGGGAAGATCCCCAGCAGGGGAATAGTTGGGTCAAATGGGACCCCTAGTCCTAGTTCTTTGAGGTATCTCCATACTGATTTCCATACTGTTTTCACCAGTCTGCATTCCCACCAACAACAGAGAAGCATTCCTTTCTCCTCACAACCCTGCCAATATTTGTTATTGGTTGATTTCTTGATAGCAGCCATTCTTTCTGGAGTGAGGTAGAATCTCAGCACTGTTTTCATCTGCATCTCTAGAATGACCAGTGATGCTGAACATTTTTTTCATGTGTTTATTTGCCATTTCTACTTCTTTGTCTGAGAAATGTCTGTTCATTTCAGAAGCCCATTTTTGAATTGGGTCTTTAAATTTGGGAGGGGGTCTGATTTTTTTTTAGTTCTTTATAGATTCTAGATAGTAGTCCTTTGTCTGAGGTACAGCTGCTAAAAATATTTTCCCCCATTGTAGGTTGCCTATTAGCTCTGTTGGTGGTTTCTCTTGCAGTGTAGAAGCTTTTTTAATAAGATGAGATCCCAGTTGTTGATTCTTTGTGCTAGTTCCCGAGCTACTGAGGTTTTGTTCATAAAGTCTTTTCCTATGCCAGTGTCTTCAAGAGTTCTACTTAACTTATGTTCCAGTAAGTTTAGTGTTTCTGTTTTAATATTTAGATCTTTAATCCAGTTTGATCTTAGTTTAGTGCATAGTGATAGATATGGGTCTAATTTTAATCTTTGGCAGGTTGAAATCCAGTTTTTCCAACACCATTTATTAAAGAGGCTATCTTTCCTCCAGGGAGGTTGATTGGATCCTTTGTCAAAGAAGACGTAGCTGAGTATGTCTGGAATTGTTATCTTCTAGTCTATTCCACGGATTCTCGGGGCTGTTTCTTTGCCAATACTATGCTATTTTTATCACAGTAGCTTTGTAGTATAGTTTAAAGTTGGAGATTTTGGTATCCCCTGCCATGTCTCTGTTGCCTAGAATTACTTTTGGTATTCTAGGTCTCTTCTGGTTCCAAATGAATTTTTGGATTGTTTTTTCAAGGTCTTCGAAGTATGGTGTTGGAATTTCAATTGGGATTACACTGAATCTACACAGAAGTTTTGGAAGTATGTCCATTTTCAGTATATTGGTTCTTCCTACCCAGGAGCAAGAGATGTCTTTCCATTTTCTTATATCCTCTTTGATCTCTTTTTTCAGAGTGCTGTAGTTTTCTGTGTAGAGGTCTTTTGTTTCCTCTGTTAAATTGATTCCTAGATATTTCATTTTTTTTGGATGCTATTGTGAAAGAGATTGCTTCCCTAATTTCTCTCTCAGTGAGTCTGTTATTTGTGTACAAGAAAGCTATTGGGTTTTGAGTGTTGACCTTGTATCCGGCTACTCTACTGAATCTGTCAATTAAGTCTAGAAGTCTTTTGGCAGAGTTTCTTGGGTCTTCTATGTAGAGTATCATATGGTCAGCAAATAATGACAGTTTAACTTCTTCCTTTCCTATCTTTACTCCTTTTATTTCTCTCTCTTGTCTAATTGCTGTGGCTAATGTTTCCAGAACTATATTGAGCAGGAGTGGTGATAGTGGGCATCCTTGTCTTGTTCCTGATTTTACCGTGAAAGTTTTCAGCATTTGACCACTTAGTATGATATTGGCTGTTGGTGTTTCATAGATAGCCTTAATCAGGTTGAGATAAAGACCTTCTATTCCAATCTTCTGTAGGATTTTTATCATGAATGGGTGTTGGATTTTGTCAAATGCCTTTTCTGCATCTATTGAGATGATCATCTGGGTTTTGTCCTTGACTCTGTTAACATAGTGTATTACATTTATTGATTTACCTATGTTGAACCATCCTTGCATCCCTGGGATAAATCTGACTTGGTCAGGTTGTATGATCTTCTCGAGGACCCTCTGTATTCTGTTTGCAATATCTTGTTGAGAATTTTTGTGTCTATGTTCATTAGGGAGATTGCCCTGTAGTTCTCTTTTTCAGATGGGTCTTTCCCTGGTTTTGGAATCAAAGTCACACTTGCTTCCAGGAATGAATTTGGAAGTATTTCTTTCCTTTCAATTTCATTGAAGAGTTTAAAGAGTAATGGCAATAATTCTTCTCTAAATGTCTTGTAGAATTCAGTGGTGAATCCATCAGGACCCAGGCTTTTCTTAGTTGGTAAATATTTAATTACATTTTCAATTTCACTCATTGTAATTGGGGTTTTTAGAATTTCTACAACTTCTTCATTTAACTTTGGTGCTTCATGTGTATCTAGGAATCTGTTTCTTCTGTTTTCCATTTTATTAGAGTACCGATTCTCAAAGTAGGTATTGATGATATTCTGGATTTCTGCTGGATCTGTTGTGACTTCAAATTTTTCATTCTTAATTGCATGGATTTGTGCCTTTTCTTTCCTTTTTTTTGAAAGGTTGGCTAAAGGTTTATTGATTTTATTTATTCTTTCAAAAAACCAACTCTTTGATTCATTGATTTTTTATATCACTCTCTTAATCTCCATTGCATCGATTTCTGCTCAGATCTTTATAATTTCCTCTCTTGTACCAGCTTTGGGTTTGTTATGCTCTTCTTTTTCTAGGAGTTTGAGGTTCTGCATTAGGTTATTTAACTGAGTTCTCTCTGTTGTCCTAATATGGGCATTCACTGCTATGAATTTCCCTCTTAGAACTACTTTCATTGTGTCCCATAGATTCCTGTATGTTGTACTGGCATTATCATTTTCTTGTAGATACTGTCTAATTACTTCTTTAATTTCCTCTGTCACCCACTGGTTGTTCAGGAGAGTGTTATTGAATTTCCATATGTTTTGGGGGGGTTTGCAGTTTCTTATGCATTCCAATTTTATTGCACTATGATCTGATAATATACAGGGGTAACTTCAATTCTTTTGCATTTACTTAAGCATGCCCTATGCGCTAGCATGTGGTCTATTTTGCAGAATGACCCATGTGGAGCCGAAAAGAATGTATATTCTGATTTTGTAGGATGGAACACTCTGTAGACATCTATTAAGTCCATTTGTTCAAAGCTTGGCTCAGTTCTAGAATTTTGTTGTTGATTGTTTTGTCTAGATGATCTGTCTATTTGTGACAGTGGGGTATTGAGTTCCCCCACTACAATTGTATTAGTTCTTATTTGGTTTTTTGCTTCCATTCATGTTTGTTTTGTATAGTTGGGGGCATTCATATTTGGTGCAAATATGTTTATGATTGTCATCTCTTCCTCTTGGATTGTTCCCTTCACAAGGATGTAGTGACCAGTTTTGTCTCTCTTAATTAGTTTTGGTTTGAAATCTATTTTGTGCAAATAAGATTGCTACCCCTGCTGTTTTCCAGATTCCTGTCACATGGAGAACTGTTTTCCATCCTTTTACTTTCAGTCTATGAATATCTTTTGGAATTAAATGTGTTTCTTGTATACAGCATATTGTTGGATTTTGTTTCTTAATCCATTCTGCCAGTCTATTTCTTTTGATTGGTGAATTGAGTTCATTAACATTGATGGTTATAATTGACAAATATTGACTCATCCTTGTCATGATGTTTTACTGTTGTTGGCTCCTTTATTTTTTATTTTTCTCCCTTTCCCTTTAGTTTCTTGCCTTTCCTGGTGGCTTCACTCTGTTGGATCTCATGGAGCTGTGACCTTCATTGTCTTTTTCTAGGGTATTACTTAGAATTTTTTGGAGTACTCATTTGGTGTTCATGAAATTTCTCAGTGTTCTTTGTGGTGGAAGTATCTAATTTCCCCATCAATTTTGAAAGATAATTTTGCAGGATACCACAGTCTAAGTTGGAAGTTATTTTCTTTCAGGGCTTGAAATACTTCACTCCAGGCTCTCCTTGACTTGAGCATTTGTGTTAAGAAGTCTGCTTTTTATTCTGATGGGCTTTCCTTTGTAGGTGATTTGTTTCTTTTCTCTAACTGCTTGTAGGATTTTGTTCTTCTCCTGGGTTTCTGGGATCTTGGCTATTGTAGGTCTAGGTGTAGTTTTTTTTTGATTATGGCTAGTTGGAGTTCTATATGCCTCACTTACCTGTATGTCCAATTCTCTACCTCTGTCTGGGAAGTTTTCTACTGTTACTTCTGTGAACAGTTTTTTTAATGTCATTTGTACTTTTTGCTGGATTTGTGGACTCCTATCAGTCTTATATTATTCTTCTTTGCATCATCTAGCAGCTGCACAATTGATTTCTCATGGTCCCTTACTATTTTTAAGAAATCTCTGTTTTCATGGTCACTAACTGCAATCCTGTCTTCTATATCTGATATTCTATCTTCACATTTGCTCAATCTGCTGTGAATACCTTCAATGGAGTTTTTTTCTTTTTTCTTTTTTTTGGTACTGGGGATCAAACTCGGGTCCTTGTGCTTGAGAGGCAGATGGTGGAACCACTGAGCTAAATCCCCAACCCACTTTCAATGGAGTTTTTAATCTCCTGGGTATCTGTTTGAATCTGTTTCATGGCTTCCATTTCTTTCCTTTGTTGGGCTATCATGATTTCCATTCCTTTCTTATGCTTGGCATTCATGGCTTCCACCATGGTTCTGAGCTCATCCATTTTTTTTTTTTTTTTTTTTTGGCACTGGGGATCGAACTCAGGTCCTTGCTCTTGCACAGCAGGCAATGAAATCACTGAGTCAAATCCCTGGCCCTCATCAATTTGTTTTTATCTGTTTCTATTCTAGAGCCTCTAATCATGTCTTTCACTCTGCTCACCATCTCTGTAGTTATCTGAGCAATTATTTCTGTTTTGAATTTTTCTAGAGCCTCATTCATCTGTTTTGTTACTTCCTGTGCTATCAATTCAGGTTGTCCAGGTGGTTGATTATCATATTTTTCCACCACATTTCCCCCAGAATTTGCCTTTGGTGGGTTGGAAGTCTGTGCTTGTGTCCTGCCAAGGTGTCTTCTCATTTTTAATTCTGTTGTTGGTGCTGTTTTTGGCTCTAATTCCTGGGCTGATACTCCAATATTTTTTATTTTGAGTATCCTTATTACTGGCATTTATAGCCCCTATGGAGCAATTGCTTCTCAGAGATATCTTCCAGGTATAGCTGGACTTTTTAGGCTTTGAGTTTCTAATGCCTCTTAGACAATCTCATTTTCAGTATACCAGGGAGGACAACTGATTAGATCAATCACAACAACTTAGCCCAATTGACACAATCAGCATCAAACACAGCTTAGAAAATATCAATTTGTGATAGCACTTAATCTGTCACCTTTAACCACACAAGCTAGATCAAAATCTAGGGCCAGCTCAAAATATGTTTATAGTAAGTAAACCCTTCAATATGGCAAATTTACCCTTTGGGATAAGGATTTAGAAGGGGTTAGGGAGGGAAGGCTAGAGAGATAGAGAGGGAAAGATTAGAGCTGAGGCTAGAGAACATGGGAAGATCACAAAAATTGTGAGCATCTGTTGAAGACAGGAGGAAAAGACAGAGTGGAAGGAGAGAGACAAGTACAGAATGAACTGACTACAATAGGGAAGCTAGAAATTGTATTCACCTTCCTATAAAAGTTACAGTCAAGGGGATGGGGATTTAGCTCAGTGGTTCTGCTGCCTGCCTTGCAAGTGCAGGGTCCTAAGTTCGATTCCCAGTGCCAAAACAAACAAACAAACAAAAAAAGTGACAGCAGAGAGGACAGAGAGAGAAATAATTCAGGATGAGACAGGAATAGGAACAAAGAGGGAGAGAAATATAGAGCCAGGCGGGATCAAGAGAGAGAAAAAGAAAAGAAAAGAATATATATATAAAACAAAACAAACAAACAAAAAAAAGGTCTCCCTCAGAATATGTCTCTGCTGTCCTGGTAGGTAATGTGGGCGGCAGTGTGTGGGTCTAAATAGATTAGTCTCAGCAAACCAGCTGTAGTCTACTGAGATTGAGGCTGATTTCTTGCTGCAAGATCCAAGTTGAGGTCCCTGACCTCCTGCAGGATTAAGCTCTGCAAGGTTCTGCACCAGATTCCAGCTGCCCCCCTGCCCTAGTGTGTCCCGGTTTCTATGGGAGGAGCTGATCCCATCAGCTTACCAACCACGGTGCTCCAGAGTGCTTTAATTGAAGAGTTTTTTTTTTCCCAGTGGGAAACTTTCACTTCACTTTCCCAGTGGGCTTAAATTTTCATTGAGGAGAGTCAGAAAGGCCCTCTCTGTTGTTCACTTCTGCTCTATCTTCTGGGGTTCATATCCTTGGCCTTTATGTTCCCCCTTGGGCCTCTGCTGTGTAGATTCAGATGCCATGTGTCGTGGTCTGGCAGGGTGCGGGCTGCTGGCATCCACAGGATGGGTTCCGACGGGCAGGGATAAACTTTTAAATATTTAGTAAATGGTACATCATGGCCACAGACCACCAGACTAGAAGCTGGATATAAACACTGGCATCACAATACTGGTGCATTCTGATTATCTTCAACCTGAAAAATCTGGGTAGTAATATCATATAAAATAAGACTTTTAAACTAAATTTTCTACATTTTATAAGAACGGAATTCAGGTGTGCAGATATTCTTTGGAATATCATGTAAAACACTGGAGATATATGTGTACATTAAGTGTGTTACTCTGTTTTGTGTTCCTACAACAGAATACCCAAGAACAGATAATTTATAAAGAACAAAAATATATTTTCTCATAACTTTGGCGGCTGGGAAGTCTAGGATTGAGAGGCTGGCATCTAGTGGGGGTCTTTTTGCTCTATGTTTCCATGGTAGAAGTCATAAAGGCAAAGAAAGGTGAGAGAGAGAGAGATCAATTTCCCCCCTTTACAATCAACCCACTCCTGTGTTAGCTAATCCACTCATGCAATAATGGCATTAATCCATTATTTCACTGTCATAGCCTAAATTCTCATGAAAGCTTATCTCCCAACTGTGTTGCATTGGACTTTAGTTTCCAATATATGCACTTTGAGGAACACATTGAAACAATGGCACTAAGTAGCTGGAAAAAAACCAGAAGGTTCACAATTTTCAGTCTGTATGATTAATACTTGATCCATTATCTCTCTGGAAATATAATGTCTGATTTTGCAAAATTAAAACAGCATAAAATTGTCTGGTTTTATTAGATATGAAAAGAAGTGTTTTAGGATATCTTTTTTGGGAGTGGGTACAGGGGATCGAACTCCGGACCTTCTACTTGTGAGGCACGTGGTGGAACCACTGAGCTAAATCCCTGGCCCTATTTTAGGATATCTTAAATGCAAATGCGTGGATCTAGGAGTACCATAATACATTTTAGTGAACAATTGATGACATAAACCTTGGAATTTCCTCTTCTGACTTTCCAGATGTTGAAATAGCTCTTCAATTTATTAGCATAGGTGCATCCAATCAAGTTATAATTGGGGAAGAAACTTAAGGAAAAATAATAAATCAATTTTAGATCAATCAATGACATTTAAAGTCCTAATCTCTAAAATTTCCTTAAAATGTTGTCTATAAAATATATGAATCCTACATTTCCTAAACTGTCACATTATATATCTTTTTTGCTTACGAAGTTTTTGTCATATTAATATGATATTTAAATGTTTCATTTTACATGTGATATAGCTCGTTTAGTTTCCTATAAGCATATTTCAGAAGACTCTGCTATAAAATATGTAACATTGCTTAAATACCACATTTTTATTGGTTTCATTTTGTTAAATATTTACTGTCCTGATAAATAACAATTTCAGAGTGAAATATTATTCTCTGGGAGATAAACTTCAAATCTACAAAACTACCACAAATTCACAAAACAGTTCAATGGTTATAAATCTCTCTTTAGCTATGATGCTAAATCAATTTCTTAGAATGGCTAACTTTTATTGAATGCCTACTTTATGTTCAGCACTAAGCTAAGTGTTTGACTTGAGCCAGTTCTCACATAAAATCTATGAAATAAGTTCTAGTATTAACATCATTTTCAGGTAATTAAGCCTGTCCATGGTGCATAGTTAAGAAGTGTAAGACACAAAGTGATGTCTTGTCTTTGTAGACATTCTGTATTGTCTGTTATTCTCAGTGAGATCAGCTAAAGAAGATGTTGGCTAGAATAACGGTCAGCCTACTTCCTACCAGAATATGTTTGCAGGTCCAAGATTTGATACAGATCTCAAATATAAAAAACTTAATCAAGCTCATAACTTCTTTCTTAGGTCAAGTCCTTTAAAAATGTGTAGACATTTGCTTATGTTCAATCAGTTCCACATGGCAAGGATACTTTTTTTTAAGGCATAATTCCCAATACTAATTCGTTTCTCTGCCTCTTTGCCTTTTGGAGCCTACTTTTAAGGCATCGGGAGCAAAGAGTTCACACTCTCAATATTCTTTGATACATGGCCAGGTAAAGTTGCTTAAGTTGTTCCACTGGAGTTTTGTTGGTAGAGACATTTTTAGCCTTATTTCAGAGTAGTGGTCAAAATGTGTTTTTTTTCACTCAGTCTTACAAGTTCCTTGATTTCTTTTCTTTTCTTTTTTTTTTTCACTTGTTTGTAAAAACAGGTGTTTCTTTTTCTTTCTTTTTTTCTGTACCAGGGATCGAACTCGGGTCCTTGTGCTTGTGAGAAACGGGTGTTTCTTACTGCAACTCATCTCTTCTTTGAAATACCTTGTTAAGAACATATATTACAGGCAAACATGGTCACAGTTGGAGACATTCTACTCCTTATTTCTGAGGTCCAGTCTCACCAAGTACATGACTATCTTCCAGTCTCCCAGGTCCCAGATTATCCAAAGGTTTGATTGTGGCATGTGTGGTAGATCTCCAGATTTCCTTGACCCTGACATATCCATTTCTTCATTGCTTGCCTCTCCACAGCTAATCAAACACCACATGTTTCCAGTTGGCAACTAGTACTCTAATTTTGATGGTAGTTCATATATCGTTCAGTAATCCTAGTTGCTATAAAAGCTCTTAAATATATATGACTACCTGCATGATATTAGTTTCTTTTATCTACAGTATGGCATGGACATTACTGATCTCCACATTCCTAGCCTCCTGCTCTTCTTACCTTGTGGTCCTGCAGTTTTTAGCCCTAAGCCCTCAAGTGCAACAAGCTTGCAAAAGGGAAATTGGACATAGGAGCATTTCATGGGTCGGCCATAGGTGGTATGTATCACTTCTGGTCATGTCCTAAGGGTTAGAACACAGCCCACTTCCTACTACAAGAGAGGCTTGGAGAATTTAGCATTGCTGTGTTCTCTGTTAGAAGAGGAAATTGTGAATTTCCAGTAGTCTTTCTCACCAACTTTACTATTCCATTGAGTCATATTCTAATTTTACTGATTTTTGCTCCTTTGAAACAAATTTTTAAATGTTATTGAACTATATTATATTACTAAACTAATTCTGAGTTATCTTATAGCTAGTACATTAGCCTCATAGCTCAGTTCTCTAATGTTTCTGATAATTATTTTTTCTCAGATATGGGAAAACTGATGTATTCATAATTTTAGAACATAGATATTTTAAATTACAGTCATACTTAATATCCAGGTTTTTAAAAAGTTGTGTCTTAAGTTTAACTGTTAAGAAAAAAGGTGTTCAATAACTTTTAAAGTCATTAATATCAACAGTTATCAAGAGGAGTATGGTCTAGTAGTTAGCAATTGTGAACTGTGGAGCAAGACTCTTTGGGTTCATAAACCCCCTTTATACTTCATTTGAAGTTCCTCTGAGAGAAGAGCCAGGACCAAAGAGCTTTCCGCTGCGCCTGTACAAAGGCCAGCACAGGTCTTGCTCAGTAGAATTTTCTAATTGCTGATGGTCAGGAATTACAATAGGTCTCCTTTCCTTATATGAATGGGAGCTTACATTTCGCTTATTCTGTCCCTCCTCAACAACACATTAGAGATACAGGTGGATACAGATTGGTGTGGGAATAAGCATGTGAGTGCATGCAAATGAGTTGGAGATTCTGGATTTTGAACTAAATGCTATTGTTAGACAGTAATTTGTTTGGGATTCTTGTTAAATGGTGAACATATTATATATGAGGGAATAAGACTGAAATGGACAACTGGTGACCAAGGAAGTGGTGTGTGGCAAAAATTGATTATTATCCACCAAATAGCCTCCTCTTTCTTCAAAATAGCCATCCAAATTATATTTCCCAATTCCTTTACAGTTAGGTGTGGCCATGCACTGTAAGTGCAGCCAGGACAATGTAAGCAGCAGTGATACACAGCATAGTTCCTCTTGCCCTTAAAAGTCTCACACCCATAATGCTCCAATTTCTTTTCCCTCCCACTGTTATAGGACTTTAAGAGTCACATTGCTAAGGTGTTAGAACCATAAACTCTTAAACTACCATTTGAGAAAGAGCTTCCTGACTGGATTTTATGTAATTGAGAAATATATATGCTGTTGGAACCATTTGTTAGTTACCTTCATGAATACACTTACTTGGAAAATAACAAAATGAAAAAAAAACCCTTGAGTATCACATAGTTGCTAGATTATGTATTATATATTATAGAACTGTAAGTATGTACATATATATAGAAGTACACATAAATATTGCATTACTTTTGTTACCTTAAACCCTATTTTCTTTACAGTATTTTAAAACTTTCATTTTATTTTCATGATAGCTGCGATCAATATGCTACTTTTCAGAAATTAATAAATCAGGGATCCCTCACATTAAATTTTCCATGATTTCTCAAAGTAACTATAATTCAAAATCAAAGCAAATATAAATAATATAATATGATATGTCAGTTTTTCCATAGAAGTTTGAATTGTAAGTCAATTTCTTTTAGCCTAAGCTATAAACTGATTGAAGGAAATGAATTTTAACAATGTTACCCAAATGTACTTAGCTTTATTTAACTTTGTGGGAGAAGGAAGTTCATGTGGCCATTTGCTTTATTTACACTAGATAAAACAATCCTGTACAGTTCACTCTAACACAATAGCTTGGGTATATTTAAGAATTAACAAAGGCTTTGGCAATGAGTATGCAACAATGTAGCTCTAGCACCTAGTCATAAGCACTTTACTTGAACTTTAGCACTTCCTGTTCAGGAGAACCCTCATGGATACCGTGATGTGGATGTGTAAAGTCAGGGATGTTCTGGATAGGAGAGGTTCAATCCTGATGTACATACACTCAGAGTTAGAGGCCATATCTGAACTCAGGCAGTTGCTACATGATCCAAATCTGAACCGTATTTTCTGAGTTGATGTTGACCTTAGCTATGAGTTCAGCTGAAAAAGAGGCATCATTGCCTTTATTTTCACAAAGAAAGACACTTGGAGCAGCTTTTGGCCATTTTCACAAAATGAAGCATTATCTGTATATTTGTTAATATGTTTGCCTGTTATCAAAAAGTATTGCTTAAGACCTAAATACAAGAAAATAAATTTTAATATGAAATTAAAGAGACAGTAACTAGTGACAATTTTCTTTACTACATCAGTAGACATGTTTCACTAAATATCAGAGGCCATAATTATTAAAATGTCATATAAATCATCAAAATATACTTAAGAAAGAAGAAAAAATTAAAATAAACCACATAAAGCACAGTGCTAGGAGTTAAAGGATATTTTTCAACCATATAATAAATAAAGCACGGGAGAAAATAACAACCAATGCTCTGGAGACACTAAGATAAATGAGCCAGTATTGTAACTGTAAAGTCTCAAAAGAGGAATTTCAGTCTTCCTAGACACAGATCTCCTATGTCTATCCAGCCACAATGTGATACACAAAAAGTGTGATTATCAGCATCATAACACACACAGACAACTATTTCTAGACTCCTATGTCATTATTTATTTTTAAAAGAGTAAAACACAGGGATGCCAACCTTTTGGAAGTGGAAAGGAGATCTAGGGATAATGGGAGGGGAAAGGAAAGTAAAAAATATTAAGATGAGATTCATACATGTACCAGCTCCCTATGAAAGGTGAATTCATTATGCATTGCAAATATATACTAATAAAAATTTTAATAAATAAATAAAAATAGTAAAAGAGCTGGCATTCCACTATGAGCAAGGAGGTAGATGTATGCTTTTTTGTTCAATTTGGCAGCTGACATTTAAATACTTACGCAAGTAAATAAATTTATTTGGATTTGGATGATAAATTCAAATGCTGGACATTTGTCAGAGAAATATCTGAAAATGAACCACAGAATTCTCCTCTGCATGTGGATGCTTCTCCTTTGATTATGGTACTGCAAGAACCTGGACAGCCTTGCATATGTCCCCTGTGTGACATCTGTCCCTGAGACCCATCATTTATGTTGCAGACCCAACATTTTTGGAAAACCTTGAACAAGTTTACTTAGATACTTCAAAAGAGGAAATGTAATTCAACATTCCAACATTTTCCAGCATTTTAGGAAACAACTAAAATAATTACCATTCTAGATGGCTAGCTTACAATCTAACAGGGACTGCATAGATCTTGAACATCTGATGAGGATGTTAAATCATGAAGTGACAGTTTGAATTTTTCCATGTCCTTCCCATTTTCTGCATCCTTATTCCCCCTTCCTGGGGGTCTTTTGCATCTTCTTTCTCTAACATATTAAAAAAATCATGATAAATCTTTTGTCCAGCAAACTTAAAACTATGTTTCTTGTGTTGACAAAAAATCAAAATAATAATATTGCTTAAATATAAAATTATAGCTACAATTTCCCCCATTATTTGCAATTAGAAAGATTGCAACAAAACCAGAAAAATGGTTGTGGGTGTAGCTCAGTGGCACTGCACCTGCCTGGCAAGCGCATGGTTCTGAGTTCAATCCCTGGTAAAACAAAAACAAAAACAAAAACAAAACAAAACAAAAAACAGAAAAAATTATGAAATTTACATTTATTGTAAAACATATGCAATTTTCTTATACATAATAACTAAACTATTCTATATAATGTTATTTTCCATAGAGATCATTATCTGAATATTTTTATATAAAATTATAGTGTTGAGCTAATTTTCTCACTTTAGAAATAAAATAAAACACAGCAAAGCATGTGCTGTGGAGCCTTCTCAGCAATTCCATGTGGGTGGGCCTTCATCTCAAGGATGTTTCTTGTCACCAAAATACCTTTTTCTGGAGTTGGGATCCATACAACGCACACAAACAAACTTCCATTTGCTAGCAGAGCTTGTGTAATAAAACCACGGTACCCAGAACTATGCTTCCATTTGAGTTCTCATTTATAAACACATTTCTATGAAGCATATCTTCCTTTTATGTAAAAAATAATCCCCCCCATTTTTTTATTCTCTAGTATTCAGAAATTTTACATTTTAGCCATTTCATCCTCTGCATCATCTGTTAAATTCATAATTATCATTGGTCACATTGCTTATTTTTTAAAATTTGCTTAAGTTAGAAACTGTGACATTAACTACTGATAATGTTCTTTAGCACCCAAAGTAAACTTGCTTCATACTTTAGTTTTTATAAATTTAACACCCACAGCAGATATAAAAGTAAAAATAACTGTAAGTTCGAATATAAGGTGAGACATTTAACCAGAAAACTTACGTATATAAAATGGGTTATCCAAATTTTGTAGATTTTAAAATAAATATTAACTTGATGAAATTGATCTGGGGTAGCAATATGTGATTTCACTTATAATTTTAAAATTTGAGTTTAATAATTTTAAAATCTTATTCAGGATTTCTGATTTAGAAACAATATTCTATTTAACAAAAAATATAAAGAGAAAAATACTGGCCACTCTCATGGCCCTTAACACTCAGTAGGTGGATGCCATCAAGAAAGAAAGAGAGGCACAGGCAATGATCATGTGCATAATGAAAATGGTATAAAGATGAGCTGTGGCATAACTTGGGGAAGGAATCACTCGGTTTGGAGGGTTAAGAAGGTAGAGGAGAAGCTGATATTTGGGTTGCATGAGACTCGAATGTTATGACATATTCAGCAAAGGGAATATCTGATGGGGGATCACTCCAGGCAAAAAAGGGAAAGAGCAGCTCATGTAAAGATTGGACAGGATAATGACAGTGAATCTTATTTATTTTATGTTTGAGGAAAAACAAGAAGACTTGGGTAGGGTGCGTATTTGCAAAGGAAGATGAGGACAGGGATGACGTCAGAAATTGTGTAAGAATCACACCCTGCAGATCCCCAAGGACTGGGGTAAGAATTCCAATACTTCATTCAACTGCAATTGGTAACCACTGAGCAGTTTAAAGCAAGGAGAGTGATACGATTTAATTTATATTTTTCAAAAATTTTCTGATTACTATATGAAAAAGTAAGTGGAGAAGAGTAAAACAGACTCAGTGGAGCAGTCAGAAAGCTGCTGTATTACATGTGAGCAGTGATGGTTAACTGAGTTACGACAGTAACAATAGAGATGGAAAAGAGACTCAGCGGAGGAGGCACTGTTGATGGAACTCAGTGAGGGATGGCATGCGAGAGGGAGGAAAATGAGCAATCAAGGCTTCTCCTAGCTTTTTCCTTTCCTGACTTACAAGGTGAATGGCGATGCAGTGTGCTGAGATGAGACCTGCTGGAAAAGGTGCGGGTTTGGGAGGCTGAGAATCAAATGTGACTTTCTGGATAGTTTGCCGTTGAGTTAGGTTTTTGGCATCCACACAGTCATATAATTTAGGCAGTTGTGTATGATTATATTCTAATTTTCACGAAGTGATAATCAGGCATGGAGATACAAACTTTAAAATCATGGGCGAAAGCTTGTTATTTGAAATCATGGGACAGGATTGCTGCTACGCACCATCATTAAGTGGTTGTGTGGTGGTTGAGGAACTACCCAAGGAGGCTGGAAAGAGCAGCGAATAAGTTAGAGGAAGACGACCTGGAGAGGTTGTTATTATGGAAGCCAAGTAAATCAAGTGCTGCAAAAGGAGCTGTTCGAAAGAGTCAAATATGAGATGCTAAGTATATGGGGCAAGGGAATCAACCACTGGATTCTACAACACTTTTTTGTTGCCTGCAGGAAAAATCCTTTCACTGGTGTTACAGAGAAGGAAAGACAGAGGCAGATGAAAAGACATTGGGCGGTTTAGGGATAATAACAGTGTGTAAAGACCACTCATTCATTGAGACTTTCTCTGAGGACAGTGAGATGAACTGGTGGTTTGAACATAATAATTATTTCCTTGTGTATTTTTTAATTGCTGAAGAGCTTCAATTCCCTCCATTTTTTGCATTTAATCATACAAACTCTGTAACATGAGTATTGCGATTTTAATTGAGGTTTAAGAGGTTGTGCATTTTATGTAATGACACAATTAGGAAACTATAGAGTCCAAATTCAATCAGATATTTGTGAATTCAAAATCTATATATTTTTTATTTTTCTCATCTGCAATATAAAAAACTTATGCAATGAAGAAGATATATTTGAATGTCACCACAGAATGAGATGATATAACTTCTCAGACACTTTGGCTTAAAGATGGATGGCGGAGTGCTAGATCCACAGATAGACCATGGATCATAGGAGCTTGCTGACAAATGAGTCATTCCTTCTTTGAAAAATTGTCAGATTTCTGACATCCACGCCCATGTCATTAACTGTGCTTCTGTATTTATATGGAAAATTATAAGAGATTCCTTTTTAATTTTCAAAGTTAAAACTTCACTACTTGTATGCAAACATAAGAGACAAAGTCAACAATTGAAAACAGAGCAGTTATATCCTTTTGGAGCTCATGTAGGAGAGTTGCCTACTGTAACTGACACAAAATACAAGTATGATTTTCACAGGAAAAAAATTTGATGGTTAACATAAGTTTGAAGTGTCTGAACTTCATAATTTTTTGGACCTTCAAAACCCCCTAGATATGGGGGTGGTCTTTATTTTCCCTACACTCTATTTTTTCTTAATAACAGAAACATCCTACTCCTGAACTTGCTCATAACTGTTCTCTTGTCTTCCATTGCATCTTTTTCTTCTGCATTAAATAAAACCCAGATAACATTAAGATCAAGTAGCTTCTTGGAGTACTACGCAGCTATAAAAATGAGAAATTAGAGACATTTATAGCTAAATGGATGCACAGTGAGGTGATACTCTAAAGTGAAATAAATAGGACACACATGTGTAAATATGTAATAGTTTCTCTAGTGTGAGAAACTGAAAGTGTGAATAAGGACTAAAAGTTATAATAGATAATGTGAAATAGGAAGAAAAGGTGGAGAGGGGAAGGGGAAGTGGGAGGGGTAGGGGAAAGGAAAGAAGGGAATGGAATTAACATGAGAAAATGAAAAAGTAGAAACAAAGTCTTTGTAAATAGGGAGGGATGGAGGGGTTGAAGAGAGGACAGGGGAATGGGGAAAAATAAGAACCAAAAGAGATTATGTAAAGGTGCAAATTTCTAATGATGAATGTCACTATATTGTATACCTAAAATGGACCAATAAAATTAATTTTAAAAAAAGATCAAGTAGCTTCTAGTCCATGGAGCTTTATCTGACTCCACCTAACACCTGTGACAGATGGTGATTGTTTCCACTTTAAAATGGAAATATTTTTGGCAATTATTTATATATTTTTTATGATTCCTTTCAATTAAATATGATACACATGAATTAACATTTTGATATTTATAGTATGAGTGTAATTTAGAATTATTTGAATATTGTGGCAGAATAGTCATATGAAAAATTCAACAAATCATGACATAGCAGACCCTGAGGTATATGCATTTCTTTCTTTTGCTTCTTTTGTTCTTTTACTTTCTACTTGTACTTAGAAGAAATTTGATTGGGTCATTTTCACTTACCTTTTTTTATATTCTTCCTTGTTTCCAAAGGTTGCTGAAGAAGGAACTAAGATGTGTACATGCACCAACTCCCCAAGATGAATGTAATCTTTATGTACTGCAAACATATACTAATAACATTTTTTAAGTTCTTTATTAATCATAATACATATTTCCAGATAATATTAAGTAACCCAATAAAACTCATTACAGATGGGAAAAATTTTTACTAATTGTATCTCTTTAATACATGAGCTACTTTTTCTAACTACTTTTTCTTTCACATAATCTATCTTCAGAACAACCATACAGAATACATCATGTTATCCCCAGTTCTTCAGATGTGGAAAGTATGGCCCTGAGAAATCATAATACTTGGAAAGTTCATATAGCTTGAATTTGGAAATATAGGAAATTAAGCCTAGCCATACAGTTTTGACTCCAAAGCTCACGCTTTTTCATTATGATGCATTATAGATATTTCATAAGCAACTACAATTCATACAAACCAAACATCTAAAATGCCTTAGTTTTAAATTATTAATTATTAAAATGTTCTCCTTACAATTATGAAATTTTTATGTATCGTTTATTTATGTATGGAATATTTATGCATGGTTTTACTGTATGACTAGTAAGAGACAATACACAGTTTTTCAATTATTGATTTCCTGGTTGTGGATTATTCTGTTTTCTTGTGTCTTTACTATCCTCTGGTATATTTCTGATGATTTCATGTTTCTGGTATCCATACTGATTATTGTCCAGGTAATACTGAGGAAGGAAAACTATAAGCATTCCATTAGGACAAAGTCAACCCTGTAGAAAAATCCATACTTTAAAAATCCTACATGCTCTTCCTTTGTCTCATTAACATCGGTCACATTGCATCTCTTAGATATCAAAAAAAGAATTTGCATACTAAGTTGCAAGAGGATGCTAGATTGGTCTTTTCTCTAAGATAAAAACAGATGATCAGCTTCCTTCGCAGGAAAGTGGTCATTTGGGAAGGGTCAAAACCTTTCAATCTTTTCCCTGCAGATATTTTTATTTGAGCCAAGTAACAGTTTATCTTGTTGGAAACCTGGACTAATGGTGAAATCCAAATTACTAGGTCTTATCTTCAATTTCTTGTAAACGTAACCAACTCTAGGAAGCTGCAGCTCTAGCTTTCTACCATCAAGGATGGATCAGAAATGGTCCAGTTGGTAATTATACTTTTGTAAAAATTCAGGACCCGAATTGATGGTATGTTCAGAGCTACTGCTGTAATTCTTTTCTATATACATTTACCTGATTGGTTTCGAACCATCAATGATCAAGATGAGTGTTTATAATATGATCAAGTTGAGTATTTATAAGCATTTTATATTAAATAAAACTATTTGTGAAGTTTTAAGTAAGCACTTAATTAATTGATTTCTCTTTAATTCACCTACCCAGAACTATTTTTGAAATAGATAACAGTCTTTATATACGTGGAATCATAAGGAAGAAAGATTGTGGGCTTGGACCAGGAAGAATTAGATGGACATAGCACTAAGGAATCTCACCTCTCTGAGCTTTACTTTCCTTATTTGAAATTATGTATTTATAGCTGATAAGGTCATGTGGATGATTACATAGGTAATCTTTTCAGAACTATGTTATTAATTAGAAATAATACATTAAAGTACCTGATGTATAAGACACATTTTATTATGATTAATTATTTCTTAATATGCACAGATAATTAAAAGCTACTTTTCCCTTTTTGTATAGAAATAATAATAGTTGTAACAGTAAAATTGCAAACTTACAAATACTTGATCATAATAAACAATTAGCATTGTTTTAAGATTTGAAATCAAACATCTAAGGCTTAAATTGCTAATAGAGATATATATCTTGCCACAGAATATGAAGGTTTGTTTAACTGAAGGCAATTAAGAAGCACCAGACACAAGGAAGTTCTCTGGATTCCCTCCATGTCCCTAAAAGCAGGACTTAGATTTATAAAGAATAAAGCTGCTTAGATCTACAGTGTCCTCCAAAAGACTCCCTGTGTTCAGAGGCGGCGATTTTTGGAGGTGACTGGATCACATGCAGGTGACGTTCTCCTCATTAACTCCATGATGAGTTCATAGCTGAACGTGCAGTAAGGAGGTGGGGCCTGGTGGGACCCATTGGACAGAGGGGGCGTGCCCTGGAAGGGTGCATTTCCCCTCCAGCTCCTCCCTTCTCTTTTTTTTCCTGGCCACCATAGGTTCTGCACCTTTCCCTCCACCACGCCCCTGTGCCTTCCTGTTTCTGCCATGGAGCCTGGAGACATGTACTGAAAGCATGAACCAAGATTAACTTCTCCTTTAAGTTGTGGCTTGACTTTGTGTTGATACTGTGTCTCAGGTTGGAGGAACTAACTAGGACAAAAGTGCCTCCCCTACTCCCTTCTCTACTAGGCAGAGCAACTGTGCACCTCCTGAGCCTGAAGGTGGTACCAAAGGACTCTACATTAATAAGCTTTACAAATTGGCCCATCCCTGACTTTTATTTGCTTTCCCACAAATTGCCACTTATAGAGACTCAGTCTTCTTTCTTTGTCTTGCCACTTCTCCTAAAATATACTGTTCTTTACTGAAGATCTGTATGAACCAGAATTCAAAGCCACATCTTGAGAACTACTCATTGCTTGGGTGTCTACCATGCACAAATGAAATACACATGGTGATAAGCTTCTGTGTTTTTCTTTCCATCTTTCATCATAGAGGTCAGTTTTAACAAAGGACCCCTGTAGATTATTCTTCTTTTACTTAAGGAAGCAAAATTTATTCTCATATTCTCAAGGAATTTTTATGTGTTACTATAAAACATTATTCTTCCAAACATTCTGTAAAACATGATTTGTCTTGACATTTTTTGAAGGGTTAAGAATATATTACAGAAATCTTGGGAAAAAAGAAAAATAGATGTGAGTAAAATAATTTAAAAATCTACTGAAGAGAAATGCCTTCTGCTAACCACCCTGTGAGCACATGGATAACTGTAAACTTTCTCAAGTTTCTCCTCTATCCCTCATGGATGCTAAGAGAGAAAATACATAATCCTATAGTTATGAAAATTTGGAAACATAGAGTGATATATAAGGACTAGGAATCACTAATAAACACTAGCATAATAATCAATGTAGGCTTCTTACTTGTTATACACTATAGAACAAGAAAAAACTCTCAGCAGATAGGTGCTTGTTAAAACACTTAAGTAGGTCAATGATTAAATTTCAAATATACTTGCAAAGCACCTATATGAACCTTATTTTAAAAAGAATTAAAATTAACATTAATAGCCTATACGTAAAGCATACTCCTATATTATAAATTGTGCAATATAAATAGTATGTAACTTATTTTGCATATATAATACATGATCATGTTTTCATTTTGAAAGTAGAACACTCTTCTATCATTTCAATTTCACTAATTATTTTCAGATGTCTGCAAGACTGTATATGAAGTCAACCTAATCCAAGGACATTAAAGATGGCATCCAAAATCCTTAGATAACTGCACAGAAACCAAAAACATGAGATCTGTCCTGTATATAAGAATGAGTTGCCTGCATAATATAAAGTCAGAGGTCATGACTAACCAAATATCATGGTTTTCATTCAGTCTTGTTATTTATTTATATCTCCTGAAGCAATTGCTCTATTTCCATTTGTGTACAGAAATGCCACCTCCCTCCTACACAGGAATCCTGGCTGCTGTCCACCTCATGTGAATTTGTGGTGTTGATCGTACTGACCAATACACATCTGTCCTGTCCTTCAGAAAGAAACACACTGTTTCAGTCAGATATTGCATTAATGATAAATATGAATTGGTTTGTTCTTTATGGATTATGAATTGTTATGTGTCTATATATTGCAGAGATAAAATATAACTTGATAAATTTCACAGCCTAGTTAGAACTCTTTGGATAATTTTATGTTTGAAGAGACTTTGCAAAGCTTATGGAAATAATGCTCTTTTCTTCGCATATTTCACATTGACATTTGCATCACTAATATGTATTAGATTTTTCAAATGTAGAAAGTAAACCTTACATGAAAGTAAACATACTCTAAAATCTGAGTAGAATCTATATAATAATATAAATTACACCATACAGAGCAGGATTCCATTAGAAGAAATCCTAAGAAATTTGTTACAAGTGGCTTTGTGCTTAATTTCCAAGGTGGGTATGTTTATTTTAAAAAATAATAGTAGTTCTCATTATTGATCTTCCAATTAAATTCTACTGAGCTGTAGCTTTAAGGAAGACAAAATGCTGCTCCAGTTATCTGGGTCATGTATTTAATGTTTCACTTCTCAGAACTTCAAGTTATATCTGAGAATTAGGAAACTTGGAAGCATTATTATTTCTAAATAAATGTAGTTGCTACCTATGTACATAGTCAGTAGCATTGAGTTACCTTAAAAGATCTGGGCTAAAATTTTAGAAAAATCATTGAAATTAAGGTACTGAAAGCTATGTGAAACAAATTTGTTCACTGAAAAATCAAGGGTTAGCAAGAGAAAATAGATGAAGATAGAATTACAAGTGGCTGTTTCTGTTCTGTAGCCTTGGAAGGCAAACAGGAAGTTGAGCAAAAAGAAAATCCACAGGAAGTAGACTTGGCTTGTGTCTGGCATGGAGCGTTTGAACTTCAGGCCTAACCAGTGCATGTAAGGATTCTCCCAATAAGCAATGATATAAAAATTACTATGGATATCCAATCCAAGCACCTAAGCTTTTTTTTTTTGCATTGTGAATTGGATATTTAAGACCAGGGTGGGAAGACTGCCTGTCTGTAACACATTATTAAATAAATTATTCAGGTGTACAAAACACAAGCAGATTTTTGCAAGTACATTGAAACAAATGTGAATAGTTTTCATTATAAATTTATCATAAGTGGCTAATGTTATCAAAAGCATGAAGCGCACACTGACTTCATTCTAAAAACTACAGGGTTTTTCAGTTTTTTAAGTTATTGCAGCATATACAGAACCTAAAACTTTAATTGGATCCTAGTACTAATATTTTCTCTTTGGAAACAATTTCTCCTATTAAACTGAAATAGCAAAAGAGCATTGGCTAGAGAATATTTTTTGAGTATTTTTTTTCTCGAGAGAATTTTGTGATACATTTGACTACTTCAAATCAGTAACTTTGGCTCAGTGGTTTTTATATTTGAGAGTTTTTGTTTTGAAAAAATACTTTTCAAAATTTATTTTTAAAAATTAAATCATTGAACGTGGGTGGATGTCTAGTTGCTGTTGTTTGCATTTTTTTTTTTTTTTTTTTGGTACCGGGGATTGAACTCCGGTCCTTCCGCTTGCTCACCAGGGGGCGAAACCACTGAACAAAACCCCCAGCTTGTTTGCCTTTTTGTTGTCAGTTTCTTGACAACAGCTTTGGCTGGAGTTCAAATTCTCAGGTTGTAGTTGGAAGGAAGAGATTGTAATCTTCATCAGAAGGCAGAACTACACTGCCAATAGTTATCTTTCTCCAGCAACTCTAAAAATAAGTAGAAAAGAATGTGATACTATCAACGATTCATAGTATTTTTTTCTCATACTTGTTACATACAGCTGACAGGCTATGTATTATTTCATCATTTATTGTTAGCATTATACATTGAAGACTGAGATACTCTTTTTCAATACTATTGTAGCTGAACATTTTACTTTATTATTTTATTAATATTATCGACAATATTTGTTTATTTCATTTTATAATTATAATACATCCATATCTGTGTATCACAATAGTCCTTATTTATGAGGTTTGGTGAGCACACAGTGCAGTAAATTAAAAAGTTTCAAATGGAAGGACCAAAATGTTACACAAAATAGATAAACCTGGGGATATTAATGTACTTTATATAGTCATAAAATAAACTCTTCAAATATAACCTTAATAATAACTGCTTATCCTGATATGTGCTCATGGATCTTCCACTTGCAGTTCCTATACTATGCCTATTCTTAATTCATGATCTGATTTTTAACACGAAGTGAATCAATTTCTTCTTCAATGAAATGTATATATACATGTGTGCATATTTTACTTTATAATTAAAACATGAAACATAACATTAATATGTGTGAACTTAAACATTTTCCAATTTAGTTTTACATGCTAAGTTTTATTATGAATTCATTCTTTTTTCAATAGTTTCATCAGTGATCTTAAGCATTGTAAACTCCAAAATATGTATAACACACATTCTATTACTATTAATTACTTATGGTCTAATGGGGAAGGCACATGAGCAACAACAATGTGATCTACAAGTGTGGCTGGCCAAAGCGGGCTGAAGTGGGCAGAACCTGTGAATTGCAAGAGCCCAGGGCTGGGCCGGACAATCCTCAGGATCCCGTATGTAGAACTTCTCGCGGGATCTGGGAGATAGGGATGGCATAAAGGAGACCAGATCCCAGGAGGATTCCGCCGTTGTGACTCTTCACGGTAGTCCACCCTGAGTCTTCCAGAACCAGGCTGTACTTCTATTTTTGCGCTCTCTCTCTCTCTCTCTCTCTCTCTCTCTCTCTCTCTCCCCCTCTCTCCTCTCTCTCCCAAATTAGCTCTCTGCAGAGCCAGTTTTTCCCTTACCCCTTCATCCCTCATTTTTTCAAATAAACGTTGTCACCATTTTTGGCTTGTCTTTGTTCAAGGCAAGAAGGACATGAAATACTTTTCATTGGCAAGCAATTTTTAAAGGAATGACTTGACAATAAATGGATGAATTGTATAGTATGTGAATTTTACTATAATGTTTATTTCAAAAACAATATGTAGAGATTTTCAGTGTTACATACATTTATAAACATAATTTGACTAAATTTATAAACATTTTCTTGAAAATATTTTTATTCATTTATACATTAGTTGCTTCCTTAAATTTATTAAAAAATATGCTATTTAATATAATTTATATTACATATTCTATTGTATATTAAATATTCTAAATTATACTGTATAGATAGATACGTATATCTATACTGAATGTTTGCTTTCCCTCAAAATTCGTATTTTGAAATCTCAACATATGCTAGTATTTGGAGGTTAGTTTTCCGGAGGTGATTATGTCAGGAGGGCAGAGCCCTCGTGAAAGCAATTTGTGCCCATGAAAGGGGCTAAAGAGAACACAGTTCTCTCCTTCTGGCATGTGAGATTACAGTGAGATTTTTCCTCAGTCTGTGAGCTAGGACACGGGACCTCAATAGATATCAAATCTTCCGGTTCCTTAATCTTACATGACTTAGCCTCCAGAACTGGCTGTTTTTAAGACGCTAAATGTATGATACTCTGTTACAGAATCTCAAGTGGATGATATATAATTTATGAGACTTCATCATAAAATGTTAAATTATTTTCGCTTTTGATATTTTTATCACTACATACAAATGATGTATTGAACTGTCAAGAAAAGTTTACTGTGCAAGCATCACATCATTTTTCCTAACTAAAAAAAAGTTATATTTGATCATCTGTGAGCAGACGATATTTGCTGAACTAGTCTGTCTTAACTTCTTAGGGTTGAGTAAAACTTTTCCTTCACAAAAATTCAACTGACTCTTTGAAATAATTATTTTGAAATAGAAGTGTAGGAATGGAACTCTTTCTTTTTCATTAATTTTTTTCATTTTATTGGTACATTTTAGGTATAAAATACAGTTACATTCATCATTGGGAACTTGTACCTTTACATGATGTACTTTGGTTCTTATTTTTCCCCCATTGCCCTGCTCTCCCTTCAAACCCTCCACCCTTCCTTATTTACAGACTTTGTTTCTATTTTTTCCTTTTCTCATATTTTTTCCTTTCTCTTCTTTCCTTTCCCCTTCTCCTCCCACTTCCACTACCCCATTTTGACCTTTTCTTCCTGTTTTACATTATCAATTATACATTTTGATCCTTATTTACACTTTTAGTTTCTCACACCAGAGAAACTATTCAGTATTTACATGTGTCCTATTTATTTCACTTAAGAGTATGGGCTCAATGTGCCTCCATTTAGCTATAAATGTCTGTAGTTTCTCATTATTTATGGCTGAGTAGTACTCCATTTTATAAAAAAAAACACATCTTCTTTATCCAGTTTCCAGTTGATGGGCACTTGGGCTGTTTCCAAACCTTAGCTATTACAAACTGTGCCACTATAAACATAGGTGCACATAGGTCGCTGTGGTATGATTCTTTTAGTTCTTTGGGGAAGATACCCAGGGAATACCTGGGTCAAATGGGACCTCTAGCCCTAGGTCTTTGAGGTGTCTCCACACTGATTTCCACAGTGGTTGCACCAGTCTGCATTCCCACCAACAATGGAGAAGGGTTCCTTGGAAGGGAAGTCTTAGCTATTTTTTTTAATCACTGTAAAAATATAAATTACTATATTACAATAATTATTACATTACACTTATAAATTTATAAATATAAGTTACTAATACAAATTTTAAAATATAAATATGTTACAAAAATACTTTAAAATATAACCACATTCAAATTTTAATATTTTTCACACTTGAATTCCAGGCCAAGAAAACTAAATAGCTACTTACATTTATACCCTTCTTCCTCCTTAGAACATGCAAAAAAATTCAAAACATTTAAATCCATGGCACAAATCACTATTAGAAAAGATTAAGAAACAAGTAAACAGTGGACAGAGATTTCTGCAAATTGTTGAATGATCAAAATTACACAATGGACCAAGAACTGGGTCTCTGATCTGACTGCCCTCCCCTGCAGGCACCAGGTGGAGTCTCCTATCTGGGACTAAAAGCTGGAGGGTGACTTCTGAGTCCAGCCTGAGGTATAGGAGGCAGTTGCTCTCCCCAGTGACTCAGCAGACAGGGCTGTGACCTTCATTGTCCTTCTGCAATAAAAAGGAAGCTCCTGCTCTGGTAGAGCTTGTTGGAAATACCCTTACTTCTGTGCACTACCCATGTAGTCGTGCCACACAGATGATGCCTTGTAAACAAACAAGAATGGCAGAACAGAACTACACCACTGAGGCTTTGTGAGCTCAGTTGGCATTTGCTAAGCAGCCCACCAGGAAAAGTCAGAATATAATCTAAATAGACTATTAGTAAAAAAGAAAATAAATTAGAAATCAGAGTTGTAAAACAGAATACCAATAATGTCCAGTAAACTATCCAAAATTATTCATTATACTTAACAGTAGGAATGCCTCAATTTCAAGGAGAAAATTCAAGAAGACCACAAACCCGAATGACAGATTGAAATTATTAAATAAAAAATTTAAACAATTGTCCTCAAAAATGTTCCAACTGCAATTATAAACAATTTTGCAACAAATGAACAAACAAAAAATCTCAACAATGGCCTAGAAGATGTAGAAGGGGAAAAGATTTTAAATTAAGCTAAGAAAAACCTCATTTAGTGAGACAAGTAAGTGGGAGCAGATGGAATGAAAACTAGTGGACTGAAAATAAGATCAATAGAAATTAATAAGGAAAATAGATTAAAAATGATATGAGTTTGAAAGACCTGTAAGAGAATGCAAAAATATATAATATTTATGTCTTCAATTCATAAAAAAGAGGAAAAAGTGGGGCTCAAAATAGATTTGAAAGAATAATCAAGTTTGTCATAAAACATAAAGATACAAATCTAAAGACCTCAGAATAATCTAAATCGAATAAACCCAAAGTAATCCACAACAAACATAACAAATTCAAACTTCTGAAAAGTCAAGATACAGGATGTAATCATGAAGGCTGCGAGTAAGAAAAGGCATGTTATCTGTAGTGGAGGATCAGATTACTCTTTCAAAACTGTGGAAGCCAGAAAGAAGCAGCACACTATTTTTCAAATGCTGAAAGATAAATACTGTCAACCTAAGTTCTGTAGGGAAAACATATGTGAGGGATAAGGACTAAACGAAAGCATTCTCAGACAAAGGAAAGATGAGGCAATTTGTAACCAGGAGACTGACCTGGAAAGAGGGAAGAGAATTTTTCAAAAGAAAAATAAATCAGAATGAAAGGAAATGCAAAACATCAGGAGTGAAGTAGCCAAGGAACAAGTTAACACATGAGTAAGTACTATAGTTTATTTACTATAGTGAAATACTCAAGAAAGACATATCAAAAGGGAGATGTGAAAAGGGAGCAAATGGTGGTAAAATATCTGTCTTCCAATTTCAATGGTAAAATAATGATGGTGGTAGGTTGTGCTAAACTGTGCATGTATATTTTAAATTCTAAGGCAACTACTAGGGGGAAAATAGTACAAAGAGATATGCCAAAAAATATTCTACATAGATAAACCAAAATGGAATCCTAAATTACATTTAAAAATCATGCTGGAAGACAGGAAAATGGACAGAGAATATAGCAAATACAAACTTTAAAATAAAAAATGAAACAAGGCATAAATAAAATGACAAATTTAAATCACAATTATATCAAGTATAAATGATCCATAAACACAAATTATGAGTAACTTGAATCTACTTATTAAAAGTAATAATTTTATATGCATATGGAAATAATTTTACATGTGAAATTCTAGAGCAACATTCCACATAAACATAACAAAATGAATGAACATAATCAAAACATACTGTTTTATAGCCTTATTTGTATTGGTAAAATACAGATTGTAAACTGTCTATCAATTGAAATTTAACAAAAACATAGATTTACGCATATTTCACACAATGGAATATAAAGTACATCAAAGTATATCAGTATAGAAAATGTCTATGGTTAGGAAGAAGGAAGTTTTATAGAATAGTATTATATAATCCTACTGCTATAAATTATTTATAGTAAATTCATATATGTTTATAAGAATAAAATTGAGGAGAATATACATGAATCATCGACAGTGATTGTCTGAATAGGATAGAATTACAGGGAACTCTGCTTTCTTTGAATATTGTAATAGATTTTGAATTTGTTGTACTCAAAGTATATGCAATAATAATGAAGTAAAAATACAGCACTTCAGTTTTAAAAGGTAGCAATTGAATAATAAAAATAATTTGTTATAGTGTATGCCTTGAAAATATTTTTTCTTAATTGAATGAGCAAACATGTCATGAGAATTTACTTAAAAAGCAGAATTGCATGCTGTACCCTGAGAGGCGACTCAGGAGGTCTGGGGGAGGCTCAGAGAAGCAGGAGTTTATGAAGCTTTGAAGGTGCCGCTGGTGTTAGAATGGTTGGTGCCCCACAGTTAAGAACTTCAAACTCTTCAATTATATTGTGCTTTAAAAGCTTAAGGGTCAAGGAGAAATACAAACTAACACATTTTTCACATAAATGTACCATGGCAAGTGAGGCAAAACATTGGTGACAATGTCTGTGATTTTTTTTTGTTTGTCAGAGACAAATAAGAACAGACACCTAAAGAACGTCTGCTGATGACAATCCATATTTCAAGTAGAGCAATGGCTAAATTGCTTCTTTTGGAAAAACCAAAGAATACTGCAATTTAAAACCACCCAACAAGAGGCTATGTGTATCAGTATTGTTACTTGTCATATGAAAATAAGAAAGAAAATTGATCTTTTTTAGGACCTTCTCCTAATGCTACTCAATACATTTTTTAAGAATCTGGCTATTATCAAAGAACCTTTTAGGATTTACTTAGAATCCAAACTGGAAGCAATGGGAGTATTTTTAAGACAAAAATGATATTCAGGTGTGAAAATCAGAATTTTAAATGTTATATAGAGAAGCTCTGAGAGATTGGTTTGCCTCAAAAAAGTGATAAAGGGAAATGCTTCAGGGGGCTGCAAGAAAGGGGAATAAAGAAATTTTGTGATAAGGCAGAGAAGGAAAAATCAATCTCCAAGAAGAAAAAAGATAAGAAAGCATCAAGAAATTGAAGAAGACAAAGTGGAGACTCAAGGTGTACTCAATTTAAAAGGAGAAAGAAAAGACATAGGAGGTATAGGATGTATGTCCAGTGGGTTGCACTGAATCAAGTATTAAGGAGCAAAGCATATTTTAATGAACATGTTTTCAAACATTTGCAAAGTGAAGCAAGGATCAAAATGTACAATACTGAACTAGAATCAGAAGAAAAAGTCAATTATTTAAATTGTGTGTCTGTTGTTTTTTTTCTTTTTTTTTTTTGGTACCGGGGATCAAACTTGGGACCTTGGGCTTGCGAGGCAGGCACCAGAACCGCTGAGCTAAATCCCCAGCCCAAAACTGTGTGTCTGATAAGAAACAAAAAAGGAAACAAGGAACATAGTTTGTCTCACCAGAAAAAGTTTCCTCTAATTCTTTACTAATGCTAATGTGCACATAGGTTTCCATTGAGCCCTATCAGCTGGGAATTACTTCGAAAGAGGTAGAAATTTCTGCCCATAGCCCAGTAAGAACAGATTTCTTCTTCCCCAGAAACCAAGTAGTCACCCATCATACGCCTACCAAAATAATTCATATGGATCTCAGTACCAGTTTACTAGCATCTCCAGGAGCCATTCATTGATTGAATCCAGTGAGGAGACGGAGGAAGCCACTGGGCTTTAGAATCAGTCTGACAGAATTTGTCCTGCCAGGGGCTAAGTTATCTAAAGAGATAGGCCAAATGATTGGATCAGACTGGGATTTGCAGAGTGGACTAAGTGCAGTTTTTGCAGCCTTGGATTCTGGCTTGACAAATACATTTCAATGTAAAAGACATGTGAGTTTTAATGCACATGAGCTTGAACTTACCGCGCAGTAAAGTTTATCTACCACTTTGCATATCTATTGAACAAAGGCATATGGCTTTTCACAGCCTTCCATAAGGAGTATATCTGCTCCCAGGGCTTCCCCAGGAGAATAGGTTCCTGTGACATTCCTTTAAAATAATTGCTTAAACTCTTGCTACTGAATGTCTCCCACACTGCATGGATTTCACTGTTAATCCACCTCATCAACTAGAAGCAAACAAAAAATATTAATGTTAATTAGTTACTTCTCAATTGTAGGTATTGCAATTTAGGAGGAAACAGTAAAAATAAAACTATTTCTAATTTTACATGCAATATATTCTGTTATGGCTTGTGTTTAGATGTCCTCCCAAATCCTCATCCGGATGAGGTGGGGCTTTCCTTTTCAGAGATGACTGAATGTGGAATGTGTGGTGCTGTGATTAAGGGCCTGTGATTGTGAGTGATTGATTTGGCACCGCCCTAATCTCTGTAGTCTGGATGGGATAAAAGGGGCAGAAAGATGCTGTTAAGCTCTCTTGTTGCTTCTGCTGCCTTCCGCTGCCATGAACTGTTTTCCCTCTGCTGCCCTGCCTTGGAGCCAGCCGATAATGGACTGAACCTCTACAAACCATAAGCTAAATATGCCTTTCCCTCTTTAACTTTGAGTGTCGAGTATTTTGTCTCAGCAAGAAGAGAAAAGTAACTAAGACATATTCCATATTTTGATTTCTGATCTACAGAATAAAATCTTCAATCTTGCTTTTGTTTTCTGGACATATAGACACAATGCAAACTAAAATGCCGGATAATATTGACCTCCACTTGAAATTTAACTTTATTTAGCTGCGTGTGTGTGCGTGTGCATGTGCGTGTGTGTGTGAGAGACAGACTAAGTGCTTCTGAGAGCGCTGACTTTTTACAAATAAATGAGCTAAGACATTAGATTTTGAGTGTTCTCACCGCACACAAAAAAGTGAGATGATGGGTATGTTACTGTTCTTGATTGTGGTTAATACATCACATTGTATATGTATATTGAGTCATCAAATTATATATATATATAATTTTTAATTTTCAGGTATACTTCAAAAATGTTGAAAATACTCAGTTATAACAAAATTTAAAGGTGAACAAGGGAAAACTGAGCCTGGCTGTCTGGGAGTTACTCACACAGATCTGGCAGCATCCTGCAGTGAGATTTGAGTTCATACTCCTCAAATGCTTCACTGCACAGTAAATGTTCATTTGCTGAGACTATGTCAAAAGTGCCTTCCTCTTTCACAGCTGCTTAAGTCTGAAATAGAAATACATACATAGCTACTACTCCATGAGAAAAATAAAAGAAACATAGCTTAATGAGATGTAATTAAATAGACCAAATCTGATTTCATTTGTCACAAAGAAATGAGAACAAATTAAAAATAAGTATATTAATCCCTAAAATAATCCTTACTTAGAACTATGGGTGACTTTAATGTAATACAGATAAATTAGAGCATTTTAATATACAAATAAAATATATATGCAAATAAATTAACATGTATATACACAATTTAAGAAATGAGTTGAAATTTAAATTAAATATCCAAGTTTAACCTGAAGCTTGGTTCTCATCTGGTAGATGGAAAACTTTAGCTTAGATGAAAAATATTAGCTCTGATAACTTTAATAAATCTCATTCAAATTTATGTCCTATTTTAAAATTAATTTATCATTATTTAATTGACACAAAGGATAAAATAATAGGGAAATATGACTTGGAACATTGTGAAAAGTGAGCTATAATGTATATCAAAGCTTATAAATTTATATTAAATTAATCTGGAGATGCTATAGATTATAGAATTAGATTTTTATGAAGGATAATATGATCATTTACCCTTCAATCACCTGTGCAGCTACAACCTCAAAGAGTCAATAAAATAATTTATGTTTAAGAAAAATTTATGTAAAACTATTTTGAAGGCCTGGGTTGACTCTTTGGATTATATCTTATAAACATGGCTTACTCTGGCTTTATTGTGGTGGAATGTCCCTAAAATGCCCATAATTTTCTGCAGGTACCACTGTGCAGTAAAATTGATTAATTATAGATTAAGTATTATTTACCTGAAATTTGAAGCCTTAGAGTTCATAGTTATCTGTTGATAGATGAACAATAGAAACTAATACTATCAAAGACAACAAATAGCAAGGCAAAGGTCCCCCAATGGCATTATAGCATCGCTGTTCCCTATACCTGTACTTGGGTAGCATAAATCTTCAAATATCTTATAATGCTCAATAAATTCAATGTATGAGGATCTGGGCCCCTAATCTGTAGTGCTCAAAAATGAGCGGATCTGGTCTGTAGCTCTGTGATCACAGCTCACTAACGCTGTTGACTGCAACAGCTCATGTTGACCCTGATACTTTAAAGCCAGGATTTTAAGATCTTTAATAATTGTGCTTCTCTCTGACATGAATCATGTCTTCTGATTTAGTCTTTTGCTGGAGAGTTCTGTTATATGTTCCAAATTGGACTGAATTTGTTAAAATGCAAGTTGAAATTATTTATTGATTCATGAAATCAGCTTAGTTGGTCAGGACTGGAGAGAGAGTGAGAGTGAGTGAGCGAGAGAGAGAATAATAGAACACATCTTAAACAAGATCATTATTTTTTGTAGGATTTTTTTGTTTCAACTTTTCTATGTACATATTTAATGAATGTCCATGTGAAAGGTTATTTTCATTATAGATCTAGCGATGACAGCTTAAAAAACACTATTCTACAATTTCCTACTTAGCCAGACTTTCGGTTCCAGCTGATCTGTCCATATTCCAGATAAAAAAAATGCCTGTATAGAAGGTGCATAGACTTATAGAAGCAGGTAGCAGCACTATGAAAACAGTAGATAGAGTTATTGTCAACAACAATAACTGAATGTATTTTTAGCTCAAGTATATCTCTCATAACTAAGGTATAAAAAAGAAAAAGATCATTCATAAAATTTTGCTACTTATTCAAATTTAAGACTCATAGCTCATAGAATTCCTATTCTTTAATTGCATAAAATGTAAACCATGAACCTATATTAAGCAAACTAATTATTATTAATACTATTTAATATCAAGTACGTTAGGCTGACCAAATATTCTTCATGTCAATATTATTTAATATTAAATTTAATTTAAAAGCATAGTTCATGAATATTTGATTTAGTCATTAGAGTATATTCATTCTGAAGGACTGAGATATACCTTTTATTCATTTTAGTAAATCTAACTGAATTTAGGTATGTACAACTGACTTCACTATTATGACATAAATTGTATTTCTTTGCATTAATTGCTAGGCTGATGAAGGCTAAAACTTTCAAGAATAAAATCACTTTGTGTAGAGACAGTTTTAATAGATTCTACAAATGTATAGAAAAATCTGTTCCATTACAACCATTTGATTAATACTAAGTAATATAGCCTACTGATTTTCTATGCATTAAATGAAAATAATAGAAGAGTCAACAAGTGAAAAAAGCATTAGTGGAGTAAACCCCTGGAAACAAGAAATATATTCAGCTTAAAGTATGCAAGCAGTGTTTGAAATAAAGGTTTCTCAAGCAGTATCCCAGTCAAGATAATCTAAGTGTTTAAGCAGAGAGTCCAGAAATGAATGTAGCCTTTGGAAAAAATGCTGCAAGAATCCATGGTATAGAGGCAGGTGTGGTTGCACCTGCCTGTGATCCTAGCACTCAGGAGGCTGAGGCAGAAGGATCACAGTGAGTTCGCAGCCAACCTGGACAACATAGTGAGACCCTGTCTCAAAAAAAAAAAAAAAAAATCCATGGGATAGAGAAATTCAAGCTTAAACTTCTTGGACAGGAAAATTAATGCTAATAAACATTAGAGAAAATAGACCTTCAGGCTATAATTTGACATTTTAGAGAAAAGTAGAAAAATCAAGACTCTAAAAAGAGTTAATAATCTCTTGAAAATCAGTAAAAGAAATTATTGAACCATACAGGTAAACATTGATTTCTGATTTAAAAGGCAAAAGTAATTTTTCTTGCTAAATACTAGAAAAATTACTCCAAATCATTTTAAAAATAAAAATTGGTTTTAATTTAAGATATTATATTCCTTTGGTTAACGAGTATTTTCTTTAATCAAAAAATATTTCTTGCCTGATTTATCATAGCATTATGTGGCTGTTTCCAGGAATGAATTTTCAATGATAGTAGATAATTTAATCTTTCCTTTAGGGTCTTCAAAAAACTGCTACATAAAAAATAAATTGACCTTTTTGCCCCTATGCTTTTATATAAATAAAAAGCACTCAATTCTAATAAAATCAAGTAAGTGTACAGACTTGATCAACAAATAAGGATTTATAGAACAATTGTGTGTTTTTCCTCAGTCCTCGATGACGGAGCACTTGCTGGATGCTGAATTCAATGGTTCTGTATTTCATTAGCAGAACTTTGATCACTGGGTAGAACGTTGATTGCAGAGGAAGCAACTCAAACAAACAGGAGCTGCAATGGAATATAAATGAGGTGTGGTGAGAAAACAAATAATTTAGATGAGCCAAGAGAAACACTGAAAAACATTCCGCTTTCACCTGAGCAGAGAAGATTGAAAACTATTTACTTTTTTTTTTTTTTTTTTTTTTGGTACCAGGGATCGAACTCGGGACTTTGTGCTTGCGAAGCAGGCGACGGCACCATTGAGCTAAATCCCTGCCCCCAACTTGACTTTCAACCGTTGAAATCACAAACAGGATTATATGTAAATGAAACTTGAGACTTTCATCTGATTAAAATTACTCCTGCCTTTAGAGATAATTATTGTGTAGATTCAAGTGTAGTTGTGGGAGATCATACAAAGAGTTCATGTGTTTCCCTAACCTCGTTTCTCCAACCAAAACGCCTTGCAAAACCCTTGTATAATATCATAGCCAAGACACTCACCTTGACAGTCAAAACCCAGAAGCGTCTCGTCACAAGGGTCCTTGCCATGCCTTTTATAGCCACACTTCCCTGTTGCCCCCTACTCCTCCAACATCTGGCAATCACTAATCTATTATCTATTTTTATAATTTTGCCATTCTAGTAAAATTATATAGAGCCATACAACATGAAATCTTTTGGATTGCCTTTTTAAAAAATTAATTTTATCGGTACATTTTTAGGTGTACAATATAATGACATTCATCATTGGTAATTTGCACCTTTACATAATCTCTCTTGGTTCTTATTTTTCCCCTTCCTCTGCCCTCCCTTCAACCCCTCCATCCCTCCCTATTTACAGAGACTTTGTTTCCTTTTTTTCATTTTCTCATATTAATTCCATTCCCTTCTTTCCTTTCCTCTACCCCTCCCACTTCCCCTTCCCCTTGCCCCTTTTCTTCCTATTTGACATTATCTATTATACCTTTTAGTCCTTATTTACACTTTCAGTTTTGGATTGAATTTTTTCTCTCTCTCCAAAGAGAAATTCCCTAAAGACTGATCCAAATGGTTGCACACATTTGTAGTTTGTTTTCATTCATTGCTGAGTAATATTTCACTGTACAGATATTTGTTTGTTTACCATTTTTCCCATTGAAGGACATCTGGGCTGTGTCCAGGTTTAAGCAGCTACAATAAAACTTCTATAGACATTTGTATATAGGTTACAGATTTTGGTATAAACATAAGTTTTTATTTCTCTGAGATAAAGGTACAAAATGCAACTAATTTATTACTTTTTGAACTTTATCATGGGCCAATTAGTGTCCTCTGGAGAAGGAATGATATTCAAGTAAGCCATCTAGTAAGTTAAAAACTCTTTAAAGTGGTTACTATGTAAGTGTTCTCAGAGCTCTAGCTCCCTTGTTCTCAAATCAGTCCAAAATCTGTCCCCTAACCCACACTATCTCTTAATTTCTCTTTAATTTATTAGGACTCTTTGATCATAGATTTACCAGAGCTGAGAACTAAGGCTTGGAAAAACAAGATGTCCATGGGGTAGGGCAGTAGACAAAGACAAAATTTCCCACTGGGAATGAGATTAGGGGAACGAAGAATGAATATACTCTCATCTTAACAAATCTTACTGTATTACAAATTTAAAGCCAAAATAATGTCTAGTTACGGTTGAATCTACTTACAATTAGAGGGTTTTTCTCTGCTTTGTCCTTTTCTTCTCCTTCTTGGCTTTAGTCCCTCTTTTCTGCATTGATGTCACTTTACTCTGGCCAGAATTTCTGCTTACATTTGCTTAACAGAACTGAATTGTACATGACTCTCAAAATGGGACAGAGAAAGGGTGAGTTAGTTCTAATTAAAATCTCTGAGATAAAATGTTGGATTAACTGCATGACATAAAATTAATTATCTTGTTAGAAGAGTATGTTAAATACATTTGTCTGATGGATGGCTTCCACGTGTTGAGGTTTTGAAGACTGAAATGATCCCAAAGAGATTATTTCATAAACATAATTTGAACATTGGTCCCTACTTATTAATTCAGGACACTCAAAAGTAGATAAAAATAGAATGTATCTATTATCATGAACACATAATGATATTTATGTATAATTTACACTTAAAAATCCTTTATACTTACAACAGTAACAGCATTACAAATATCAGTACAAGTATGATTTTGATTTCTTCCAGTGTAATAGTACTATGTTATCATTACTGTAAAAAAAAGGAAAATACAAATTGTTAAAAAAGCATAACATCGCCAACCCATTCTAAACACCTCATTGTTAACATTTATGTACCTCTCAGACCAATATGCAGGACATAAATTTTTTTCTTTGAAAATGAAATTGTTCTGCTTATTCTTTTTATAGGCAGTTTTTCCATTTATCAGCATATTGTTATATATTTTTATGTCCATAAATGTTTGCCTATGCATTGTTTCCATGATGACATAAAATCCTGTTGTGTATTTAATAATATAACATATTTCATTTATCTAAGCTTCTATATTTGGAAGTTGGGTGTTTTGATTTTCTAAAATTATTTCACTATTTTTTGTGTGGTACTGAAAATTGAACTCACCACAATCTTCTCACTGAGCTACATTCCCAACTTCTTTATAAAATTATTTTTAAATGATTACTTTTTATTTTGAAACAGGGTTGCACTAACACTAAGTTGCCCAGGCTGGGCTACAACTTGCAATCCTCTTGCTTCAGCCTCCTGAGTGCTGGGATTACGTGTGTGCCTTCAGGCTTGACTAATTTCTTCACTTTATAATGAATGTTCTTATTGACAAATCTTTGCATATATTCTCGATAATTTCACTGGGATAAATTTTAAAATGGTGTCTTATGGTACCAAATATATACATATGTAAGGTTTGTGATATATTTTGACCAGTTTGCACAGAATGATTGAACTTATTTTCTACCATTAATATATTACAGTTTTCATATCTTTAAACCTTGAATACATAATTTGTCCACACTTATGAATTTGAAATCTAAGGTAGGAGCATTGTTTATCAAGTTTTTAAACAACTTGTGAAACTAAAAATGGAGCTCCACACTCCTAGATAAGCAGTGGAGAAAAGTAAACTAAAATTTCTACTCTTACTGAGTTTATATACTATATTTGTTCTATTATAAAGTAAACACATACATTAAGTAAAATATATGCTAAAAACTTCTAAGTGGAAATATAAAACATGAGAGGGAAAGTAAAGAATTAAAGTATGTGATTTTAGAAAAAGTAGTTAAGGGTCTATAATAAGGTAGCATTTAAATAGTTAATGTGAGGAATCAAACTATATGAATGTCCACGGGAAGAATGTTCCAGATCCAGGAAGCAGTCTAGATGCAAGGACCATGCTGGCTTATTTTAAGAATAACATGGAGATCAGCATGGCTGAAACTGGGTTAGTGGAAGCAGAAGTGAAGCGAAATGATTCAGAGAGATGTGAAGATGGTAAATATGTTCTAAATCTAAGGTAAGGGCGCTACTAGTCTTTAGTCTGAGTGAGACAGGTGGCCAAAGGAAGGTTTTGAGCAGGGTTACCACATGATAGGATGAAAATTTGCTAATTATTTTTGTTGCTATGTTGAGAAAAGACAAAAGGAAACCAGGGAACAGTTTAGAAGGCTTTGAAACAACAGGTGAGAGCTAATGGTGGCTTAGATTGGGTTGGTAACTATAGAGAAGGCAATAAGTTGTACTTTTGCAAAGAGAAAGCAGTAGATATACTGAAGATCAGAGGATGGGCAAATGGGGGGGGAGTAAAGCAACCTAAAAGTATACATGGAGATGTTGCATAGACTTCAGATTCTGAGATGTAGGGAAAGAAACGACTATAAGTGAGACTTTGAAAATCATTATCATTTAGATAATACTTCAAGTCTTGAGATAGGGTGAAGTCACCAAGAAAATTACTACTTTGGGGAAGGGCACTCCGGGGTGGGTTCTGAATACCTTGATGACAGTGCTGTCCAGTGACTTCAAAGCTTTCAGCTATGCCAGACATTCACTTTTTTCTTTTCACATAGTGGGAGAAGGATTATGAAGTACTCAGAATGTGTCAAGGACCCAGGGCAAGAGGTAGAAAGTCTGGGGCTTGGAGTTTTTGGAAAAGTAATTGGTTAAAGTCTACTTACTAATTAATAGATGGACATTTCAATACTTAACCGGTACTGCTGTGCATGTGCTATGGTATTTTGCATTTTGAAAGTCAAAGATATAAAGATAAAACTAAGAAAACTGAGAAAACCAGTCAGTGAATAATGGTCTCCAATATATATACACCTTCTTCCTTGGACCTTGCAGATTCATCACCTTCCACCGCAAGAGGGAGTTTATGGATGTGATTAAGTTAATTATCTTGGGATGGAGAGACGACCATGGATTGTCCAGAACAAATGTAATCCTAAAAGTTTTACAAGGTAGAAGAAGAGGACAGAAGAGGTTTGAGGAAAAATGAATACTGAATGGAACTGGAACAAGTTGCTGATTTTCAAGAAGAAAGGAGAAAGGAGGCTACAAGTGAAGGAATGTCCACAGGTTCTAGAAGCTGGAGAAGGTAAGGAAAGGGATGCTCTCCTGAGCCTCCCAAAATACATGCAACCTGCTGAAACCTTGATAAAATCACAAAGAGATCCATTTTGGACTTCTGCCCATCAGAATCCTGAGATGGTAAATGTGTGATTGTGAGCCACTGAGCTTGAGTATTTTATGACAGCAGCAACAGGAAACTAACAGGAAGTGGAAAAAACACAGCAGAATGTAGTGCCTTGGAAAACAAGGAGGGCAATTAAAAAATGAGAATTGAATAAGCGGCAGATCCAAATGCTGCTAACAGATCAAGCCAGATGAAACAAAAACAGCAGCACAGAATTTAGCAGCAGGAAGGTGGAAGTCTCTCAGATACTACCTTCTGGGAGTGAGGGCTGGAGGACGGACTTTCCTAAGCATCTTGTTATACAGGAATCTGCATGTTTTCATGGTGCTTTATTTAAATAACAGTGATGTACTTCTTTTATGTACTTCTTTTGTACCTCTCCTTGCAGTTAGGATTTGTCACACAGTGGTAAAAATGTTGAATTTTTTGGTTAATTTCCTCTATCTCCAGCAAGTGGAACAGTGCCTAGAAAAAGGTATGAAATCTTTCTGCTATGTGTATGAAATAAAAGATGACTGCCTGTATTTTTCACTTCTATAATTCTTAACTAGAATTGCTGCAAATTTTTATATGTAAAGAGAGAGATTGGCTGCATGATCTCCAATTCTGTTTCTATTTCTTTTACAGCTGAGCTGATACTATGATAGCTTGGACAACAGAAAGTGGGTAGATATATTGTTTCTTAACTTCAGGCTTGTAAAACATTCTGTGAGGCATTTCTCACTATTCCCCTGTCAGATACATGGTGGAATCTTAGGATATCTTAGAAAATGGTTATACCAACCATCTGGAAGGAGCAGAAAGACTTATTCAGTATATGTAAAGCCACCACCACACATGTTCAGACTTATCCTTGTTGTGTTAACTCACTGAAGTTTGGGGAGTGTTTGTTATAGTACCTAGCATTGATCTCTAACACTGATTAATATATAAAGTACTTTTTCTTAGAAACAAATATCCTTTTAAATCTTTAATCATGAAAACGATATGCATATGTGACAAATCATTTTTCTATTATCTTAAATTTGTAATATTTGATTCTGTTTCTTATTACCTCTGCCTATCTTTTGTATATTCGTTTCTTGATAAATACGCCCTTCTCAGGGCTTTCTTCTTCTGTCCTCTTCCCCAGAGGCAATCCTGTGTTGACAGGATATTCTGTCAATATGAACAGCACTGACTTTTCTTCGTTTTTCAAAGACCTCGATAAGTAAGTCGTCCAGAAAGCCATGGATACTGGAAAAGCAGATCTCAAAACTATGCAAGTCTCAATCAAAGAGTTTCCACTCTAAAAGAAGACTTTCTTCTTCTTTTTTTTTTTCCAGCCTGACATTGGGCAGAGAAAAACTAGCTTTCTTATAAACTTCCTGTGTTCAGGTGGATTTTCTTATTCACCTTGTTAACAAGAATTAAAAGTCTTGAAAAGCCATGCTTTTATCTGATACTGGAGCATCTTTTTCTTCAGTTGAGACCCAGACTGCCCTACATGTATAGAGATAAAAAGATTCCAGCTCCATGAGACATTCCTCAGAGGACACTTATGTGGTTGATTCCCTCATCAGTGTTGAAGAGTCTTATTTTTAATATAGGCATTTTTAGGTATAATTATTATTATTGTTTAAAAAAAAATCTCAATCTACTAGCTTGTTGGGGAAAAAAAATGTGGGAATAAATTTCCCATTTAGGAGCATTCCTAAGTAGCATGTAGGAATATACGAAATAAGAATGAATAGAATAACTTACCAGAAAAAACCCTGGATTTTTATACTACTAATAGAAAAAAATCAAGGCACAGAAGAGCACATTAGAACATCTCTGTTTTATTTAGTCTTGGAAAATGCCTACAGATAGAAAGAAATTGGTGATTTTTGTACGCGTAAAAACTATGATAAAATTTGCTCACAAAGGGAGCTTAAAATTTGTTTTTTGAAGGAAGATTTTATTTTTTTTAAGAAAAAAGGGCTCTACTAAGACTGTGTTTTGCTTCCCTCTTCACTCTGTCAAGCATAAGTAAATGTTCTATCTCCTTCCCTAAAGCTGTTAAACTCTATCACTAATTGGCCTGCTTTCCTTGTAACACATCAAATGTGTTGCCCTCTATATTGGATATGACTTTAAAACATTGTCGTTAGAGGTGTCAAATCCATCCAGTCGATCACCATAGTGCTATGGACACAGTTTAAACAATGCTCAAATACAGCCCACTGTCGGATATATTGTAAACTTCAGATGACCATGTAAAATGTTGCTTTTGAAAGTCTCCACACTGTATGCATGCCCTTGAAATCTGCTGGCAGAATGTACCTACTGCTCTAACATAGTTGGGATCTTTAAAATATTCAAAGCATATTATTCCCCATCTCATCAATTCTGAGAACCAGATACATTTTGAACACAAAAACAATTAAAGAAGATTTAGGAACTATGAATATTGGGAATAAATATTGCCAAGTTTTAAAACATTCTAACTTGCAACACTGCACAATCAGAGTTATGCACAGAGTTACTGTATTCATCTAACAATATACCAAAGAACTAGTAGGTGATTCAACTCATTAAAATCACAAGTTTTACAAACTATTTCAAACATAAATACTATACATACAGTAGAAGTTTATTATTTAAAAAACTTATTATAAGTCAGTGGAGAATGTTTGCAATATGCAATCTGTATATTCCAAGTACCCAGTGTGAGATATTCCAAAAGACAGCAATCATTGGAGGGAGAAAAAAATTTCATACAGTCAGGCAAAAGGCTGTTTGGCAGAGCAGACACTGAAATACAAAGGTGCTCTTAGAGAAAAAGAGAGTAAGCCTAAAGGAAGCCAGTGCTCGTGATTAAAAATCATTGAAAAACATCACTGGACATAGTTGCAGAAAAAGAGCTTGTAGTGGCGAGCTAGCTAAAAGAGCGTAATCCACAAATACATCCTGGGAAATAGATTTGAGCAATGGCAGTCCAAGTTTGAAAGCTTATGAATCTATCCTGGAAAAGAAGCTACAATTACCTAGTAAATGTCAAGAGATGGACATTAGCATTCATAATGGAATAAGTAGCTTGAGTTACATGCATAAACTTCTATCTTTGAACTGAGACTGGCATAGCCCCCTACCTCGAATTCTGTGGTATATCAGATGCCACTTTCCTGTGATCCTATGAGGAAGCAGGCTGGCCAGAAGAGTTACATGGAGGAGAGCAGCCCTCTACAACACAGAGGTGGCATCTAGAACCGCACTTCCTGTATGCAGAGAATTCTCCAAACTTTCAATAGTAAGACTTGGGAGGGGGGAGGAGTAGTAAAAAAAAAACAAAAAAAAAAACTTTAAAAATATTTATGGTAAATGCACTCATTAATCAGAAAGGACTGCTCTCCTATTGGAACAGAGCGCTACAGAGCCTCTGCTGGCCTATTAACCATGTAGCATCTGAATTAGGATTAGGTCCTGCAGTTGCCAGAGAGAGGCCAGGGTTCAAGAGGAGAGGAACATTCTGTAGAGAACTCCAAACTGCCCTTGCTTTCCAACCGATAAGAAATGATTTTAATATTGTAAAACTGACCTCTCCTAGTTCAGAAGTGTATGCCAACTGCCTTCCAGCGGTGGGTAGAAAGCTGATCACCCTGCAAGAATCCAGACCCCATAGCAGAAAACAATATGTGTATGAATTTAAAACCGATGAACTAAAATTCAAAGAAGAAGCTTTAAACTGCACAAAAAGGTCAGTAAATAACTAAAAAGACAGAAATCACAGCCAAGAAAAAAGCAACAATGTGGCAAACTTAAAATTCTTTTAAATGAGTGCATTTAGAATTTTTAAAAAGAATTTCTCCTTTGCGATGAAAACCATAATATACTAAGTAGAAACGTCAGATACGAATACGGAGGTTTTGAAAAATTTTAGTAATGAAAATCTTAAATCTTGAAATAAAGGCTGCATAAAATAGCATAAAGAGTATAAACTATAGCTGAAGACAGAACAAGTATTTAGAAGGTAAACTTTTAAAAGCTAGCATTTGGTTAGAAGGATAAAAATTGACAAAGTGTGAAACAAATGAATAGATTGAATGTTGCCAACATATGCATAAGGGGAAGTCCGGAAAGAAAAAATGGTTAGTGTGAGGCAAGGAAGGATATTTGAAGATACAGACTGCTGGAAAAAAAGTTCAGAATTGACAAAAGATGTGTCTTCAGATCAAAAAAAGTTAATGAAACAATGAAAAGATAAATCTAGATATGTCAAATGAATTTTTAGATCAAGGATGTGAATAAAAATCTCTCCACATAGAAGAATGTCAAATTACATATAAATAAAGAGCAATCAAATAGACAGCGATGGATGATACATTACAGGAAATAATTAAGTGGTATCTCAGAGTTTAAGTAAAATACCTGTCAATTTTGAAAAGTATATGATATTAAACTCCTGTTAAAAATAACATAAAACATTTTTCTTATAGGAAATGAAAATATTTGAAAATTGGCTTAACCAGAAAAAATTCTTGCAAACAATGTTTTTTTCAGAAAAATATAAGAAATGAACCTATATGTAGGTGTAAGATACAAGGAGCAATGGTAAGCAAACAAGTCAATATAATATTTTGGTAGAAAATTTTAAAGTATTTCCTGTTAAAAATAGCATTGCATTTTAAAAAGCTGTATTTAAGGCCGGGGATTTAGCTCAGTGGTTTTGCTGCCTGCCACGCAAGCACAAAGACCCGAGTTTGAGCCCCGGTATCAAAAAAAAAAAAAAAAAAGCTGTATTTAAAGTTCTACAAAATAAAAATGAAAGAAGAAATGATAGTGAATAACTATAGGCTTTGTTGGAAATTATTTAAATATAAATACATATGCAAAAAATTAGGAATATTCTAAGGAATAAAATGCAAAACTTTCAAAGAGGGTAGACCTGGTACTAGGGAGAAACTAATTGCAAGATATAACATAGCTAGGAAATGAATTGGGAATGCAGAATCCTTTAAATTAAGATTAAATCAATATGTTTGGAGGGTAAAATATTTTAGAAAGATATAATTTTAGAATGAGAAAAAAACCCTCAGTCAACTGTCCCTTATTTTTAGCTAACATGTAGTGAAAATGGCTCTAGATGATGGGGTCACCATTATACAACTGTATAGTTCTGCTCTTGAGTTTGTAAGACAAATAAACAACCTCGATATCATGTGGAATTCTTCTCAGGTGGTAAGGAGGAGGGACTGGGCCTGCCTTGAGGCAATTAGGAAGAGCCTCCTATAGAAAATAGCATCTGACTTGTTTTCAAGAATAACTGGAAAATTTTCAGGTTAAAAAAAAAGAAAAAGAATAACACCAGCAGAAGAGTCTGGGACAGTGGAGAGGCAAGAAACAAAACCAGACAGTACATTAAATGAAAGAATGCAGTATAATCCAATATCTCTCATGGACAGAGATGCAAAAAAACCCCAAGCAAAAAAATAGAGCATATCCCACAATATATACAAAGTAAATCAAGACCAAGTGGAGTTTATCCCAGGAATGCCCAGTTAGATTATCACTTTATACTCTATCAATATAATGCATCATATTAGAAATTAAAAATAAATAATACTAGTTCCACTAGCATAAATGATATCCATAGGGATAAATATGATATATGATGTTCTATATCTGTACACTGAAACTATACGATTTGGTGAGAAAAATTGAAGAATACTTAAACAAATGAAGATATATCATTTGCACGTATGTATGTGTATGTGTATTTAAAGATGAGTATATATATATATGTATGTCTACATATAGATGTATATTATATGAAAACTCAATATTGATAAGACATACATTTACCCTAAATTGACTACCAGTTTCAAGATAATCTAAATTAAAATCCCAGCAGGCTCTTTTCATTCAAAGAATTTGATAAATTGATTCTAAATATCACGTAGAAACACCAATAATCCAGAAGAGGCAATACAACTTTGAAAAAGAGGAAATAAATCAAAACATTGACAATTTTTGAGTTCAAGTCTTATTAGTAAAGCTATATTCATCAAGACAGTAAGTTGGTGGCATTGTCTCTGTTGAAACAAACAAATCAAAGGATCAGAGAGTTGAGAAATAGGCCCCCCATGCACATATGGGCAACCGAGATTCAACTAAGTCACAGAACAATTTATTAAAGAAAGAATAAATCTTTTCAACAAATGGTGCTGAAAAAATTGGATAACTATATGCAAAATAAACTTCAATTCATGCATCATTTACAAAGATAAACTCCAATATACTTAAATGTAATACTTAAAACTACAAAACTTCTACCACACAGAAGATAGTGTTTGTGACTTAAGATACGCCAAAGATATCTTACAAATATCAAAGTCAAAATCATAAAATAAAAGTTTGATTTTGACTTCAGAAAAATTTAAAGCTTCTGCTCTTCAAAGAATACCCCTCATAGAAAAAAGTAGCCACAAACTGAGAGAAGCAGTTATAGCCCTTAAAACACAATAAAAAAGATTGGCAAGAGACTTAGCCAAATACTTTAACAAAGAAAATATCTAAATCAAACAATATGCAAAATTGCTAAAATGCCCCCTCTGAGACTACTCACCTGTCATATACCTGACGATATACCTGGCAGATATGGATATGACATAAAAGCATGATACATGATGGTACAGCTGACCTTTCAGATGCAGAGATTGTCTGGGTAGGTGTGATGTAAACATTCGTCCAAGGTAGGAGCTTTCTCAGACTGGCAGAAGAAAAAGGTAAAGGAGGAAGTCAGAAAAGGAAGGCACAAGAAGACTGAAAGCTGTCATTATCAGCCTAAACATGGAGGAAACACGAGAGAAAGATTGCAGTCTGCTTCTAGGAAGAGTGGACTCCTAGCTAAAAGCAAGCAGTGAAACGGGAACCTCAGACCTACAGTTGCAAAAACTGGATTTTGCCAAAACCTAAAGAATCTTGGAAGTGGCTTCTTCCCCAGACCTCCAGGTAAAAGCCTAGAGTAGCTGACATTTTGACATGGCTTTGTGAACTGCTAACTGAGCCCACTGAGATTGCTGAGCTAAGGAACTGTGAAATAATAATAAATGGATCAAGTTTTAAGCCACTAGATTCCTGATAACTAGTTATATAGCAATAAAAAATGAATACAAATGTTAAGTAAATTCAAAAATAAACACGCAAATAGATGCTCAACTTCATCAGCCATCAGAAAAATCAAAAATAAACCAAAGTGAGCTACTACCCAGCACCTATCACAATGGCTAAACAACAACAAAAACAAAAAATCATAAACCATGCCAAGAGTTGACAAAAATAGGGAACAGCCACAGCTGTTGTTGACAGTGATGTAAAATACAGTATTTTGGCCCAGTAAAAACATATACCTGTTATATAATACAGTCATTCAAGTCATAGGTATTTTACCCAGGAGAAATGAAAATACAGGAGCTATGTTTGTAACAGCCAAAACCTGGAAATAGTCTAAATGTTCATCAAGAGGTGATTAGATAAACATATAGCATAAAATCTGTACAATAGACTGTGAATCCTAAGATTATTATTATGAGTGCATAAAGACATACAAAAGATATATATAGGTATGAATCCATTTATATAAAACTCGAACTAACACAGATTTTTAGATCCAAAAATCTACTTAATAGGGAGACGAGACGGACAGAAGGAAGAAGAAGAGAGGGAAGGAGAGAGAGAGAAAGAAAAGAGAGAGGGAGAACACAGACTAGTGTGGGGATTCTAAAAGACAAAATTAAAGTCATTCCAAATATCGCTTTGTCATAGCAATATTATCTCAGGTCCCCACCCCGTGACAATATAATTATACACTTATTTTTCATCAAATAAACACCCTGCATGTGTTAGTATTGGGACAATGTCAAAACTGTCTTTATATATTCTTTTTTTTGGGGGGGTACCAAGAATCGAACTCAGGTCCTTGCACTTGCGCAGCAGGCAGCGAAACCACTGAGCTAAATCCCTGGCCCATCTTTATATATTCTTAATGAAATAATTCATACTTTTACTAATGTACATTACATAATTATATTATTAATAAAATGCTAATAAAATAACTTTTGCAACTTAAAAGTATTGGTTAACCACATATTTTGCAAAGATAACAAAATTATTGTTTTCAAAATTCTTGTCAATTAATAAGATTATGTAATTCAGTAAAATACACAGGAGTTAAAAATATTGAAGGAAAAATTTGTCTTGTACAAAGGAATAAAGCCACTGGAGATTCTAAGCAATAAAAATGCAGCTGAATCTGTTTTATACCAACAGATACATTCATACATCTGCTTTAATTAGATTATTTTCTAGAAGCAGTTTCTCTGTAGGGATATTAAAATTTCAATAAAGTGAGGGTCTGGAATTTTATCATTGTTTTCTTAAAGCATGCTGTTCAGTGTGAGGACATGACTTTACTCATAGCAGGAGGTAGTTTATTTATGCAATGTCCAATCAGCAACTTCCCTAAGTAGTGTCAGCTAATTCCCTGTAGGAATTAGAACATAAATAGAATTACACACTGGACTTAATTTGTGTAAGGGGCATTCTGAATCATACTCTCGAGAAAATAAAATATGCAGGGAAATAAACTGAAATTTTTTTTTTTTTTGTATCAGGGATCGAACTCGGGTCCTTGCGCTTGTGCATTAGGCAGTGAAACCACTGAGCTAAATCCCTGGCCTGAAAATCTTTTTAAAAATAAAAATCAAAACTACTTAAATGTAGGTTGTTCTGTAGTTTTATTCATTTGATTTGACTCAAGTTATTTAAATAGGCATTTGATTTTTAAATTTCAACACTTGTCGACTTTATTTTCAATACACTGTGCTTCAGTAAAGCAAAGATTAAGAAGACTCTCTTTCTATTTTCAAGTAACTGAAAATGGGTGAGAATCTACACAATAACTAATAGGCAAAGTCAAAGAGAAGAGAGTTATAATGGAGAGAGTGCTTTGTTATCCCAGAAGAGAGGGAGCGATTGCTTCCAATGGGAGAACATATTGGCTGCATGGAAAAGAAGACTGATTTGGATGGGCTTGGGGGTTGTGTGAAAGCCACCACAATCGTAGAAGAGAGGATGGGAACAGATGCAGGGGCAGAAAAGTGCAAAAATGGCAGAGAGTACACCAGTGTCTGGTTGGAACACAGAACAGGCTGAGGCTGTTTGCACCACTAATGGTTAAGAGGTCTCTTTCATTTTCTCTCTTCTCTTCCTCCATTTCTCCATGCTACTTTTTTTTTAAAAGGAGAAACATCCCACCAGCAATTTGATATAGTAATAAAATTGCTAGCAGCAGTGCATATAAAGTAAGTTGGATGAGAAAAACCTTGACTAAAGGCAAAGGAATTACAGTTTTTTTCTCACCCAGAGGATAATAGAGGAGAAAATGAATGGGATCCAAGGTAGAGAAGCAAAAGGACAAGGAATCCAACTAAATGTGATAGGCAAAGGAGAGGGACAAGGTCAAAGATGACTGATTTTTAGGAGTAAGGTGACAGGGAAGGTGGTAATAACAGCTCCTAAAAGGAGCAACATGGGGAGCTCATACATTTGGGAGAGGAAAGGAAGGTCCCCGTTTGGGCATAAGTCCTTTGGAGTAGGAGAGCACATCCTGGTGGATTTGTCTACATCAGCTTAGTTTCATGACCAGGATCAGAGATCTAATTTCAACAACAGTTGTGTAAGATGTCCAAAATTAAGGGGAGCGAGACTTTAAGTAAAACTGCTGGAGAACTTAATTTGAGGGGTAGAAGAAGCAAACAAGGCAGGGAGAGGGATGGGAGGAACAGGCGGACTGCAGGCAGGTCAGCTTGATCTGCAGGGCCACATGTGTCCTTGCAGGTGCCTGAGCCCTCTTACAGTGAGGAAGGAATGAGAACAGGAGCGTGAGGGGAAAGCTGCTTCTGATGCTCTGGTCCTGCCTCTAGACCTTTTCTCTGCCATTTCCCAGGATATGTCATCCTCCTGTAGCAAAGCTGGTATTTGTGAAGAGCAAACACAAACATAGCATACAAACCCAGAAGACTGTATTCTTAATGACTTTAACCAAACTCCATGAAGATTTGGGTCTACATGAGCCAATGGGTCACACATGTTCAGGCTCAAAAGAACCCCTTTCTGACCCATCTTTGACTATTTTCCAACCTCAGTCTTTTTGGACCAACCAGTCTCAGCTTCTTCCTAGACCTTGTCCCAAGGAGGAGCAGACACATTTTCCACTATAGTAGTAGAGTGTGCCTGAAGGGCCCTGTTGCCTGTGAGTGTACCACAGCCTTAACGTTTGTCCTTAAGCTGCATTTCTAGCTCATACCTGGAGCAATGTCAAGCAGAACTAGTTCACGGTTCTTCTGATTTGTCTTGATTTGTCTTCTTTTGCCTATGCCTTCATCAGATTTCAATGACCAGTAGTAGCCTTTTTCATTAATAACGGACCTAGACACATGGCCCTCTGAATACACCACACACTCAAAAAAGTGATCCTTTTTTATGAATACCACTCAAAAACAAATTCTGCCGAAAGTCTAAAGAGGAAGAGCCAACAGGGTGCTTTTAGGGTTGACCTTGGCCTCGGAGTCTCTCCAAAGAAGCTGTAGGAAGAAACCAGTTCCCAAGACTGGAGAACGGAGCTGAAGAAACGGAGACAAGAGGGCTTTCACTCAGCTTTTAAAAATTTAACCAAAGGAACAGATAAAATTCTGATGTTCATCAGAAGAATGGAATAAAAATAATTACAGAATATTTGGACTATGATACTCATTTTGACAGCACTGTAAAAAAAATAGGACATTTATTTACTTTACAAATGTAGTACTTGTGAATTCAACCACACAAATTAGCAAGGCTATAGCCTCAGAACCTCAAATTAATTAGCTGGAACCTACCTACCCTGAGAAGGAATATTAACAATAAAAATTGAAATCACTTAATTTGGCACTTCTTTATTACTTCGGTTTAGATCTAAAATGTCTCCCCAGAGTTTCATGTTTGTGGAAGGTGATTGGGTCATAGAGTGCTATAGTCACCAATGGATTCATCCTTTCCGGAGAACAGTACAGGAATGGGCTGATTGGTTAGAGGTGGATCACTGGGGCATGACCCAGACAGGTGTATTCTTGTCTTCAAGTCCTCCTTCCTCTCTCTCTGCTCTCTGGCTGCCATGGCATAAGAAGTTGTCCTATGTCCAAGGCCCTCCACCATCTGTTTCCACCTTGGAGCCAGGTGATCACGGACTAAATCTTTGAGCCAAAATAAGCCTCTCCTCCATGAACCTCTGGGTGTTGAGTATTGTGTCTCAGCGGCAGAAAGTGACTAAGACATTTATGACTTCATGAAATATGTGTACCTTCTTTATCAAGGGAGAAAATAAAAGAGATTAGTAATATTTGTATCCAATCTTTCATGCTATACAAATATATCAGAGGCTTGTTTTTAATCTGTCCTGCATACAGTTTTTAGTTATTTTATCTCACATTAAGTGACACAATTCGTTTATAAACCATTGAAATTAACTTCTCAATTTAAAGAATCTGTGGCCTAGAAGTGTCAAAGCAATATCAGTCAATTAAAAGTTTTTAAATAATTACTTTTGATAGAGCCACTATTAGTTTGCTTATGCAGAAGCATCACCAACAATGTTATCAACGTCAAACTATAAACTTCTTCAGTATGTTTTTAGGGAACAATGAGGAGCCAGTTCCATGAGTTCATAAATATCAATCTTTTCCATCTAACTTCTGCTACTCCTCTAGAAATCCTACAGGGCACACTTAGGACTGTTTCTCCTTCAATGCTAAAAGAGAAACTATAATTTGAGGTGAATACAAAATATAAACTACTTCACTGACAGAGTTAAATGACATCAAATTTGAGTGAGTTGCTACACATATATTCGTTCAGATGAAGATTATTTCAAAGAGAGAACTAAAGGTAGATTAAAGGAGTTCTCCCTTCATCACTTAACGGGGCTGTTGGCTGAGGGTTTTATATTTTAAAATATGCAATGGGTGTTTATGTAATGCTGGGGGCTGGGTTGCTTATGAAGGGGCCTCTTGCCTCTGGCTCTCCCAGGCGAACCCACTGATTCCGAGGGTTTTATGGTCTAGTTGTCACACCATGTTTCCAGTTCAGCTCAGTTAAATTACACATGCATTTATTACATACACACTGTGCCAGGCCCTGAGGAGAATGCAAAATAAATAAAATGAAGCAGTCAGAAATCTGTCACTGAATCTCATTTACACACATTTTTCCCTTTCCTCTTCAGCATCATTGCCTGAACACTATAATCATGTATTGGAACTGAAGATTAGAAACTTTGCTTCTGTAGCCTTTGATCCAGTTCATCTTACATACCTGCTTTGCCCACCCATTTCCTTTTCAGTGTATTCCTCACTATCATCAGAGGTTCCCAGAAGCAGGCATCCCTATGAGCTTAGAACATTCACTGTTACTTCCTACCTTGATTCTTAATCCAGCATAAATTCCATGCAATTGTTGAATTATGCCTCCTCTATCATCATTTGGATGTTTAAACCATTTGTATCCCCACTACATATGGATTGAATTACTTTAATCTATTTCTTGAATTCTGCTGCAAATTAACCTTAGATGTTCTTCGTGGTGGTTGGTACCCACATCCATACACACAGACCCTGTACCCAGCCAACCTGGATGGCTTTCTGAGCCCCAACATTTCCTGAACCTACACTAACCATCTCTCTAACCCCATGACTGTTAGAGGGAAGTGTGAAAGACTAGCTCCAGTTGGAAACATCTTTTTCCCCTGGAACTCACACACCCTTATTCTAGGAGTCTCACGATTTCTCTAACCCCATGCCAACAAATGACTTCTATGATTTCCAACAAGTTCCCCCTGAACAGTGTAACATTACTGTTTATTTCCTAGTTATTTCTGTGTGAATCCTAGCACTCCCCACAATCCAGATTACAAGTGCTCTGGCAGAGATAACCTCTAGGGCCTACCAGTGACTTGAGCATGAGACAAGCTTATTAAATAACTGACAAATGTACATAAAGAATTGAGTTTCCTCTGGGAAACTTTCTATTAATAAAATTTATGTTTTGAAGGTGGTTATTTTAAATTTTACTGGTTGAGTTTTCAAAGGTCAACTGGAGAAACCACAAAACCATTTTGACTCCCAGTTTTTTTTAACTCCAGAATTTGGCTTTTTGTAGACTGTGAAAATCACCCCTGGACCCGTACAGGGAACTTCCCACTGTGTCTTCCTCTTTGGAGTACTCTTTTCTGGCCTCTGCAGGCAGAGGAGCAGGTTAATTACCATCTACTGCTGCATGGTTACATGGTATCAGCTCTCTCTTAGGCCTCACACAACCAAGAATTTAATAAGATGATTATTAAGATATTTATTAATTATTAAGATATTTATTAATTTGTTAATAAATTCATTAATTATTAAGATAATTAATAAGATATGTATCCCTCTATTTGGTGTTGCTTCCATAGTGTTACTCATGACTCATCTTTTAAATAGACATGTTTTCAAACTTTATGTTAATCATTTTGATAATTCTTCATGTTAATCATTTTAATAATGCATTATATTCATAAAGATAGAATACTTTGAAGGCTGCAAAATATCTTTTATTTTGATTTTGAAAGAAGTTTGATGATATCATTATAAAGATTGTATGGTTTTTGTTCATTGAATAGGTTACTTCTTTTTTTATTTTAATTTGGCTTGAATGTGAGAACAAAATTTTATGACTACAAACACCAAATTGCATTCTTATCTCAACCTCTTATTAAAGTTCCAAATAGTCTAGTGTATAAGAGTGTCCATTAATGCTTCTAATGAAGTTTGACAGGTGGATTTCATGCATTCTTTTGACTCTGTTGAGTTATTTATGATCTACACAGACTTATACTTAGTACTTCCAAGAAGATCAAATGTTTGTCTTGCCATTATTACAAATCTTTCAAAGAATCTACCTGGTGAAAGAACTTTTGCAGAAGCTGTTAGTTACTAAATCAATTAGATTTCAAATCAATTCATTTAGATGTATTTTTAATTACTAATTTTTCCTAGGTACTATTATGGAATGCATGTCAGTGACCACCCAAATTCATGTGTTGAAATTCTAACTCCCAGTGGGATGGTACTTAGGATATGGAACCTTTAGAAGGAAATTAGGTCAGGAGGGTAAGGCCCTCTTGATAAATCTAGTGTCCTCTTAAGAAGAGAAGGAGACCCAGCACCACCACAGCCACACGGAGGGCCCAGCACCCTTGCGGAGGGCCGCGCCCGGAACCACTGCATGGGCTGGGCTGATATCTGGATCCTCACTATAGAGGTGCCCATAAAGCCCACGGTTATGAGTTCCAGAAGATAAGGCAGAAGTGAACAACAGAGAGAGGGGCTCTCTGAGGCTCCTTGATGAAAACTGAAGCCCACTGGGAAAGTGAAGAAAATCTATGCAATAAAGGTACACCAGACCACCATGGTTGGCAAGTTGGTGGGATCAGCATCTCCCACAGAAACCCAGACTTGCTTCGGGAGAAGAGCAGCTGGAACCTGCAGTAGAACCTTGCAGAGTTCAATACTGAAGGAGGTCAGGGAGTTCATCTTGGGCCTTGCAGCCAGAAATCAGCCTGAATCTCATTGAACTACAGCTAGCTTGCTGAGATTGACTTAGATCTGCACACGGCTGCCCATGTTGTCTATTACGACAGCAGAGACATACCCTGAAGGAGTCCCTTTTATTTCTCTTTTTCTCTCTCTCCCTTCTTGTTCATCATTTCTCTCCCTTTTTGTTCTTGTTCCTGTCCTATTTCAGATTTGTTCTCTTTCTTTACTTCTCTCAATTGTCATTATTTTTATAGGTAGGTGAATACAGTTTCTAGATTCCCTATTGCTGTTAAGTTGTTCTGTTCTGGTCTTTGTTCCTTTGCTCTGTCTTTTCCTCTTGTCTTCAACAGTTTCCCAAAGTTTACATGATCTTCCTATGTCCTCTAGCCTCACTTCTAACAGTTCCCTATCCTTCTGCCTATCTATCCCTCCATCCCCAACTCCTTCTATGTCCTCATCCTAAAGGGTAAATTTGCTATGTTGAAGGTTTTATTTACCACAAACATATATTGCACTGGTTGGTCCTCAATTTTCATCTAGTTCACACGGTTAAAGGTGACAGATTAATAACTACCACAAATTGTCATTTTCTAAGCTGTGTTTGATGCTATTGTTGATGCTGATTGTATCACTTGGGTTAAGTTGTTGTGATTGATCCAATCAGTTGTCCTTCCTGGTATACTAAAATCGAAATTGCCTGAGAGTCATTAGAGACTCAAAACCTGAAAACCAGCTAGACCTAGAAGACACCTCTGAGAAGCAATCGTTCCTTAAGGGTTCTAAA